>CM040922.1:13649089-14249089 GCA_023029165.1 Gobiocypris rarus
GTCTCTCCCTCTGCCTCTGTCTCACGGGTCTCTCCTCTGCCTAAGTCTACCTGTCTATCTCTGCCTCAGTTTACCTGTCTCTCTGTCTGCCTCAGTCTCACCTGTCTCTCCCTCAGTCTACCTGTCTCTTTGTCTGCCTCCGTTTTTCTGTCTCTTTCTCTGCCTCAGTCTACCTGTCTCACCGTCTTCCTCAGACTCACCTGACTACAAAATGAATAAATTAAATAAAATAGGCCTAGTTATTGTTTTTGATCCATAACCTTAATAAATAAAGTTATGACACCAAAAACTACTAGCCTAACTCATATCAATTTCAAATATTGTTAAAGACCAGTAAACTGCCAGTACAATAAGAACAAATAATCAAATTATGAGCTATAGCTTTTCAGGTTTTTCAGGTAAGTCTAACAGTAGTTTTCAGGTCAAGAAAATAGAATAATCAAATGTAAAATAACACTGCATTGTCTTCACTGTATAAATTAAAAATAGATTAATCCTTATATTATTAAAGTTAGGTCAAGAGCAGTGATTTCTTTCTCTTGTTTGATTAACATTAAAAACACAGCAGCAGGTTTATTAGGCTGCTGTCACTTTAAGAGCTGCACGGATCTAAAGGCATCTTAAAGGGTTAGTTCACCCAAAAATGAAAATTCTGTCATTAATGACTTACCCTAATGTCGTTCCAAACCCGTAAGACCTCCGTTCATCTCCGGAACACAGTTTAAGATATTTTAGATTTAGTCCGAGAGCCTTCTGTCCTTCAATTGAAAGTGTATGCACACTCTACAGTCCGTGTCCAGAAAGGTAGGAAGTAAGGTATGAAAAACATCATCAAAGTAGTCCATGTGACATCAGTGGGTTAGTTAGACTCTTTTGAAGCATCGACAATACATTTTGGTCCAAAAATAACAAAAACTATGACTTTATCCAGCATTCTATTCTCTTCCGCGTTTGTTTGAATCCGCATTCACGAGTCCACAGTGATGCTGCTGACGTAAGATCTCCTTCAGACTACATGGACGCTCTGACGCACCAGATAACACAGCAGCAGAGTCTTACGTCAGCAGCGGGATTCAAACAAACGCGGAAGAGAATAGAATGATTTGTAAATTACCGTGTATGTAACAACAGTTTCTGAGCTGTGCTCATTTGTTTTTTCTCAACCTTGTTACCGTCAGTTCATTATATATTATTATTGTCCACTATCGTTCGCAACTTACAATAAATGAATGCAGAATCACTCTTGCATGTTGATGATTTCCTAATTATTTTTTGTTATTGACGTTTTAATCAGGATACTTGTCCGGTCAGGCAAGCAAAAATCCTCTTTCACTTGCCCCTTCAAAAAATCCACTTGTCCCGGACAAGCGTTAATGTCGACCCCTGTACACGTGTTGTATTTCTCAACTGTTTACGTTCACTTAAGACATTACAGACTATTTACAAGGATACTCAACAATACAGGCATTTTGAAATAATTTTCACACACATTACAAGATTTGAAAACCGTGGAGCATCTCACACACTACAAGATATTCTTAAGATTATCATTCCAGATTTAACACCTCGGGTGATCTCACAGGGAAGCGGATGTGAACAAATTATATGAGGAGACTTTATAAAGGCAGTCGTGTTGTTGCCACAGTTCGACCAGCCGTTCCTCCATCTCTGTTGTCCATCGGACCCCTACAGCTGCTTGTGTTTCCAACCGATGCCCTGGATGCAATTTTTTTCTCAGAATGTCGGGAGATCGGGCATAAATCTGCCCGGGCTTTCAGTCTCTCTCTTGCTTATTTAGTCTCTCTCTGCCTCAATCAGTCCACCTGTCTCTCTTTGCCTCAATTTGCCTTTCTTTCTTTCTCCTCTTTTCTTTTTCCTCTTTGTTTTGCCTCAAGAGAGTCTAAAACATCATATTGTGTTTCACTTCTCATTTGGCTGTTGCGTCCTAAGGCAGAGAGGGAGAGAGAAAGACAGACAAGGCATCCATTATTACGGTGCGAGAACAGAGCATTAGTGTGAATGAGCTTCCTGTGTGTCTTTTCCACACAAATCCATGCAGATATCAGCGAACAAGGCTATAAAGTCTGTAGGGCTGGTCCGAAATTTTTTTCAGAGATTCAAAGCTTCAGTATTAATCAACACCGTATATTCAAAGTTTCTGTGGGAGGAGGCTGAACATATTCTTCTCTCTAATAAAGGCAGGAATCTTGAGAAGTGGCGTGCATCTCGTGTGCAGGGCTTATATGCTCCGAGAACGGACACTGCACTATTAATACAAAACACACAGGTCTGTTACGTCCCAGTAACAAGCTCCTATATTTCACAGTAGATTAATTTAGATTGATAATAACAGATAATAGGATTGCTGCGATAATTGGTGTTAGCGGTGTTCAGGCATTACACCGGTTACTCACTTGCACACCGCCCCCACGATCGTTTTGATATTTTATTAGTAAAAATCATTTTGTTCAGTTAGAGAACAGATTAACTAGCCTACAAATAAATAGTGAACGTGCAGCGTGAGCCAAACGAGAGTTGCAGCACATCAGCAGCAGGAGTTCATTCATCACGAGAGTAAGAAGAGTAAGAAGCTGAATGATCGGTTTCAAAGATTTGGTTTCAAAGCAAAATGTAAAAACGTTTGTCATTGTACTGCTTTGTTGTTGTGTTTTTCATTAGGAATAATAGGCAAATTACCCACTATTCAAGCAACCCGCCTCTAAATTGGCGCCAATTCTAAAACGAAAGTATAAACTGCACACGGCCGCACTGTCATTCATTCACGGCCACACAGTGCACAAGCACTGTAATGTGACAGTGAGGGATTTTATTACCGTCACATCCCTAACGGGTAAAAAGGCTAATACATTTTGATTCTATTTTCCACAATGTCAAAAGAAAGCAGCTTAACCCAAAATGCAAGTTCAGGCCTGCGCTTCTTCCATATAAGCTCATGCAGTTGTGCGCTCTAGACAGAGAATACTCATTTGCAGGGAACACTTAGCCTAAGAAGAAGAAAATAAATGTATTACGTATAAGAAGGTTGGGTTTCTCAACTGTCCATTCTATTAAAAATCATTGTAAAAATGTTTTATTGTATTTCGGCAGATTAAACATTTAAGCGCGAATGAGAACCATTTCGAGGGTGATGCCAGGTGTGTGAGGAAAAAAGAAAGAAAAAAGAATATTCCAATACCAAAATTGAAAATCGAATACCAACCCACCAAGCGAATATCTGGGTCCAGCCCTAGAAGTCAGTCGTCTGACTTTTAGTGTAAGGAGCCACTCTTCTATCTTAACCAGTAGCACAAATCCACACGACTCTTTGTAGGAGCTCTTTGAGGCTTGTGTACTTCTGGTTTTCTGGTCATTGCTCCCCAGGGTGTAGCGCTGAGCCTGGTCTCCATTAGGCCAGAGCACAATGTGCCCAGTCAGGAAAACCAAAGCTCATTCACGAAGGAACAACCTGCCATTCAATGTCCTCTTTTACAGTATCCCTGCAGGCTGAACCCACTGACCTGTGAATCAACACACGTCTCTCCTGGTACATTTTGTGTAAAGGGTTCACATAAAATTACAATTAATTTACTCAACACAAAAGGAGTTATCTAACAGAACGTCCAAGCTGCTCTTTTTCATACAATGAAAAGTGTATGGTGACCAGTAGCATGCCTGAAACAATGCCAAGGCTACATAAGGGCACATGGCCCACTCACTCAGATTAATGGCTGGTCCATGATTGGTCTTACTTATCGTCCCTACTAGGGTTGTGCAATTCATCGTTTTTTGATTTTGGCTTCCAACGATTATGAAAACAAGATAATCGAGGTAAAACAATGATTGTATCGCTGCTAGGGCTGTCATTTTTTAGAAAAATCTAATTCGAACGGATATCAAATATCAAGCAATGTGTTCAAATATTTTCAAATATCTACCGTTGGCAAAGACCCGCCCCCTTTAGTTACTGTTGCCATGTCCGACAAGCCGTTGCGCTCTCACCCCACACATGTTCTCATGTGGAGAAAATGCATCGTGGAGCAAAGAGGAAACACTGACCACACACCAACAGACAGGACAGAGCAAATTACTTTTGATATGAAACAGTCTCAACTTTATAATTTTGTCATTTTTTTTAAAGAAACGCAAACAATAAATACTGTTTGGTGGCTCTTTAATGTGTCGTGATCGCTGTAACGCCTCAGTTAAAGCTGCTCTTGAACTGATCATCTATTCCTTTCTAGTTCATTGATAAGCATCAAATAAACATGAATGAACACTAAAAGAAATGTTGTTTTAACCGCACAAAGATGTCAGTACACACCGTTTTTCAAGTTCAAGTCCACCAGCGTTAATCTCCTGACTGCTTTGTCGGAAAAAATGGCAAATTCGGTGATTTGATTGCTCATATCTACTGTCAATCAAACTTGCTGTGAAGGGTGAATTGTCCGCTCAGGCTGGCCGTTCTGAGAGTTATCTTCCATTTTCAAAACAGACTGGCTATTATTCGCTTGATTTGGTCATGGGCCTACGCAACAATACGTTTATAGCGCCCTCTATTGGATGAGAGGGTAAACAATTAAATAAAAAACAAACGGTCTAATCATAGACTGTAAAAAATTAATTACATGGCACTTTAAAAACCGGATAGTTTATTTATAGTTCGATAACGGACATTTCACGTCATATTCGAATGCATATTTGAATATCGAATAAAAGTGACAGCCCTAATCGCTTCGCATTCCGTCCAGTGCACCTTCCTTCCCTTCACAACGGTGCGCATTTGTTCCTCTCTAAGCCAAACTTAACATCTAAATCAGCCGAAAAAACAAATGTGATTGTAAAAAGCAGTTTACTGTTGCTAAGCTGCGGGATGTGCTTGATATTCAGTGTTATTAAAAGCGCATTCAGCCGCAAAAGAGATGCTGTTCCCTACGTGGCAGCCTGTGCGCACACTCTTGAGACTGAGCAGAACGAACATAAGCGACATATACTATATGGGCTTCAGATATGTGCCTAAATGGTCAAATGGCCTACATAAAAAATATGTTGAAATGTCGTTTTGCTAAGTGAACATAAACAGTTAATAGAAAGATCAGTGTATTGTGCCTTAAAGTGACGGCAGCCTATAAATACCTGCTGCTGTCTGTCATTAATGTTAATCAAACAACAAAACAAGTTTAACAAAGTTGAATCTATATAATAAATACAGTAGACACTGATGTTATTCTACATTTAATTAGATTTCTGAATACTACTATTAGCCCTTACTTTAATTATAACTTTTTTAGATTATATTTATCTATGCTTTTAATTTGTGTATTTGTTCTTATTTTATTAGACTGTTCACTTGTCTTTAATAATGTTTGAACCTTATTTGTTAGGCTAGTAGTTTTTGCTGTGGTATCCAAGTATTGAAAGTGTGCTTTAAGTAATAAATAGAAAGGAAAATTACATTAGCATATTTTTGTTTTGTTTTGCTGATCTGAAAAATTATCAGAACCGTAATATATAATATGTGATCTCACTAGTTGTTTTCCAGTATCCTCTGTGCTTCCTGCAGGTACTGAACAGGTTTGCAGTTTCACTTCAGTTTGCATAAGTCAGTATTGACGATTGATCAACAGAGCCAATTGACCCTTCGCTAAGCCACGCCCGAAAACCGCCACTGGCCAATCGTGGCTTAGCAACCGTAACTATGCACGGAAGGTCTGTGAAGCTTTCGAGCGAGCAGAACATGCCGAAGCATTGTGCTTATGGATTGTGCAAATCTGATACCCGGTATCCTATAAATTTGGACAGGGGGTGGAATATTTTTCCTTCCCCAAACCTAAAACCCAAGGGGAGAAATGATGCTGTTCTGTCGATTTGTCCTACCTTGTCAGATTTTCCTACCATAGCGCAAAATTATAGCTATATCTATCAATCCATGCTACATATTATGCCGAGGATAACATCGGTGCCATACATGTTGAGTCAGTCAACCTGTTTTGTAATGTGCTCAGCTTTGACTTGTTCAAACTGCAGAACAAGTTATTTCAGTTTGTTTAACTTATCTGGACTGGGCAGGAATTACAGAATGCCAATATTTGCCTGGCATTCTTGTGGTGAATGCCTAGTGGCTCATTACATTTGAAGTAACATTTTTTCAAACGTTCAAACTTGGGTTTAGTAAAATGGGTGGATCACTTTAGTTTCCTACTGAGTATAACTGTCAAAACAGGTGTGCCCAAAAAGTTCCTGGCTACAAAGAACGGATACATTTACATTTTTCCACATCCATCACTAACAATGGATTGTATAATTGGCAGAATAAGCCAATATTTTTTTTTAAAAGCTTTAGTGTGAACTATGTTAGATTCCAGTTATCAAATGTTCTGACTTTTATAAAACAAAAAAAAAGTAATTTTTTTAGGTGACACTTTACAATAAGGATCTTTTTCTCAACCTTAATGCAAAACCTCACATGGAATTGTAATATAGGTTTTTCTAATTGTGGACATATGTTAAAGTTCAAACATTAATAGTTTAACATTATCATTAAAGGGATAGTTTACCCAAAAAATTAATTGTCATCTGTTACGAGCCCCCTTAAAAGTCTAGGGGTTAAAGAAGGCAGGTAACAAAAGTTAAAGAGAGAACACAGGAACACAGGAACACTCCTATTTCCAGGTCCCAGTTCAACAAACAACAGCTTAGCTGAAAAAAGTAGATTTCTTTTTATTTTAGTTAACATAAAGTAGGCTAGACTGTACTAATATTTTAGTCGATTAAAACAAACCCTGGTGTGATTTTCACAAACTCTCTGGTGCACTTCAATTGAAATATGAACACAACACAGACCGAAGACATGTAAACAAACCAAAATCAGATTCCAGATGGCCTAGAACGTGCCGTACAATTGTTGTGACTCTTGTGACTTTCTGCCGCATGCACTGTTGTACGTGCACCGGCCGTGCGGGTTCTCAAATTGGGCTGCATGCGGGGGACACTTGCGAACCCTCCTCTTTTTTTTTTTTTTTTGGGTCCGGACCAAACTAACCAAGCGAACCGAATTACAAGTGTGTGTGAACACCCTTACGGCTCGTTTCCATTGAGTGGTACGGTTCAGTACGGTTCAGTACAGTTCGGTACAGTATGCAATTTTTGCTGTTTACATTGTCAGAAGTTGTGGATGGTACCCTAATTCCGAACTGTACCGTACCACTTATTTGGCACCCTTCCATTGGGGTACCTACTAGCACAGTTGTCTAAAGGGTTCTTTAAGGGTGGAGCTAGACTCACTGCAGAACATTGATTGATTGACAGAGAAACAAAAACAAATAAACCATATGTCCCGGGACGTAACACTCACCCTCAAGTTGTAATAATCAGTTCTGAATATACACTACTGTTCAAAAGTTTGGGGTCAGTCAGATTTCGTTAGAAGCATGCATTCAATTTCAAATTTGACAGTAAATACTTTTATAATGTTTCAAAAGATTTCTATTTCAAAAAAATATTGTTCTTTTGAGCTCCTTGATTAACATAAGAGACTTCTCAAATACATAAAAAGACTTTTGGATGGAAGTGTAACTGAACAGTAAGAAGTATACGCCTTTCACAAATGGCATTAAATGGCACATACAATGTGGCTTTACTTCATGGAACAATATGAGCATTGTTTTTTTTTTGAGGAGCATTGGTCTGTTGAAATATTGCTAACTGTAAATTCTCTGAGACGGCCCCATTGAATGTCTTCAGGAGAACTTACTGTTATCTGCAGATCTTGAAACACTTGTCACAGGCCTTTAACTCACTGTTGTGACTTGAATTTATTGTATCAACATCCCCTTTGTGCAGGACTTCTGGGATTGTAACACATTGGAGCACATTGTATGTGTGTGTGTAAATCACACACAGGTTCTGCTCATTCTTCGACACTTCCTCCAGGGTACTACAGAAAAATCTGTAGAGTGAAATAGCACGGCTGCTTTTGTTCGTGTTTTCATTTCTGGACCTGTACAGTCCTATTATTTCCCTCCCATATCCAAATATAGTTCTGCGCTGACCTTTGCCAAACCCTTTCAGCTTGTCCAGGTACAGCTCTCATAAACACAACTCTTGTTCTTACCTCAGCCTTCTCTTCTGTAGCAGTTGAACTGTGAAGTTTGCTGCCATTTCTTTGGAATTAAAAGAGTTTGCATAAGTATTATGGCAATCTGGGATATTGTGTTTGGTTTAAACTAAAGTTTCATACCCGGTCACGTGCATGGTAATGTAAACAGCGCTTGGTGTCGGGCGGCATCACAGTTTACAATCCATAGCAGCACCAACTTTGTTTGTCATTTGACTGTTGCCGTGGAGATAACATGGGTTTTTGCATTTTGTGTACAATTGGCTGCCATTCCATTTCCATCCTAACACTCTGAACATTGACTAATAAACTTTTAGCATACTTTTTTTAGGAAAACAGATCAAAAATATGAAAAGCTCATGAGAGGTCACTAATACCCAAGGATTTTTTTTGTCACCTGATGTGATGGAGTTTGGGTTCCTTGTCACTATCGCCTCTGGCTTGCTTAGTTGGGGACACTTAATATTCATCAATATTACTGATTTGGCTTCACTGACTCTATTGGATGAGGAAAGTTGGAACTCAACTTTGCTGGATGATGACATCATTGTTTTCTTCAGCGCTGCTTTAAAGGATTAGTTCACTTCAAAATGGAAATGTCCTGATATTTTACTCGCCCCCATCTCATCCAAGATGTTTATGTCTTTCTTTCTTCAGTCGAAAATAATTTTTTTGAGGAACACATTCAAGGATTCTTCTCCACATAATGCACTTCTATGGACAAGGAATAGGGTCTTATATAGCGAAGCCATTAATCATTTTCAATAAAAAAAAAAAAGTATGTACTTTTTAACCTAAATTGCTCATCTTGCATTACTCTGCGACGCACTACTGATTGCGAAATCATGTCGGAAAGGTCACTCTAGATGTAGGCGGAAGTACCGCCCCCAAGCGAATGTGCGAAGACTAATACAAACGCCCAACTTCAAAATCGTCCGACATGGTCGTCGGTTTACCTTTTTGTTGCTAAAGGATGTTTGTATTAGTATGTGCACGTGCACTTTGTAAACACTTTGCAAGTCTACGTCTAGCGTGACCTTTTCGACGTGATTACTTAATCCGTTGTGCGCCACAGAGCAGCGCAAGATGAGCAATTTAAATGACCAATTTTTTTAAAATGACCAATCGTTTCGCTAGATATGACCCTATTCCTTGTCTGGGATCGCGCAGATCCCTTTGAAGACATTTAAAGCATTTTGAAACTGCAATGATTTGGACCTTCGACCCGTTGCCATAGAAGTGCATTATGTGGAGAAAAATCCTGGTATGTTTTCCTCAAAAAAACTTAATTTCTTTTCGACTGAAGAAAGAAAGACATGAACATCTAGGATGAGATGGGGGCGAGTAAATTATGGCAGCGCATTCAAGCACGTCAACAACTCCGTATGGTAAATTTTGAAGTAGGAGGGAATTTAGTTCCCCCAAAAGGCGTTCCTATAACTGAAATCATTCACAGTTACTTTTATAATTTACAGTTACAGTTACCGATTTGAATATTTAAAAAAATATATATAATCCAAATAAAGATGCTACACATGTTTTTTATTTAAATTAGATTGTACAATTTCAAGATTTAAAGCTAAAATAGAAGATCTTGACTTTAGATTTGTGATATTGTGCTACATCAGACACAAATGCCATCAGTTCCCTTCAGAGATACATTCATATAACCCCAACCCCCCACCCCAATCCATTATTTACATTTTTTTTATTCCTATATTTTGAACATTGCGAACAGTGAGTACAGTATTTGCTCTCCTGGCACGTCTGTGTTCTCTTCTTTGAGCCCGACTTCGTAATATTTCCACACAAATGCATTTTGTGTGCAAGTCCAGAATCGGGATTTGCAGAATCGGAGAGATGCAGCGCTTCCGATTTATGGTCAGTCGAGCAGTGGATCTCTAGTTATAAGAACTATGAAAACGTTCCTCCAGTGTGAAAGCCCCTAAGTCATGAGATCCCTCCCAATGTTTGGAAATAACGTAACAGTGCTGTTATTGTTATCTAAAATCATTAATTGAAATTTATTGATATAAAATGGCAGCTAAATAAAATTACTAGTACTAATTACTCAAACTGTTTATACATTTTTTTTAAAAATATAAATATTTAAGAAAACTGACAAGGCACATAATGAAATTAATATTAAACAAAAATTTAAATGAAAACAAAAAAAAAGCAAACAAAACAAAAAATAAAATTACTGTACTGTTACAGTAATCTAATTAGTAAATTATGACAATTTCATTGAGAATAATGATAATTACACATAGTTATTGTAATAATAATGGGGAAAATAAACTAAAAATGTACATATTACATATCATTTTTAATATATATATATCACTTACAAGTTTGAATTAAAACTCATGTATAACACTGCAGTTTAATAAAGTTAACAGGGTTTTTTTTCT
The DNA here is from genome assembly GCA_023029165.1 of Gobiocypris rarus. NCBI lineage: Eukaryota > Metazoa > Chordata > Actinopteri > Cypriniformes > Gobionidae > Gobiocypris > Gobiocypris rarus. Next base: position 13,659,617 of record CM040922.1, read on the forward strand.
TCTTGCCGGTTGGTTTGGTGGTCCGTCATTTTGGACCCCTATTTCCATTTTCCAAACTCTGTCATTTCTTTATCATTTCACAATATTCTCCCTGCACACATCCCTGCCTCTTTAGCCAGCATTTTTGTAAAGGTCTTGAGTTTTGTTTTGCTCTGCAGACACCATGTGTCCATAAATAGCTTTGCATGTGAATGCTGCCATTTGTTGAACAGTTTGAGATGATTGAAACTTGAAGCGTGAAGAACCGCAAACTTTATTTTTAGTGGACAAAGAATGCCTTCAAATTAAGCATAGGCATTCAAGCTCCTCATGTTTTTTTTTCTCTCATTGTTTTTTCATCTCTTTGTTTTCCAGGTAATTTTGCTCATTAAACCGCCATTCATGAGCGCGTCCGGCTTGATTTAGCAGTCATGGATGACAAGGCCTCGGTGGGAAAAATTAGCGTGTCCTCCGACTCTGTGTCCACCCTCAACAGTGAGGACTTTGTCCTGGTGTCCCGCCTCGGGGATGACACCCCCTCCACTAATAATGGTAGCGATGATGAAAAGACAGGACTGAAGGTAAGAGTAGATAGGAAACGGACAGGGAGATCTTCTACTTTGGGAACTATTGATGGGTGATTCTTCAAGTAAGGGCACTTTTGATTACTTTAAATTTTGAGAAACAAAACTTAAAGCGCTTATTACATGTCTTGGAATAAAGATTGATCATGGCATTGATCAACCTTCAAGAGTATTTTAGTTTAATTAATGCTTTTTTTTTCTTTCTGTTGTGTTATGGTAATGACATTTTACAGTTTTCGGAAAAACAGTGAGATAGACCTCGAATTTTCTAACAGAACAGGATAGTTAGCATTTACTTTATGATAGTGCTGTCAATCGATTAAAAAAATGAACTAATTAATAAAAAAAATTCTGTAATTAATCATGATTAAAACCATTGGGTTTTTAAATATTTTTATATTTTAATAAATTCACAGTTACTCTCCAAATTTATGTAGAAACAACTTAAAACTTTTGATTTTTTTAAACATTAATTATAGACAGTCAACATTACAGTATAATTGAAAACTAGTGAACTCAAAACAATATATACATAAACCCATTTTAATAAATGTCATATTTACCTGTACCCTTTCTACCTGGACAACCAGGAAATATAGCCTATACTGAAATTAAATAAAGTTTTCAAACACTTTACAGTCTTAACGGCATAAATTAAAGTTCAAAAGGCTTATACTACGTTCTACTTCATACATCACGTAAGTTACGATTTTCCGTAAGTTGAATACGAAGGTAGTCCTGCGGAAGTGAGAGAGTTTACTTTTATGATGTTTTAAATATGGATATTGTTCTTACAAAACTCCATCGATTCACTTCAGAAGAATAAACTTCCTTTATTAAACCCCTGGAGCCGCGTGGAGTACGTTTATGATGGATGGATGCACTTTTTTGAGTTCACTGCCATTTATTAAGCTTGGAAGCGTCAGGATATTTATTAATATAACTCTGATTGTGTTCAACAGTAAATCATGGGATACTTGTAATTTGAAAGTACTAATCCTTTAATTGCGTTAAATCTCGCTAAAATTACATTTATCACATGCGTTCACAGCCTTAATTTTTTTTTAAATTGTTGCTTGGTGGGTTGCTTGGTGTGATGGTAATGACATCAGTATTGGCTATTTTTTACAAAAACAGTATATTAATTAATATTTTTTTTTTAAGTCCTTTGGAAAATTGTAGCATAGGATTTGACATTTTATCAAATTAAAAGTCTGAATGGGGGGTGTGCCTAAAGTGGAGAAATTATAGAAAATGTAACACTTTGACAATCATAATAATGAGAAAATAGTCATTTAAATAGTTGTAGGCCACAAGAAGTAATTAGGTTTTTTTTTTTTTTGGATCACTTTTACTCGGGAGCTAGCTGGCAACATAGGATTCCATTCATTATGCTGAGCTAAGCTAGCGGCGACCCTGCCAAACTAAAACAATATGCATTTGCCCACATATCTAAATGTAGGAAAGATGTTGAATAAGCCCTATTTCTAAAAACGGTGGAATGTTCCTTTAAAGCTGTCCTTAGAACTAGTATGATTTTTTTTTTAAAGCATCTTAGGGGACAGAGAAGTTCTCCTGTTTGAAGAATCACCCCATTAAAGAGAGAGTTCATTCAAAAATGAAACTTAGCCCATGATTTACTCACCCTCAAACCATCCCATACGACACTCTTCTTTCAGACGAATACAGTCAGTTATATTAAAAAAACATCCTGGCTCTTCCAAGCTTTATAATGGCAGTGAATGGGAGCCCAAAATTTGAAGCCCAAAAAAGTGCATCCATCTATTATAAAAGTAATCCACTCGGCTCCAGGGGGTTAATAAAGTGAATCGATGGGTTTGTGTTATAAAAATATCCGTAAAAAAAAATAGGTGCAATGTATGACGTTGGACGTAGCATAAGCGTTTTGAAATGAGAGAGGTGTTACACTTTCTTCATAAGTTGAATGCGGAAGGCGGTCTGTCGGGAGCTAGATATTTTACTTTATAACGTGTAAATTATAGATATTTTTCTTACACAAACCTATTAAATCACTTTAAAAGTCCTTTATTAACCCCCTGGAGCCGTGTGGAGTACTTATATAATGGATGGAAGCACTTGTTGGGCTTTAAATTTTGAACTCTCATTCACCACCATTATAAAGCTGGGAAGAGCCAGGTAATTTTTCAATATAACTCTGATTGTATTCATCTGAAAGAAGAATGTCATATACACCTAGGATGGCTTGAGGGTGAGTAAATCATGGGGTAATTTTATTTTTTGGTGAACTATCCCTTTAAGGTAATTAGCAAGTAAAGTTGGTACCACCTGGCTAGGTTGTTTCAAAGGTGAAGATTTTAAATGTTTAAATTACTACTCTGTAATTCATCTACTCTGACAATCACTGTGAAGAGCGCAGGAAGATGAAAACTGTATCGTCTCACCCTTATTCCATGTTTTATTTTTCTGCTTATCCTGTGCCCCGACTTCACCTTTTCTCACATTACGCCACACTACATGAATGCTGCCGAGATTTATGTCCAATTTGTATCACTTTTGATTTTTTCCAAACTCCTAATCCACTGATTTGATATGACTGCACTACAGTGTGTTCTTTGGCCACGTCTTGCTTTCTACACTTTTAGCCATATCTACAAATGTTCAATTCCATAATTCCATGGTATCATGGTGGCCCACAGTAGGATGTTGCATCTATACAGGTCTCATTTATTCGTGGACCAGAATTCGTGGAGATTTCAACTACGCGGCTCCAGTCTTTCCTCTTTTCAGACCTTGGGGTCATGATGCTTGTATTTTCATTGCACCATCACTCGTTTGCTTTCTGCTTTAATGGATTTTAAGTCTGTTCATTTATATTTGCATTTTGATTATGGCTATGGACCAGCCAACTTTCAAATGTTGTTCTTTTTCCTATGATGCTTGTCTTCATTGGTCACATTCATGATTCACCCAAAATTAGCACTTCAACATTTACAATCTGTTAACAATTTTTTTTTTCCATGAAAGAATTTACCAAGAAATAAAGTCAATTAAAATGCATGGAAAAGAGCAGCGTGATTGTTCTACCAAATCTTTATTTTTTTATTTTATGTGTTTGTGTCAAAAAAACAAAGAAAAGTCATATATGTTTGGAAATGAAATGAGGGTGAGTAAATAATAATTGGCTGAAACACTTGCTATTGCCACAAGAGGGCATCATCACTTTTTATGTTCCTATTCCTATATCACAATGCTCCTACTGTGGCAGGTGAAAGTGAAGATGTTTCTTCTGGTTGTCGTATTCTTTTATAGTCTGTCGGTCATGATGTAGAGAACGTTCTCTCTCAGTTAACCCATTCATCACCATTCTCTCACCTCTGTGGGCATCTCGCATCTCTTAAACACTCTGTTTGTTACACAGGTGATTTCTGAGGAAGGGGTCAGCTTTAAGGTCAGTCTTTAACTTCTCTCTCTCTTTCTCTGTGGTGATACTGTGTCTTTGTGGCTTGTTTCTGATTGGCTGATCAGTTTGATTGGCAGCTTCTCTGGCCTGTACAGCAGCTGCGTGTGGGATATAAGCGGGACTATGACAATGTGATTGCGCAGTGCTCAGTAGAATGTTTATAGGCTGCTGTTTTGTGTCTTGTACTTTCACTGTTTACATCATTCCAGGCCTCTTAGTCCAGTTGCCATTTAGTCCCAACAGTGTAGTATGCTGTCCTTGCTAGATACCTCTGGCTAAATCTCTCTTTTGTCACACTTTTGTGGCAATTTTAAAAGAAAACTGAACGCGTATTTTGTGGAGGTCACTTGCCAAATCATCTGCTCTCACTGAACTTCCTGGCATTGGCATATGCAGTTCTTGCTTGTTCGGAGATCTTTCTTTTCAGTTGGCATCATCTTGGCTGTAGTGAACACAAATCACACCCTCTGTCTCTTCAGCTAATCACAATGAAAGATCTGTTATGATCTGTTGAATTACAAACTTCCTGAAGTGAAACCAAATAAAAAAACAAAACTTACTCTGATCATATTGATTTTAAATCCAATGTGAAATAAAAAAGAGCATTAATTTTTGTTATATATATAGGGCTGTCAATCAATTACACATTGAACAAATTACGTATGGCAATGCATTAATTGCAATTAATCATATATCAATGTTTGCTTAGAAAAGCCCCTAAAGGCCCCAATATACTTCAAGCGAAATTAACTGGTGTAACATAATTTCAAACAAAATCAGGCCAAAACGAAGTTTGTTTTCGGGAGTTAGAATCAGCTTGCGAAAATGAACTGGCTCAGAATGGTAAACACCTTCTAACTACTATTGCTCCGTGATGTAATAGGAGGGTGTGGCTATGTGGCTCGCCTTCATCTTCTGCGGTTCATTTAATCCTTTATCCAGTCGATCGATGTCAAATGCGATTTTAATAAAACATAAACACACTGGAGCTGCTTTTATAGAAGAAATCAAAGTTGTGCTTATAATTAAAAGTGACACAGACACTGCATTTGCATGCTTAATAATAGAACGCTGCTTGCTTTAAAGGTGCACTGTGTACATTTTAGTGGCATCTAGTGGTGAGGTTGCGAATTGCAACTGCTCACTCCTCCCTTTCAAAGCACATAGAGAAGCTACGGTGGCCGACACAGGACAAAGATGCCGTCGTCTGAGACGGCAGAGAGTAGCTAGTGCTCTGTAGAGCAGTTTGTCCATTTAGGGCTACTTTAGAAATATGACGGCGCTAAATAGTGACTTCATTGTAAGGGGACCGGCAGTGTATAAAAGGTAATAAAGGTGTTAAAAACATAACGGTTCATTACATATATCCTTTGTACACCACTAAAAATATAGCTATGTATATTATATCGCATTTCTGCAATTGATCCTCATAAATATTACACACTGCACCTTTAAAGCAGTCTTTTGTAGAAAGTGCTATTTACATAAACATGACGTGACTTTAATGGAAGGCTGAATTGCAGAGCTTGTGGAAACATATCCACATATGATCAGATGCTTTCTTAAATGCTGTTTACTCAGGATGTTCCCTAACAGTATATTGCTTCTCAGGTATTACAAACCTTTTTTACCTATAAGTGGAGAACGAAAAATAACTTTGTCATGAGTATATCGGGGCCTTAAATGTGCACATTTAGATTCATGACTTTGGTCCTTGATACCTGCAGTTATTCACCTTTTAAAAATGCATCTTAGAAACCCCTCAGGTCAGTGGGTGTTATTAGTTGCGTTCATTTTTGTTTTTTAAAATAATGCATTGCATTAAAATATGTTAAATTGACAGCCCTGATTTTCAGCTGATAGGCTTTACACCATCTCTAGACTGTACATGAGTGGAGCAAGTGCCAAACGCAAATAGAAAGCATTACAATCAGTGATTCTGTCTACACTGGATGCAGCACAGTGTAAACTGATGCCCTGTTCTATTTCTTACATACTCCATTTGCTTGCGCTACTTCCGACAACAGGACAAATTAAGTTGGAAGGCTTGCTTTGACGTTCCGATGCTGTGGTGCAACCGGTGTTAGTCACGGTAGACGCCATATTTAATTTTTCACAAATGAAAACAAGTCTGTGATGGATAGATATATGTACAGTCCTGTTCAGTGGGTTACAGTGATTGTATCCATTGCAGATGACATAATGAAAATCCTTTATTAAAAAACTCCTAATGTTTTTGTTGTTGTGAAAATGGCTATAATCTTCTGACAGTGTCCCTCACAGCCTTGTTTTTATTTGTGAAATTTTGAATATGCTGTTTTCCACTGATTAATCCTTATGGTCCGGTACTTTCCAGTCCGTTCATCCTATGTAGCTTATATGTGTCTCAGATGAGTCGTGGAATGACTGTCCTGATGGGTCTGTGTGTGTGTGTGTTCAGATCGTGGGGAACGGCAGTGAGCAGGAGTTACAGCAGGAGCTGGAAGATGTGCTGATGGACCCTTCGGTAACTGAACTGGTGGGCCGTCCGGACCAACTGATAGGGGGTGACCATGGCTATCCCACTACAGCTGCGCCATCACGGTCAGGCCCAATGCCCCCTAAACTTGAGATAGTGCTGCCCGTTCAGGGAGCTCAGGAGAGCGAACTCAACGAAAGATCTTACAGAGGTAAAAACTACTGTACAGACCATCTGCAAACTAAGAGTGAAATGAATACCTGAACATGACATGGTGTTAACCAGCCATTTTACTTCTAAAAAATTGAATGGGGTCAATTTTGATTTCATGTTGATTTTACAGGCCTGTTTACACCTTAACAAATACAGTAAAATATTTAATAATTAATTTATTTTTATAAAGCACTACTGACAAAAGTGTACCTTTTAAACATTCATAGCAACGTCATCTGGTTCTAGGAATTTATTTATTTACAAAATGTTTTAAGTTCCCAACACTAGTTGATGTTTAAATTACAATGTCAGAAAATTTAAAAAAAAATAGGCAATAGTAAAATCTTGGCACAGGTTTTTTCATATTTTTTTGTCAGTATGATACATGCAGGTAGTGCCATCTGCTGGTCGTTTATCAAGGTCCATTTATACCTGTTTTATTCTAGTTATGACAAATAAATATATAGGCACTATTTATTTTGGTGTCGAAAAAATATTTCAAGCATTTAAGCAGAAACATCCAGGTTTTTAAGATTATGAGAAACATAAATTGTCAAGTGTATCCAAAACGTTGATGTTATATGTAAAAGTTTCATTTTGAGGCTTCTAATGGAGTGTGTCTCTCCGCCCATCACTTCCTTTAGATGAGCCCTCTGACTTAAGTCCTGGTACCCCTGTCCCGGACGAGGACAGCGTGGTGTTTAGTAAGCTGACGTATTTAGGCTGTGCTTCAGTGAACGCCCCTCGCAGTGAAGTGGAGGCCCTGCGCATGGTCAGCATCCTCCGCAGCCAGTGCCAGATGCCCCTGGACGTCACCCTCTCTGTGCCGGGAGTCTCAGAGGGCACCGTCAGGTACGTTGGGAAGCTACAGACAAAAGCAACAAAGACAGAAAATGAAGGTAACTGAAAATTGTTGATTCAAACACTGCAAGAGATAATCCATCAAAGCATCTTGCTCTTGAATATCTCATCAGGCTGCTGGACCCTCAGACCAGCACTGAGATTGCCAACTACCCCATTTACAAGATCCTCTTTTGTGTTCGCGGCCATGACGGCACCCCGGAGAGCGACTGCTTCGCCTTCACCGAGAGCCACTACAACTCCGAGATCTTCCGCATCCATGTCTTCCGCTGTGAGATCCAGGAGGCGGTGAGACAAACACAATTGTACTATACACAAGGACGTTTGTGAAATAATATTTGTCAGGAAATTTTATATTGATTCATACAAAGACATTCCTACAGAAATCAGGTCATATTGCACTCAGAAATAAAAACTAAGCAAAAAATTATATATATATATATATATATATATATATATATATATATATATATATATATATATATATATAATATATATATATATATATATATATATTGGAAAGAGGATAAAAAATCTCAAAAGTTGTCTCACTATTGATACTTGCAAAAGATATCAAAACTTTTTATTAGCATTGTTTTGGTCTCATGACCTTCATCAGACATATACAAATCCTACAAATATGTATATACACAAATATATAAAAATCCTTTTTTTATTATTTGTATATGCCTGATGAAAGTCATGAGATTTTCATAAGTTCTCATAAGTAAAATGATATGTAAAATGTATGTTGTATAGTAAAAATGTAGCCCGTTTTTTAGGACTATTAAGAATTCCTTTCAATGTGACATTATTTTCATGACAATAAGCAGATGTTTCCATTTTTAATATTGTAATGACTGGGAATAAATTATAGATAACTATATTTGTAAAATGCATTTGTCCTAGTAGTGTTTGTTGTATTGTATTTAATTTATACTGATTTTACCCAAAAAATTATTGGGAGTTTAGTATTATGGTAATTCGTTTTTTTTATTTTTATTTTTTTATAATAATGTGAATTTTAGGGGAAGTTTAATTGTGATAAAAATCACAGTGATAAAAATCTGAAAATAGGCATATATTTTAATTTGATTTTGGGGTCATATATGATCCAGACCTGTTCTTCATGAGATGTATGCTTGCATCTGATTTTTTTTTCCCCCTTGCTGATAGATTGATTGCAGTTTTCTTGTGTAGTCTGTAGGGGGCGCACTTGTTAGTATTTGTTCTGTGATCAAACCTTTTGTTTCCATACTGTGTGTGTGACAAGCTCAGCTGTGAAGTTAAATTTAGCCCAAAATGCTCCCAAAATGATCCAGTTCCTTTTGTACAGACATGCTCAACTTGAAGGAGACCACAGCCATGCAGACAAGTCTGTTATTGTTATTTAAATTCACAATCACATATATTCATATATTCAAATATTTATAGATTGTAATTTCTGATGAATATATGTATGCACATATTTGATGGCTGTGTTGGAGGTGATGATTTAAAAGACGAAACTTCAGTTTTTTTTACAGTAGTGCTGACTCTGTTGGCACACTGAAGCATTACAATTGAGATTTTTGACTTCGAGACGAGTGGAGGAACACTAGTCCTGTGGTTTACCTTTATTGGTACTTTTTTTGGTAATTTCATGATTCCTTGAACGTAGCTTTGATGTTGCATTATTGTGATTTAATTTGCTCTTTGAAGTGTTACACCTCGTGCCTCCGTATTTGCACGCGAGCACATTATAATTTCTGACAGGACAAGAAAGCTTGTCTCTCTGAGGTGAGACCCTTTTTATTTCGTTATGAAAATAACGTTTGAATAAAGACACTGACATATAGCCTGACAACTTCTCATCTGACCAAAGATACTGAACCAGGAAAACACATTTTTCTCAATTAAACTGTGTCTGACAGAAGAGTCAAAAGCGTTCTTGCATCTGAAAGTCTTGCATCTGAAAAACATTTACAATTTTTTTTTTTTGACTACACACTCTGCGACTGGTTGAATAAAACTCCACTAGTCAACCTCTCTAAATGACTAATTGATTGTTGGACCATCCTGTTGAACATAACTATTGTGTGTGGAGTAAAACGTTAAAAGAGCAGAGGTGCAGCTGTGTATTTATATCTTTGTGTGCTAATGAGTGTGTTGATAACCTGAGAACAGAGCGACTGTGAGTCACTGTAATACAGCCTGTGTCACTGGAGACTGTTTTGACTCCAATCACTGAGATGTGTGTGTGTGTGTGTGTTTGTAGGTCAGCCGAATACTCTACAGCTTTGCCACAGCTTTCCGCCGATCAGCCAATAAAGCGGCACTCACAGCCAAGGCTCCGCCTCTTACGCCAGACAGCGACGTCTTCACCTTCACTGTCAGTCTGGAGATCAAAGAGGATGATGGGAAGGGCACATTTAGGTAAATCGCTTTGCTTCTGTCCCCCCATTAAAGTTCATTCAGGTCTCCCGATTGCCCCGGAGATCTCATCTCTAACTGCATAATTCAATTAGGTGATCTGTTCAGGCATCCAGCCTTCGGAAGTCATCTGCTGTTTTGATGAAGGAAACGATAAAAATAGAAAAATCTGCAGTTCCTCCACCTTTTCTTCTCTTTCTCTGAAGTGTCGACACATGCTTCCTGTCATTTATCATCCCTTACATCTCCGCCTCATTTCTCCGCCCTACACAGAGTTCTATTAGCACAAATTTGCTGCAGACCTGCACTGTTAAGCAGTGGAAAGATCATGCTTCAAAAGAAACATTTCCTTTCTTGACTTGTTAACATCTGTAAAGAAGCATTGTTCAGTGTGACACATATTGACGCACAGCTCCCTATGTGTGGAATATTACAATTTTAATATTAATTATAATATGTCAGTTAAAAATAGAGCAGTTTGTCTATATAGTGTGTTTACCCAGGCTTTTTCAATGCTGCACAGAAATGGCAAAAAGAGAGAAAAGTATTTAAGGAAAGGGCTAAAGTGCCTAAAATAACCTCAATGTCTCCATCAGCATGAGCTTGATGCTCCAGAGAGACTGTCCCTGTTATAAATGGACTGTAAGTTACTTTGGATGAAAACAACAGGAAAAAAATGACAGAATTACCTTGAAAGGTCCTTTCGCTCCATTTGGATGCAAGAGACGCGTGTTCGTTTGTACGAAGATTTAGTTTTAGTCTTTGCTTTTGACTAAATAAATAAATATATGTATATATCTGTACTGACAGTCATATTCGTACTTTCTTAACTAAACAAACTTTTATTCAGCATGGACACATTAAATTAATCAAAAATAACAATAAAGACATTTATATTACAAAAAAACATGTTTAAAATAAATACTGTCCTTTTGAACTTTCTATTCATTACTAAATAGATTCAGAATATTCATCATTGATAAAATTTAGATCAATATTGAATGATTTCTGAAGGATCATGTGACATTGAAGACTGGAGAATGATGCTGAAAATGTAGCTTTGCATCACATGAATAAATACAATTTTAAAATATATTCATATACAAAGCACTTATTTTAAATTGTAAAAAATGCAACCTTGGTGAGACTAATGCCGAGTTCAGACTGCAGGATTTTCTGGTCGGATCACTGCTCTTTTCACACTGCACGACTGTCTGGGGTAGCATTCAGTCACTGCTGTGTTCACACTGCACGATGGATCGTCGACAGGGGGTTTCACACCACATGACTGTACAAGAGGAAGAATCACCGACAACTCTCTCTCTCTGACTGGTGCGCTAACTACGTTTTCCAACGTTCCCAACTGAACCCACGTGCGATCTGACAAGTAAATAACGCAAGATCACACGTGCGTCAGACTGGAGTTCTCGCGCGAGACTGGAATTGTTATTAAAAATGATAAACTGCAGAAAGTTTGCGCTCCAAATTGTCTGTGCGCAGCGAAAAGGAGAAAAATCAAAAAGATTATGGCGGAGGAAATTGTTAGAGAGACAAGGAGCAATGACTGCAAAGAGAGTTTGAGGTAAATAAATCATTTTGCAAAGTTCTGCTGCTGCTGGACGTGCAAATAATTGGCCTTTGTTTCTGTTTGAAAGAATTATAAATATATCTATCCATTTTCTGGTCTATAACTCCTCCCTGTATCTTGCTCTCTCATTGGCTGTTGGTCATCGCTGATGTAATTTTCAGTCAGAACCTCTCATGAAGCCAATACGGAAGTGACTTAAACTGCAGTTCATCGACTGGCCGCTAGGGACAGGCTCCAGAAGTGAACAGAATCTCATTGAGCCTCATGTTAAAATGCCCAACTTTACAGCAGAAAAAAACATGTTTACAGCCTGTTTTTTTTTTTTTTATACCTCATTCGTTTACATTGTATAAAGCCTCAAAGTTCTGCATAATTAAGGGGCGTGGTCACTTTGAGTGGCAGGTGGGTAGCCATTTATCTGCTGTCTGTTAGTCATCACGTCACCTCAGCTCCGCCCATGTCCCGCCTCTTTACCCATTTCCTGTTATCCGGGAGTGATGCGTTGCTAAAATGGCAACGGCCAGCTTGACCCTACTTTACGCTTCAAAACTGCTCTGCAGAATCCTGTAGGTGACGTCACGGACACTACGTCCATATTTTTATACAGTCTATGGTCAGAACTCATTTCACACTGCAGGAATTTGAATTGCTGACAGGTCCAGATATTTAGCATGCCAAATATCTTGCGGGCATTGGCGATTCTCTCTGATCGTGTCTTTGATCCTTCACACTGCGTGATTGTCACTCGCGTGCACGAGCACCGATTTGCCTATGATTTCGGGCATTTGTCGGCGATATTGTGCAGTGTGAACTAGGCATAAAAGACTTCTCACCAGAAATCTTACTAACTGCAATTGACGAAAAAGTAATCAAATTTTATATATTTATAATACATTTTTATCAAATAAATTTATAGAAATTTCCTAATAAAAACAAATCAATTGTTAAGTGATCATTATAGTTCATTGATTTACTTCAAGGTTTTATCTTCAATTTAAAATATAGTTTTGTTATAAAAATAATAACTAAATCTCTTTATTTTGAGGTGAAATCTGGGAGATTCACCCAAGCAAGTGTTTGAAAACTCTCTTTGTGTCCATCAGTGCCGTATCAAAGGACAAGGACAGACAGAGCTTTAAACTGCGGCCAGGCATGGACAAAAAGATTGTGATCTACGTTCAGCAGACGTCCAACAAAGAGTTGGCTATCGAGAGGTATGTGCTTTGCGCGGTGACACAGGGTCTCTCCACTGAGAGGACATCCTCTTCCAGAAGAGCCCCATGTCTCCCATAACAACCAATAATTCATTCATTAATGTTAAACATGCACTGAATTATGTGTTTTCGGAGCTCAAGTGTTCCTTTCGGGCCATGAGAAAATGGAGGATGGTTTTTCTCCATGGTGACTGATGTTGTGTTGAACTGAAGCCAACCCTGCCTGAATGCACAGCTGTGCTTTTCTGTTTATATAGGTTTTCTCAGGCTCAGCACCCTCAAATGGCTGTGCGAAGCTTTACAGTTAATATGTGTAGCTCCTCTGCGGTTCTGTTCCAGTGAGAAATGTGTTTGTGTTTCAGGTGTTTTGGTCTGCTCTTGAGCCCGGGGAAAAACGTAAAGAACAGTGATATGCACCTGCTCGACCTGGTAGGTGGCGTGAAACAAACCTGCAACTCCACTTATCTGTACCCTTATCTTTCCTTGATCAATTAATTGCTTGTTAAAATGAATTTCTTTATAATACTTTATAGCAGTGTTACTCAGCTGGTTTGGTCATGGGACCCACATTTTTCCATGGTCATTAAGCAGCGACCCAAATTTGTAGGAATTTGAACCAAGCTAATTTATTTCTCGAAAATGGTTGTCACACACAAGTACCGTACCGTACCTCTTTACTTAAAGGTAGGGTTGTCAATTTCAGAGAGGGTAGCAATAGCGAGCTAGCTTTGAAAGCATGAGACCCAACCCTCCCTTCAGAGTGTCTCCAAAGCCACGCCTCCTTCAAAACACATGACAACTCACAACAGAGTCTGCAAAGCTTCTCAAAGCACATAACATTGCAATAATAATGATTGCAAACAACTTAGAGCTCTTACTTGTGCCACCTGACTGCTGCAGATTAATTTAATTTCAGCGTTGATAGTGTTGACAAAAACACAAACATCTGAGTCTGGAGATGTGAACAGCTCCGGGTAGTCAACAATGTCCGGGTAGTCAACAATGTCATGGGTTGCCATCTTGTAAGTTATGACATGGCGTGAAGGCATGATGACGTGTGTCTGCGCGAGTTGAGTGCGCGGAGGTATGGCAATACATATGTTGACAGGCAGGTAGGACATCCTATAATTGCATTCGAGCCGAATGCATCGATTGGATGAATATTTTTTTATCCAGAGCAAAAATTCAAATTAATTTGACCAAATCTGATTTTTTTTTTTTGTGTATGTGTGTGTGTGTGTGTGTGTGTAATTAATACACTTAAGGTTCTCTATTCTAATAAAAATAAATGAAAATAAAGTCTGCATCCAAATAAGCATTAAATTATCAAATTACATCATTTTAAGGCTCTGACTGAATCTTTTTACTTTTAGGATTTTGGATTTGTAACATTTTGTGATTGACAGACTTTCATTTCTGTGGAAATCTGTGTATTTTGTCTCTGTTCAGTGACTGGGTAATCTGGCATTAGGGTCGAGCAAGGATAGATGTAAGACAATTGGCCAAACATTTCTTTGGGACAAAAAGACAAGAAAATGTTTTGGTGAAATACGTCTTGTAGCTACAACCAAACTGTAGTGTTGTCCTTCATCATGTTAGTTCTGCAGACAATGCCAGCGATCAGAAGTTACGATTTTGGCTAGGACTGCTCACAGTTGGTTAATTCATTGTGAATGAACCACAGCTACAAATGAAGTTTCTGTGAACTCATGATTATGTTTGACTTTATATTTGTTTTATCCTCTCTTTATCTTGGCTCTCCTCACCTAACCTCCGCCCATCTGTTAGGAATCAATGGGCAAGAGTTCTGATGGGAAGTCTTACATCATCACAGGGAGCTGGAATCCCAACACTCCTCAGTTTCAGGCCGTGAATGAGGAGACGCCTAAAGGTACAGATCCATACACATGCTCAGTTTGCTGGAGATCATGTTCCAAATCATTGTTTGAGGTCTTCTAATATTTTTGGAATAATGTCATTTCAACCATAAGTGATCTGGAGAAGTTGTATTTATGTGGCCCAAAAATTCTGGAATATTCTTCCTATTGAAATCAGACGGGTTTCAAACATTCTGATTTTCAAATGACACACTCTTGGAATGCTGCCTACAGTGAATTAAGAGCAGGTAAATTCACTGTAAGCAATGGCTTCAACGGGCTTATTGCTTTACTATACGAAAGTGTTCTAATCTGATTGGGCAGGCAGCATTAGTTGATAGTTAATAAAAATACAGTCGTTAATTTTTTGTTCACGTTACTCCACATTGCATAAACTAATGTTAACAAATGCAACTTTTAATAAGTATTAGTAAATGTTGAAATTAACATAGATGAATAAATGCTGTAGAAGTATAGTTTATGTTAACTGATGCAGTTAAAGACACAATATGTAATTTTTCGCTGTTAGGGTCGCTTATTCAAAACAAATGCGTAGCTTGATGACGCCTTGATTCCGCGGAGCTTTTATTATGCCACAGACGACCGCTTCTGCTTCTTCCGCTCATGCGTATGTGGGGTAAAGCAGCGCTGTTTTATCATATTAGATAGATACATTTGAGTGTGTTGAAAGTTATGTTACAATGCTACTCTGTTTGTTCGCTCGGCGGCTACTATGAGACACTTGTTGCACAATGCAGTAAGCTAGATCGATATTAGGCATGGTGAAACATGGTACTCGCGGTAAATCAAGAAAACGAGATTTATACAATAAGACTAACTGTGTTGAGGTATATAACAATTTTTTTTCTCTCAATGAATGTATCCAAACAGTTGGTCACCTCTCTAATAAAACGCATAATTTATTAAAGCATCTTTGGTGTTTCCATTGTTCCTATAAGATAAAAAATCGGAAATCGAAGGTATGATGTAATTGAAAGGCGATAGTCCTGCAATAAAATTGCTTATTTCTCTGGATTTTAACGTTCTTGGAAACATTTGGGATAATTAAAGTACACAAGTCAACGAAATATATAACATTGTTCTAGTGTTTTTTGGATATTTGATGTATTTGGATATGAAGGTGCCTTTAACTAATGAAACCTTGTTATAAAGTGTTAACATAGTTTATGTTTGTAGAGTAATTTACAACAACTTCAAACGCAGCTCAACCAATCTGAATCAAGAACCAGAACTTTCTGTTGTATAATATTATTTATTCTCCTTCATTTCACTTATTTTCTTATTTATTTTTAAAAGATTTGAAGTACTTTGAGCTGTATGTGATGTATGTGCTATACAAACAAAATGTATATTTTATAATAATAATATTTTATAATAAAAATATGAAATATATCGATACATCTTATTTGAATAGCACCTAATTATAGCACGTATCATTATAATTATTTGTATTATTAAATAAAATAAATTGTATCTGTTTAGTACTTTTCATGCATTGAATGCAGATCAAAGTACTTCATTAATGATGAAATTATAAAATAATATATTATTATTATTATTATATAATTTTTTTTTACCTTTAGTACATAGGTGTAAAAAAATTCTATTCTCATAAATTTTTTTTTATTTAATAATAAAAACAATTGTGTTTATTATAATTATTTTGTAATATTATTCTTATTATTACATTTTTATAACAACAGAATTAATAATAATAATAATAGTGAAAATTTAATTATTATTATATTACTTTTTATGTTGTTATAAAAATGGTATAATAATAAAGGATATTGTATTATTAATAATAATAATAATAATAATAATAGACAAACGTTATTGGAATTCAAGAAATGATTGTGAATGACGTTATGCATGAACTCAACTTATACGAGTATGCTTTGATGACTGTACTGTTATGTTGATGGCACAGATAAGTTCATGTACATGACGACGGCGGTGGACCTGGTGATCACAGAGGTGGAGGAGCCTGTGCGGTTCCTGCTGGAGACGCGGGTTCGAGTGTGCTCGCCCAACGAGAGGCTTTTCTGGCCCTTCAGCAAACGCAGTTACACCGAGACCTTCTATCTCAAACTCAGACCGGTGAGGACGAGCACAGATCTGGGCTTTTTGCTCGACTGTTTTGCTGGAGAAAAAAAAAAAAATGTGCCTCAAAACTTACTCAGCGAAATACAATTAAAGGGTTAGTTCACCCAAAAATGGAAATTCTGTCATTAATTACTTACCCGCATGTCCCTCACCCGTAAGACCTCCGTTCATCTTCGGAACACAAATGAAGATATTTTAGTTGAAATCTGATGGCTCAGAAAGCCCTCATTGTTATTTCCACTCTCAAGACCCATAAAAGGCACTAAAGACGTCATTACAAAGTCCATCTCACTACAGTGTACATGGAGACAGACTTTATAAGATTTGTCTGTAACTGCCTTCACTGTGCTCTCAGATGGACAACAAGGAGAGGAAGAGTAACTCAGACACGCTGTATGAAGTAGTGAGTCTAGAGAACGAGACCGAGAGAGAGGAGGAAGACCACAGCGACCCCCGGCATCCTGCCGTCCAGCCCTCACGGCTCTATGGTGCCCTCCCCTCCTGAGGATGATGAGGAGGAAGGTGAGCGGCCTCACATAAGTTCAAGAGTCCTCCATATAATTTAGCATGAGATTTTACAGAACCTCAAAAGCTTGTAACATCTTTTTGGCTCTTTCTCTCCCAATATATTCGCAGATAATGATGAGCCATTGTTGAGTGGCTCTGGAGACGTGTCTAAGGAATGTGGCGAAAAAATTCTGGAAACTTGGGGAGATTTACTTTCTAAATGGTGAGTGAAAACAATAAGAAGTGGAGACTCAGGGCTGAAATGTGTGAAAGTGAAGAAATTAGAACAGAAAATTATTATTATTAAATATATTACTATATTGGTAACACTTAACAATAATGATTCATTTATTAACATTAGTTAACTACAAAGTTAACTTGAACTAACAATGAACAATGCTTCTTCAGCATTTATTAATCATAGTTAATGTTAATCAGAACATTTGCTAATAAAATATTCAAAGCTGTATCTACAACATTTGTTCATTCACTTAGAACTATCATGAACATTTTTATTATATAACATTTAAAGGGATAGTTCACCCAAAAATAAAAGTTACCCAGTGATTATATAATTACCTTCAAGCCATCCTAGGTGTATATGACATTCTTCTTTCAGACGAATACAATAAGTTTTATTAAAAAATGTCCTGGCTAATCCAAGCATTATAATGGCAGCCCAAAATTTGAAGGCCAAAAAAGTGCATCCATCCAATTTAAAAGTAATCCACACGCAGTGGTGGCCGGTGGAACATTTTCTAGTTAGGGCTGTGTTTAAGAAAAAAAGTTAACAGGAGGAAAGCATATTAAGCCAGAACATATTTTGAAGGCTTGAAACATATTTTAAATAAAGATAATTGTTTTACCGAGCTCAAGATTAAGTTTGAGGATGATTCTCATAAAACTGTATTTTCAGCAAGCATTTTTTTCAAGGTAAATTTAAAAACACTTTTTCAGTTTCATAGTTTACAATTTATGCATGCAGTGAATTTATGCAAAAAACTGTGAGGGAAAAATAAATGTTAAACTTTATTAGCGATTTAAAGGCTGCACGAGATCATCAGTGAACAGTTCCTCTGTCAGATTAAGTGTTTGTGTCTGTGCTTGGAGTATCTGATGCCCATATGTACATAAACACCACTGACCCTCGCAAACTCCTAAATAAAACACTCACCAGACATGCTAGCATACTGCAATGTGATCGTGGAAAAGCTATCAGAGCACATATGTAACCGGTGCCTATAGGAATACGGTGCCCATCACAGCATGCATATTTAAGCTCCTTCAGTATTATCAGCTGCGATTGCATTCTAATTACCCTCCTCCATCCCCAGCTCCTCCTCTCGTCAGTCAGGATTTTGCATCTGATTCCCCCTGAATCAGACTAAGTTCCCCAATTAGATTGTACATTTTAATATTGACATTAATACTATCTGAAATACATCATTGCTTCTGTTCTGTTTACCCAGGGGGGTTTATCACTGCTCTACCTTCTCTTATCCATGGTAGGCTGCATGGATGCGCAGGGAGTTATTGCCCAGAACAGAACCATACCGCCAATCTAAAATATGCTAATTGTCTATCACTTTGACGATAGTGATCCTGACAGAAATGCATCGATTCACTTCAGAAGCCCTTTATTAATCCTCTGGAGCCGTGTGGATTACTTTTATAATGGATGGATGCACTTTTTTCGGCTTCAAATTTTGGGCTGCCATTATTTATAGACATAATGGAGCATGTATACTACTTTTCAAAAGTTTGGGGGTTGGTTAGATTTTTGAAAGTCTCTAATGCTTACTAAGACTGCATTTATTTGATCAAAAATACAGTAGAAACATAATAATGTGAATATTATTATTATTGAAAGTAACTGTTTTTCTATTTTAAAATGTAATTTATACCTTTGATCAAAGCTGAATTTTCAGCATTATTCCTCCAGTCTTCAGTGTCACATGATCCCGAAGAAATCATTCTAATATGATGATTTCCTGCTCAAGAAATATTTCTTATTACTATCAATGTTGAATATTTTCTGTGAACACATTTTATTATTTCTTTGATGAATATAAAGTTAAAAAGAATAGCATTTATTTGAAATTGAAATCTTTTGCAACATTTTAAATGTCTTTACTCTTACTTTTGATCACACCCCACCAAAAACATTTAAAAAGTATTTTATAAGGTGTTAATTTTAGACCCTGCCAAGCCACAAGTGTCATTTTATAAAACTATTTGCAGGAAAAATTATTCTTTGAGCCGAAATACTCTTGTTTCAGAGCCGTGGGTCAAATTCAAAGCTTGAAAAGATTCCTGTATAGATTAATTGTTGCACATTAGCTTATGCACTTTTAGATTCGAGGTTGTCTTGTTCGCCTCTTTCTTCCTGACAGTTTTGAACTGCTGCCTTCTATGCAGAGAAGCACTATAAAACAGGCCTAAAAAATCAAGAGTTCCGTCCCACACAATCTTTTTTTTTCTATCTCAAACCAAAAAATATCTGTACATGCGCGCGCACACACACACACACACACACACACACACACACACACACACACACACACACACACACACACACACACACACACACACACACACACACACACACACACACACACTCACACCATTTCTAATTTAAGAACTCATTCATGGGAGGGAAATGAGAGAGATATTTTAATGTGGAGCAGTAGAAGGATGAGGGAATGGTCAAATACAGATAAGGGTCTTATTAAGATTATTTCCCGCTCCCATTACTCTTATTGTTGTTAATCAAAACCTCGAGATGAATTCAATTAAAAGTCCCAGGAATTTAATTACAGGCTTGCGACTGTCTCTGCACCCTGAAGAACACAGCTGTGTCTTTGTGTGTGTTGTGCTCACATCTGCATCTACTCCCTAATTTTCCTCCTCTTTAAGCCCTTGGCTTTCCTTGTTTGGAAGCTGAGATTTACAGTCATTCTGTTGTTAAAGGGGTCATGACATGGATTTTTAATAATTTTATTATGTTCCTTGAGGTTTCATTACTTATAATGTCAATTATTTTTTATATATAAATGCGGAAAACGAGGTCACTCTGACCTCTTCATTCTGAACTCTGTCTGAAATGATACATTTTTTAATGGGCGGCTCCTTTAAGGCTTGTCAATAAACACCTACTGTTATGATTGGCTATTGCACGCGAGTAAGTGTTTTGAAAACATCCATATAAAACTGTAATTTCCAGACGAAGCATTATGAAATAATTTACTTACGGTTTGTGATGCAGCTGCTGTCAGATCCAATACAATCTTTCAACAAAAGCTTCTTTGCGAACTCTTACACTGTGCGTCATTTACAAAACCAACTGCTCCGAACAAACATAATCATTTGACACGATCCAGGACACCATTAAAATAAACCATCCACTTGTTTCCATCGCTATGATACTTCTGAAGTCTGTACAGAGACACAAACGAGTTGTTTAAACTGGACGCGTCAAAACGAATGTCCTTTTACTCTTCCATTTATCCTGTTGTCGACAGACTTGTGTGTGAAGTACGCCAGAATCTGAACACGCATCTGTATTCTGTATCCAGTGTAGACAGCATCAGTGATTATAATGGGTTCTATTAGCATTTGATGCGACACTCGCGTCCAGAGTAAGCAAATGTCAGCGGTTAAATGGCTGAATGCGAGTGGGCGGAGCCTATGGTGCGATAATGTAATGCATACAGATGTGCATTCAGTTTCTGAACTATTCATTAACGTCTTGCTCTGGAGGCAGTCATATGCAAATATATTCCTGTATGACATCACAGATCCCTCAGTATCAAAACAGGCCATTTTTGGAGTTTGATTAAATGCTTTATTTTTAAGCTATGAAACTTTTAGGATATTTTAAACGCACAAAGACCTCTTATAAATGATCAAGGCAAATTAGATTTTTCATGTCACGACCCGTTTAAATGAATTGACTTAATGTGTTGTGTATTGATCACCCTTGATTTAAAGACAAAGTATTTTTCAAACCATTTTCACTCTTAAATGCAACTCTATTTTTTGTTAATATTGTGGTAGTTTGTGCCCTTGGCTCTGTAAGATTGAATTTATAATTGAATTTATATTGAGTAATCATCCTCTCTGGAGTTAGAGCAAACGGTTGTGATTCCTCTTAACTTCTCTAGTTTGGAAAATAGACCGTAATTATGAAAACTACTGGCAGTGTAAATACAATGTGAGTCACGCTTGCCTGTGGTTGCTAAAATGTTTTTTTAGCATGTTTCAATAGTGTTTTGGGAGGTTGCTTTTCCCAAGTCAAAGGATTCCACCCCTAGAAGCTGATGATTAACTCAAAGCTTTTCAAACTGGCTTCACAAGGGGAGTGATACAGAGTTCAAAGTTATTTAAATACATAAAAATTAATATTAATCGATTCACAGTTCACACACATGCCATTTGAGAATAAAATCCTTTTGTTTTAGATGAATAGGTCAAATAAGTGACTGCGCAGCTCCTAGAGTTAGTGCTTCCTGGTTCAAGAGCATTTGGTTTAAGGGGCCGAATGCATATTGCATTAATAAACACATTTTTGCTATTTCCTAAATAAAAAGATTCTACTGACTTTTTATTTGCACAACACGTGTTTCACGCATATGACAGTATAATGTCATGTCATTAAACAATGTATTCCACTGAACAAAGTTCTTCTTATTGGAGGAAACAAGTTATGCAGTTATAATGGCAATTGAGTTTGTCAGTTTTGAGTGATTGGCAGAATAATATCAGTGGTAAAAATCCCAGAGGGAAGGTTTGTGCACACTACAACTTGGAAGTATGCACTTTCCTTTTAATCAGTAAGGAAAATGGGCACCAGTGACATTTAAGACATTCCATAAACAAATACAAATAAATGCTGGAAAACGTGCAGACCACTTCAGAGATTGTGCCTCTAGCAGGTTAACATTGTCTTATATAAGCATGTCTTTAGTAAAAGATCCTAGATGGAATAAATTACACACCAGAATGTTACATCTGTCTGTGTGGCGGAGTGAGTATCACTAATTCCTACTTTATGTAGTATCAATGTAATAATATTAAACAGTTATTATTATTATTATTTTTAAATAAATGCCTTGCTGAGTGTAAGGAACTATTTTCAAAAACATAAAAAAATCTTACCAACCACAAACTTTTGAACATTAGTGAATTACCATCTGGCGCTCATGAATTACCAGAGCTGATTCAAACACATCCACGTCGCTGATCAGATGCTTTCTTAACTGCTGTTATGTTGTGTTTATTTTGTTATTGAGAGGAAAGCACGCAGCACATATATATCTAGTGCTGTCAAATCAATGAATCACCATTAATTGCATCCAAAATAAAAGTTTGTTTACATTATATATGTGTGTGTACTGTGTGTAATTTATTATGCATATATAAATACACACACACTCATTCATGTATATATTGAAGAAATATTTGTATGTATATGCTGTGTATATATAAATATATATATATATATATATATATATATATATATATATATATATATATATATATATATATATATATATATATATATATATATATATATATATACACACACATTTAAATATAACAATAAATTCTTGTGTGTATATATATATATATATATATATATATATATATATATATATATATATATATATATATATATATATATATATATATGCATATGTGTAAATTTATATATATACATAATAATTCTACACAGTACACACACATATATTATGTAAACACAAACTTTTATTTTGGATGCAATTTAATCGTGATTAATCGATTTGACTGTCATAAACACAGAGACACTCAAAGGTCTTCAAGGCAACCCATCAAAATAAAAGTTTGTGTGTGTCCTGGTATTCTCTACGTTGTGGCGAAATGTCTCTACATGGTTAATAATAATAATATTATTAGAAGTAAATGATTTGTAAAAACAATGATTTTATTTCAGTTTAAAAAATGTTTTTTTGACTAACAGTTTTAGTTTACGAAAATAACCTTGCTATGAATACAGATCACATAGTGTGTTAATATGCAGTTACAAATTCACAACACATGCAAAAAATACCATCATTGTTTCACAGTGCAGATACAACATGGACTGTCTTAAGTGTGTGTGTGTGTGTGTGTGTATTAATTTGTAACTATGAGTCCCTGTTGGTTTTGTACTGTTCCAGGCATCTGAACTTGGCTGTGCGACCCAAACAGCTGCCGGCACTGGTCCGCAGTGGTGTACCAGAGGCCTTGAGAGGGGAGGTGTGGCAGCTACTGGCCGGATGCCATAACAATGACCATCTGGTGGAGGAGTACCGTACACTTATCACTAAGGTAGGCATGCAGTTCCCATCCTCCTTTTCATTGCACCAGAGGCACATTTCATCAAATAATGCAAAGCAAAGGACTGACTCTAATGCATCTTCTCCATTATCAGTGTTTTGTTTGGTTGGATCAGAAGTTTTGATTAACTGTCTTAATGAAAAATTCATCCAAATGATTGTTCATCCTCTAACCTTGAGTAGGACTTAAAATAGCACAAATGGTGCACAACAAACGTTTAAGTGATACGACTTAAGGAGAGGTGCGCTATCACTTTTTTTAAGCTGTTGGACTTTTGTTTGAGAATAAATGGGATGATTTACCGAAGAAGAGGTTACCGGTTAAAGAATGTACATGTCTTTGTATATTCATTCGTAATATGCTGATTACATGTATACAGAAATATTGCCAAAATAGAGGCTTAACCAAAAAATTGACCTAAATGTGCATTCACATGTACTGTTGTTTGGCAAGTTGACATGGGCGAAATCCAGTCATTTCAATAGGAGTCCACGCAATCAGGAATTCCGTGTGAGGGCGAAAGATTTCCACACGTAGATTTCACGAAGGGTTCAAGTTAGTGAAGTGAATTCGCTAGGTTTACAAATAGAAAGCTTCTTGGTTTGAAAATGACTGCATGTGAGCTGTGCTTTATGCATTGCTTCCCAATTGACAAGGATAATATAGACCTTTTTACCTGCAAAATTTCGATAATGTGAACCCATCTTCAATCTAAACAACATTTTCCTATTTGGACACTTTTCAAGCAAGATTGCACTGCAGAGGCCACAGGAAATGATTTGTAGTGAGAGGATAGGGATGGGATCAGTATGTTGCAAGCCAGACTCAAACTCGAGTCATCCTTAATGAGCACCACAGCTCGATGCATCGTGGCTCCGACAGGCTTGCCAAGTATTTTTGCACTACTCTGTTCACCGTTTTTAGCATTAAATCAGTGCATATTTTTGCTTAATCTGACCGACGAGATTCAGTGAATTTGGTTTGGAAGTCAAAAAAAACGTTCTGGGAAAAAGGCTATAATTATGTCTCCACTGTACAAGGAAGGATAGAGTACACATGACACGCTATCATGAGGTACTCCGCATTAATGGATGGAGACGGCCCAGAGATCCTGAGAGCCGCTCGATAGCCAAGTAATGGCTGATGCATTTTATATGATTAGCAGTAGCATTGGATTGCTAATGGCTGAATAATGCATATGAGAAAGCAGGACTCCAGTACAAAGAGTTGTTTCTTCCTCAATGGGGTTATGAACTGCATTGTTTTAGTGTTTTATAATGTTTCCTAGGGTGCACTTATAATGATAGTATGATTTTTACACCAAAAATGGTTGTCATTTAGAAATAAAAGGCATTTTTCATACGCATATTTTATCCCTAATAAGGATTTCAAGTATTGGTTAAAGCATTATATTTAGATCTTTAGCATTATATTTCGATTTTGGCATGAAAGGTTGCAGTGATGAGCATTGTAGCCTATTACACGTTTAGCGCATGGATGCTGTGATCTCGTACACTCACGAATGCTTTCATCATTACTAACAGTGCAAACACATTGTAAATAAGAGATTTGTTGAATATAATTGTAGTTCTGGCGCTCAGTCCCTGATAAACTCTTACTTTTTGATTGACAGCTCCAGCGATTGTAAAGGGAGCGTTCTTTGATTGCTTTCTATATATAATTATATATAATTCAGTTTGCAAAGCCTGCGCCAAAATTGCAACTGATTTACCAAAGAATCCACAGTGAAATGTTCTGCATACAAATATATAATGCTTAACTGAGACATTCACATCGTTGAAAATAAAAAAGCACATTCCTAGCATTAGGATCCTGTAGAAGGTCATTTTATTTTTAGTCCTGTGATCCTGTATGGCTCTTCTCTCCTTGTCATCTCACTACCACACCAGAGGGCGGGGCCAAAGTTGCAATTATGAAATAGGCATTGATTTTCTTTTCACCTGTCTATAGAAAGGCACATTCCACAGCAAGTCCACTAACAAGGAAGTTTTCAGTTCTGAAACTTACAGAATAATCTTATACTCTGATGACCTTATATGTCATAAGGTCAGGGAAAATGTTATTTCTCATTTCATGACCCCTTTAAACCTTTGTCTATTCAGAGTAGGGATGCTAATGATTAATCAGCTATCAATTAATTGTCGATATGTGATTATCGATGGTCGATTAAGCAAGGTTATTATTAGAGTGCGTAGTATGGCGCACCATGGTTCATTAATGTGTTTCAGACTTTAAAAGTGCATTAAAATTGAAACAAAACAAAATCCTTGACATGGAAAGCAGTAGAAATTTAGTAAGAAAGTCAAGTTTATTCATAGTTCCCCATAAAAATAATTATTTCATCATCGGGCTCTGTGCTTTGAGAGAGCTATGGGAGCCCATCTCTTGTCTCATACATTGTTTTCTCCCAATATTTCAAAGCATCTGAAACCGTTTGTTAATGGTCAGAAAAGCGAATTGTATTTTCCACACAAGCAAGACTTTTATATTAGCAGTTGCACTGCAGGGAAAGCGAAACTGAATTATCGGCACGTATGAAATACTACAGAGGACAGAACGTGACATGCTGAAAATAGATATAAAAATCTATATATATTATTAATTTTGTTAAATTAAAACTTAGGAACACGTTAGTACAATGTTTTTCATTTTCCCCTAGCATATCATGTCCGGTACTGTAACTGTACTATACAAATAACCTTAATGTCCCTTACCTTGTCTAACAAGCACAAACAATGTTAAAATTTAATGTGTGGAGAAATAAAGACTAAAACCCAGATAAGATTTTTTCTTATTTTCAGGAGGGAAATAAGCAAAAATAAAGGGTGAAACGCTGAGGATTTGGGAAAAGAAACAAGAAATTCCATATTCAGTGAAATACCTCACAAAATATTGTAAAATTTGTGGAAATTCGAGTGACCAACCTGCAAAACAGAACACACTGCCGCGTATGGCTTAATTATGATTTATAGGCTCACGTATCTCTCTCATTCGATATGAATCCAAATATTCCCATGTTCGCGATGCACCATTTGCCTTCTAACCAATTATTTATTTTGCAAACAAAGCTTTGTATTTCACTCCTCACTCCTTCACTCCTTAGGTCTCGTGTCCTAATATTCACATAAAAAAAACATTCATATACACTAAAATGTGCCATACCATAGCTGACGGGTAACGGTTAGGACATGTAAATGTAATGTGACATTGCATCCAAAACAAGTCTAAAAGCTTTGTAGCTTGGTGTTTTTCATTGGGAGCGCTGTGATTCTTTACACGCTTTACTTTAGAGAACATAAATAAACCAGCAGCAGCCGCATAATGCTTGCACTTTAGCTTTCCGTTTAGCCATTCTGCATGTGAACTGAGTTGGTGCATGTATAGCCTTGCTACTTGACCCCTTTGTTTTAACCCGAGGGATGCATGTCAATGTACTGTATCTTGTCAATCATTTCACCATGTCCCCAAGGTGCCTTACAGTGGTTTGGTAATTTCCATGAAAACAGGAGCTTTTACTGTGCTGAAGTTTATGCTTTTTCCCAAACAACATTGGGGAGCACTGTTCTCAGAAATCTGTGAGCATGTAGCCCATCTCATTTGTGCCTTAATGTGATTTGTCTCTAATGTGAAAGCTGGTTGTCCCTTGTTAAGACCCTGCTCTTCACTGCACTTTACTGTGTTCATTATGGCTTCCTTTATTCTATGTGACTAGAAAAGGCTTGAACTTCACCGACTGGACACAAGTGAAGGGGCGTTCACACTGGCAGTGATTTGCACCGACAGAAGGGAATGCAAATCATGCTTTTTCAGTGAGAGATGGTGATTTGAAGGGGAATTAGTGAGGTGACTTTCAAAGCAATTCCAAACAAAGCAATACAAATGGTCAAATGGAGAAGGTTATGTGGATCATTACAATGATTACATCATTACAATGATTTAAAAATATTTTCTTTCCCCAAAATCAATGTAGTGACATTATTGCTAAATATAACTAAAATGTGATTAAAATCATTCAGGTTTTTTTTTTTTTTTTTTTTAGGTGTAGTTTCACGTGTGCGTGTAAATATTATAGCAACATTTGGGATGCCCAATATATTGTTACCATATTGCCTGATATTTGTTTATTTAACTTATTTATTTGAATGTAATGCTATCGGCTAATATTGAATATTTTTTACTTTCACATTATCTTTGCTGTAGATCTAGTGCTCATTCAAAGTAATTTTTAATTTCAGTAATAATTTAATAAAATTGTTAGAAGATATTTGACTTTCGTACTTAGATACAACGATGTGATGTCTAACT
This sequence comes from Gobiocypris rarus, assembly GCA_023029165.1. Lineage (NCBI taxonomy): Eukaryota > Metazoa > Chordata > Actinopteri > Cypriniformes > Gobionidae > Gobiocypris > Gobiocypris rarus. The sequence goes on from CM040922.1 coordinate 13,687,562, forward strand.
TGTAGCATTTACAGTTGATTCAAGTTTTAGTGTATTTTTGATACAAAATATGTATCCCATTTTAGAATTTTTTTATTACAGTTGTCTCACCTAAATTTTTGCTCATTTAATAATAGCTTACCGTACATACAAATGGCGTGAGATATTTATTTTAACAAAAAATAAAACTTGAAAAATGAACATTTTAACTTTGTGTTGTTCATCAAACCTCAAACGACAGGCCAAACAGATGTTCAGTCTTTTTTAAGGAATTAACTGTTCATTCGTAATGATCTTTATTCTTCACTCCTACATGTGGCTGGATTCAGTTTTTTAGTTTACTGTATTAATATTTTATACACCCACGGTATATGCTGTGTAAGCGAGTGATTACAAATAAATGATTACATCTTCTTAAGAACTCTGGCTTTCAGCTTCTGTAGGCATCTCTACTTTATTCAAGGCTGTTCTATTCGCTAGACATTTGATAATAGTAAAACTATTGCTATCAAGCAGGGCATGTGAGTGGGGAGCGGAGTGGTATATTTCCTCCGAGCGGAGAGCACCTTTCTGAAGATTCCGCTCTGGACCTCTCGCTCAACCCAGAATGACCTTTGTTACATGCTGGTTCAAAAATATGTGAAATAAGTAGGGTTTCCCACCAAAGGTGGGACGTTTTTTCTAGTCGACTAGTAGTTGTTAATATAAAGAGGACAAACAGGAAAAATTACTTTTTTCTGTGTTTAAGTGGTCCTTGGTGCATCTACCAACCAAGAAAATGGGAAAAAGGACAACCCAATAACTTGTTTTGGATGAGACTTTAATGCGCACTTCTTTAACTGTTTTATTCAGCTCTTACTGTGATTTTCTGGAGTGAAAACAGATGCTTCATCTTTTGTGTGTAGAACTTCATAAACTTCATAAAATCAAAAACACCAGTAAAGTTTTGGCCATCATTCGGACAGGGTCCGCTACAACAGGCTTCAACAGTCCGGTTCAAATTGAACCCCATTAGTTTCTGCATTTATAGCTCATTTGCATTTAAAGGGACATACACAAACTGTTTTTGCTCACCCCCAAAAAAGTGGCAATTTTAACAGGCTATAAAACATCTGTGGGGTATTTTTATATTTTGAGCTAAAACTTCACCTACACACTCTGGGGACACTCTGTAAAAAAAAGGGGCATAATATGTCCCTTTTAAGCCATTTAGACGAATTGCACATTTAATTACTTAAATATATAGGCTACTAGAGAAAATACTAAACCATAATGAGCGTTTACGTATAGCCTATTCCGCACTCAAACGCACACGTACACTTACCACAAAGAATCGGTAGTGATTTGTATGTGTAGTGATTTTGAATGTGTCAAAAATAGCAAGGAGACATTTTTATTTGTTTATTAATAAACTAGTGTTGTCTGTTTCAGTGTCTGCTGCAAAGATGTTGACGATGCTGAATCGCCATTTCTGCACAGTGAACACGGTTATAGAGAGGAATGCACATTTCATACGGATTACAAAAGCAGAGAGTAGCCTATTTTTTCTGTTTTCAATTGAATCATTTAAAAGTAGACATTTCACTCTTTCTATAGATATATTTTGGATGTCTGTGAGGCCTGCCCATACGCTGAGTTTTGGTTCATTTATGAGACGCACTCCAGTTCACTGAGACCGAGACCACAGTAAACGCTTCGTGAAAATGCATCCCCCAGACGCAATGTGGTGATGTGAAGCCATTTTTGTGTCGTATTTAGAGAGGAAGAGAAAACACGGTATAGCATGTTTGTGATGTTACATTCTGAGAGAGAGAGATTTCACTTAGCTGACTTGATCTGTTGATCTGTGTGGATTAATTTACTCATTAAAGCCACATTGCTATCGTGAATGAATGCTTGTGGGAATTTCCTCGCATTATAAGCACAGAGCTTGAGGGAAAGAGTAAAATCATGCACAATACCCACAATCATGTGCCGAAATTCAAGCCCTGCTTGAGTTGGGTGCAAAGGCTGTATTTTTTTGTGTGAGTTAGGCTACATACTCACAGTGATTTCACTGGGCATAGCCATGTCAGCTGTCATTTATGTAAAGAAAACATCCCGCAGCACTGAGGTCCCAGGTGGCTACAAGATGTTCCTCTCTCCCACCCACCCTAAAGTCCAAATAAACCTGATGTACACAAAGAGTGTGTGTGAGATTGTTGAACATGCTGAGCAAACCACGTTTAGGTTTGTTGCTCAAGCCATACTGAGATAAACAAACCCACATTTGTATCACTAAAGGCTTTCTAAAGAAGGAAACCCATCCAAAACTTCAGCTCGTTCCTTTTCCGCCATTCGTTACCATTATGGCTTATGTTTTGTGTCTTGTACACAGTTTCATTACATGAAAACAGAACAGTATGGCGTAACAGTAAATAATATCCATGAAAATCCAGTCCAACACTGCCAATGCTGAAGACCTGCACATGTTTATGTAGTAATCCAGAGTTATCATTTGTGTTTAGAAAGAATTGGTCATGACAAGAGCAGGTTGAGCCAGTTCTTGCGACACATGGAGTTGAATGAATACTGTGGATTCTCAAAGATTTCTTTGTTCGTGAGTTAGGGAAAATCGCTTGTAAAAGGGATGGTCTGGAGTTTTCTCTGGATGGTCAAATCCAACCAATTAAGTGACGAGTACTTTACTTAGAAGACCTCACTGATTTCTTAGAAACAATCTGAACTTGATCTTCATTGTGCCATTTAGGGGTAGTGTAGCCTATCCTACATTTTCATTTTTACATTTCATTTTGCAGACGCTTTTGTCCAAAGCGACTTACAAATGAGCAATACAGCAAGCGATTCATCAGGAAGAGGCAAATAAATAAAAGCAATCGTCTTTCATCTCCCCTTAAGTAAACCAAGCATCTAGCAAACTTTGGGACAAACAGAATAATATCTTGGAGATCAGTTTTGTCTTTTCCCCCCTTTTCATTTCTTGTGCATATACTGCAGGGCCCGTATTCATGAAAAATCTTAAGGCATCCTCGTGACAAAATTCTTAGAAAGGTGAGCGTTTCCTCTTAAAATTAAAGAAAAAATCCTAGTAAAGAAGAAATAATTCAGAAAGCATCTTAACCCTTAAAAGAGGTCTTAAGGTCCAAAAGTGTTAGGCGTACGGACGAGGACTTTAAGAGGCTTAAGAGTTTCTTTAGCAGCGGAGAAAATGGATGAAATGCGAAGGGCGAGAATAAATGTGTTGCACACAATGCATGAGAGAATTAGATCGTGCAAGGATCATGTATGTGACCGATCTTATTCGAGACATCTCAGACACGGCAGAAATGCCATAGCGCCAGAAATGGAAGAAAACACTAAATTAACTTCTTTCAATTTCATAAATTCTTTCAAAAACATAAAACAAAATCTCATTTAAAGTATTCAAACTTTTGACTGGTAGTGTATATATTTAAATTGTAGTGTTTATTGTGTACTCCTATTGTAGTTACACTATTTTACATGCACTGTAATATTTCCTTACTCATGCTGTATTGTGAGAGGAGATTATAAAAGACCTGGCTGCAGCCTTCACTAAGCTGACTCACAGCCTTTACAGTGAGGCCATGATGAAAGGTTTTGTTTCCACTCAGCTAGTTATCACAGACCTGCACTTTTCACCGTCTGCCCTCCTAGGGCTCTGCACTCTGATAGAAGAGGACTAAAACGATCCCTCGTAGGGCTTGAGTGAAAGCTAAACCGCAGCCGCACGTTCCTCTCACGTTGCATAATTAGTAATTAATGATAGTTTGCTCGTTTTTTAACTCTCAAGCTACAGCTGACGCTGATATTTTTTCAATAATGACAGATGTTGAACCAGGCAAATTCTGAATTCTTTTTTAAAACAACAAATGCTTCCTATGTTCCTTATGCTTTGCTTTGTATGTGTGCGTTTGTGGTTGATGCCTGGGAACCATGGTGATTCATTTCTTAAAAGCGTCGCACAAAGAATAGCCATGCTCTCAGAGTTTTGCCATTGTGTTTAATTCAATGGAGGCATTGAACGGACCCACATTTCTATTTTGAGTTGTTATCACGGAACTGGCAGGCTGCTCTATAGTTCAACGCTTACGGCAAGTTAAGCAACAAAGTGACATTGATGAAACCGTCTGTCTCTGCTTCCAATAAACATTTTAGTAAGAAATATAGAATTTCCAGTGTTTTGAGAGACAGGCCTCTCTCTGATATATCAGGGCCAAATGGCTGGATTAAGACGAGTGTTGATTTTCACCAGGGCTGGGTCATAAATACACGACACGTCTTAACACCAGGGCTTGAGTGATGACAAGTTTGATTTAGTTTTTACTGAGTGCCTTCACCTTTTCCATGTATTACTCAAGTACTGACACTCTTTCTAACCTCAACAACTTTTCATTTATTTATACTTGTTGCCATGGGAGTTATGGTCGCCATGACAGGTACAGTACCAGTGGTTTTACAATGTGAGGTTTATGAAAATGACAGCTGGTTGGGTGTGAAATTGTTCAATTAGACAATTGGAAAAATGTATGTGTGTTCATATTTTTCTATATTTATAAAATATACACATACAGTCAAACCAAAAACTATTCAGACACCAGATATAATTATTTACAAGTGGGTGCAGGACACTATAGTTCATTTATGTTAGTAAGGATAGCAAAATAAGTCAACTGTGACATCTTATACCCAGACATTCTTCATACAGTGAACCAGTGGATCAGCATAGAAAATAAACAAATTACAAGCATTGATAAGTACAATTAATACTGTATTTAGGTACAGACATCAAATAATCAAATGTAAAATAACACTGCATTTAGTCTTCACTTTATAAGTTAAATATAATTAATTAATTAATAAACAATGTATTTGCTAAAGCTGCAAAAGTAATTTTCTCTTTTGTTGTTTAATTAACATTGGTGACAATCAGCTGCGGGTATATTAACCTTGGTTTATACTTGGTGTGTCACCAAGAGCACAAAGGGCCGGGCAGAAAAAATGACGTCATTGCGGAGTGGCCGGTCATGCGCGTTGAGAGCGCGAGACCCCATTTCGCTTGGCGGTGTGTTCAAGGCCAATATGGCCGAGCATGACGTCTCATCACACCGGCACCCAGTTTGTGCGTCTAAATTATTTGCATATGTTTACAAAATGAGCCTACAAAAGCAGAAATAAGTCCTTTTTAATGAAAATAAAGATCCATGTTTAATAAAAAAAATTAATGAAACTAAATGCAAATGTTTGGAGAAATTAGAAAAAATTGAAGAAATCGTTAATTCAGTTGTGTAAATGTTCTCCTATCCATATTTTGCTCTAATGTCACAAGTAATAATCTCAAGGTTTGCATGATTCTTTTGCAGTGTTTTTGGTGAAATGTACTAAAATAAACATTGTCACGTGTGTATCTTATTTCTTCTCACCGCTGTTTCCAAACGGTTCATAGAACAATTACTCAGAGTCGCCCTCTGTCGTTTCAAAGAATAGTGCAGCGTGTCAAGAATAAATGGCTTGTCCGTTTGGGAAGGAGCGCACGCAGTCAGCGGAGTCTCGCACTGTGGAGCCAGGCTTAAGGCTGCTGTCACTTTAAGACGAATGCATTGATCTAGTATAATCAAATGCATCAGTTTTCTTTACTCGTAAATGACTGTGTTTATGAGGATACTCAAAGAGATTTGCATTTTGACTTCAATTTGCATGCACATGTCCATTCAAGCTAAAAAAAAGAAGAGAACAATTCAGTGTTCACATGCTGTCTGCACGGTTCTGTGCGTGCGCATAGAAAACAGTGTGCGAGTTCCATTGTGTGCGAGTAACATTGTAAAAAGCGATACATAAAACGCATTACCGTTCTGAATACATCTTCTTGTAGACAAGCCTGTATAATTCACTCTTCCACTTCTTCTGAATCAGTTTCTGGTTCAAACGTATATGGCTGGATTAAACCAGTATTTCCATTTGCCATTGTGCAGCGTTTACTACAGCAAAGTTGACCGAGTGGATCACTGAGCATGTGATTTGAGCTAATTGGCATATTCATGGCTCCATGTATACTAAATGAAGCAAGGGTGTAGAGTTACATTCAAGCTATTTTAAGGCTTGAAGAAATTTTCACAGGAAATGTAATTTTGGTGATGAGTTTTAGGGGATAAAATTGACTACAGGGGACTTTAATACTTGACTATCCATTTAATACTTCAGGGTTAGGTTAGAAATATGAACACAAACTCTTTAAGTATGAGCAAATGTAATGGTGATGGTTGATTTTCATTCTGAACAGGCTTATCTCCAGCTAAGACTTTGACCGAAGACTGAAATTTATCCAAATAGGCTCTAAACTAGTGCTACATAATGCTTTCAGTGGTGACGTTGCAAATCCAATACAAGTCTTTAATGCATCACAAATTGGCATGGAGCCTAAATATCAGTCAGTCCCCATCCGTATGGCTTCTATTTTTGTTAATGGAATAACTGTATTTCATTAGATCGCCTGAAATCGACATGGTAACAAGCATCTTATTTTGTGGCCTTGTTTCACTCCGAAACCCTTCTGCGCACCCGAACAATGTTTGATGGGCTGCATTTCTTCGGCTCATACTATTACCAGATGTTCCCTTGTCCATAAACACAGACACAGAGGTCAGACATACACACAGATTTCTCTAGACACTCCTCACACACCACCCCATGCGGTGAATAAAAACAAACGGCTAACACAAAGCCTGGTCTGTTAGTCTGCGGCAGCCTGCACCTCTTCTCACTTCAAAACACGCCACAATAAATATCAGTCTCAGCGCCAGGCGTGACTTAACAAAATAGGGAACAGATAGTTCTGAGCTTGACTGCGTTCAATAGAAGACCTTTCAATATAGCAAATGGTAGCATACATGTCTGTACAAAAATAGAGCCTCTGCTCTGTGGGGTTAATGTCACACTGAATGGTTTAGACCCAGGGGATTGTTGAGGGTTTATGGAGGAAGACTGTGGGTGGTCTATACGGCAGGATTCTGGCCGGTCTCTGCTACGGCAGTGATCTCCAGAGTTTGGCGGACTACTGAGCTCACTTTAAACCTGCTGTCTCACTTTATGAAGGAATGAGTATGTGCTGTTCTGTGTTCGCTGTGTTTCCACCAAGCAGCTGAGTCAGGCTGGACTTAGCGAACACCTTCCCATCACTATGGGGACAGCTTTTCTCATGTCTTCTCCTATAGCAAATGACTTTAGTCAGAGCAGACGGCCAGTTTCATTTCACATGTACGAAAACAAGGCTTTGAGGATTAGGAGTATAGTTTATACTTGTACTGACTTAATGTCGAAGCAAAACTGTTTGCAACCCGTTTTTTATTCTGTATCGATGTATTGTGATTGATTGTGTAAGTGAAGAAGTTGTAGGACAGGATTTGATCCGTTGTGATAATTGGTTTCAACATCAGCTGTCAATGAGAGTCATTGTAGAGTAAGAAATAATCTATGAGAAAATAATCTACATTTTGAGTAGGACCAGAAATTATAATGAAAAAAGTAAAAAATTTTGGACCATATGGTTCTGGGTGACACCTAAATTGCATCCCAACTCATATGGTTTGGAGTTGGCGGTTTGCAGAGAATTTGTGGGAAGACAGTTTCAGTGGTTCACCAGAATGATCGACATGTAAAGAAACTGCAAGTCCAACTTTTACAGTCTTTTTTTTTGTATTGTTAAATTGAATATGTCTCACTCAAACTCATGCATTCGGCCCTTTCATTCCTCTTTATCTCTTCCTTTCCTCCTCATTGTTCTCTTCCTAATGGATGAGCCCAGTGTTGTCCGCTTCCCACCTTTCAAGTTGGGCCTATTTTTAGCCCCTTGTGTGCTTGGCTGAGGGGATACGTGAAAGTGGGGCCTGTGTGTGTGTGTGTGTGTGTGTGTTTACTGATTTTGGCAGTGACAGAATGAAAGGAGACTGAAGGGGTGCTATGGTTTTAATATTGCCATGGTGACAGGGAACAGAAACTGATATGACATAAATGGAAACAGGTACGTTTTTGTTAAGGAAACACCTTGAGTTCAGTAAATCTGTATGGCTGACCCTTGCTTAAACCTGGACACGCACAAAACATAACCGTAGTATTTCAACTGCCCACATGTGTCGATGCTGGCTACATGCCAATCTCTGATGTCACAATCTTTGAGCCCCATTTATCTGATAACATGGTGATGCATGAAACAAATATATGAGACATATTAGCATGTAGGATGCAACTGACCTTAATGCTTCTTAATGTGCATCAATGTGACTTTGAAGGGTTGCGTAAATAGGAGCCATAACACTGCATTAAATTGGGTATAATTTCAAGTAAGATGACATGAAAAGTTTCAGTTGCTCTAATAAGACATTATTGTAGTTGGTTTATTTCTGTGACTTTGGAAATGGATACATTCTGACCTTCTGCTGTTTTTTGCACGTGTCTGCATAGGCGAGAGAAAGAGAGAGTGTGTGGGAGGCATGTTGCATTGGAATTGTGATGGGAATAGAAGGAAAAGGAAGGACTAAGAAAGTAGTACGGGTTTTACGTTGGAAAGAAAGTTGTTAAGGGAGTCTAAAAATCTGAAGGCAATGCATTTTTTGGATAGTTTTTGTGAGAGATTGAGTGGGGGGTACGAGCGGGGTGAAGGAGTGTTTGGATTGACAAGGGAAGGGGATGCCTCTCTCTGCTCATGCTTCGACATCTGCTCACTGGCTGGAGCCAAGGGTGGGAGGAGTTTTAGTGCTCCTGCTGCAGCAGAGAGAGAGAGGGAGGGAGGGAGAGAGGGAAGGAAAGAGCGAGGATGCATCGGTGCCACAGAAAAGCGAGAGAGAGAGAGAGAGAGACTGCTTTCTGCATCACACCACTCTATCCTTCATTTACATTCCAAACGCTGGCTCCTCTCAGGAGAGCCCCTTCTCCGTTTGAAATGCCAATCACCACTTGCTGTTTTTTCATCCTGGATCACACATATTTCCTCCACATTGATGTGAGGGAGCTGGGAGCCTGGCACGTGCTGAAGAGATTCCCCGCTCTTCGTTCGATTGACGACTGAAGTTTCTGAAAAGACATCACTCTGAATTGAATCCTTTTTGGGATTTGTAGGAATAAACAATTTGTCTAGGTTCTTGTGAGGAATCAGTGCTGTTTTGTTGTGCGTGATCCTCCGGACTAATAACTGCTTGAGAGCGACTGGGACTTCTATGATCAGAGTGGCAAGGACTCCGCTTCCTCTGCTTTTTTCCTTGTGCACGTCCTGTGCCGGCAGCTGCCTGCCCTGCTCAGGCGCAGCTGTGCTTCTCCCCGGAAAGGTGGGGGACTGATAAAAGAGGAGGGTTTATTTGCCCTGTACTGCTGGGGTTTTATCCAGAATTTAAGCTAACCACCTGCCCCCACAATTGACACTGTATGTGATCCAGTGTGTTTTACTCAGTAAGTGACTCTTCCCAGGATACTGTCACTGCATGCGTGTGCGTTAGTGAAAGGATTGGTGTGGATACTGAGGACTAGAAGCTCATGTTGCTGCTGATATGGAAGGCACCTGGCATGGATACCTCCCCCATGTTTTTCAGGGGCAGCCGTACTGTGGGCAGCTTTTGCTGAGCTAGGCCCCCAAGGAACTAGCACCCTAATTGTGCGTCCAAGCGCACCCTGAACAAGATGAACGCCTCTGAGTTGAACCATAGCACAGAACCCTTCTGCCTGCTGGACATTGGCTACTCTCAGATCTTTAACACCTGCCTGTTGGAAGTAGCGGTTATTTTCTTCTTGACAGTGCTCATCATCTCTGGGAACCTGGTGGTTATGTTTGTGTTCCACTGTGCCCCGCTGCTCAGCCACCACACTACTAGCTCCTTTATACAGACTATGGCATACGCAGACTTCCTGGTTGGGGTCAGCTGTCTTATCCCCTCTTTGTCTCTTCTGCACCATCTGGAGGGTTTGAACGAGAAGCTCACCTGCATGGTCTTTAGCTACATGGTCTGCGTGTTGAAGAGTGTCTCCATGGCCTCTCTGGCGTGCGTTAGTATTGACCGTTATGTTGCCATCACCCGACCTCTTTCCTACACAGCTCTGGTCACACCCTGCCGTCTTCGCACTTGCATTACCCTTATTTGGCTGTACTCCGCACTCATCTTTTTGCCCTCTTTTTTTGGTTGGGGCAAGCCGGGGTACCATGGTGATGTATTTAAATCGTGCTCCTCCTGGGACACCCAACCCCTTTTTACCGCCTTTATTGTTGCAGCCCTCTACGCACCAGCTGCTTTTACTGTTTGTTTCACTTATGCCCATATTTTTCGGATCTGTCGGCAGCACACTCGTCAGATCAGTGAGCGGAGAGCTCGCTTTGGCCCACAGGATCCTGAGCCGGGTGAGCAGGCTTGCACAGACAGACGCTATGCTACTGTGCTCTTCCGTATCACCAGTGTGTTCTACCTGCTTTGGCTACCCTATATAATTTACTTTTTACTGGAGAGCGCCGGGATATACCACCATGCCATTGCCTCATTCCTGACCACATGGCTGGCCATTAGCAATAGCTTTTGCAACTGTCTCATTTACAGCCTTTCTAACAGCGCCTTCCGCAAAGGCCTCAAGCGCCTCTGCCTGCTTTGTCTGCAGCGTACTGACACCAAGAAGCCCCTAGGAGATCCACCAGCACCTCCGCACCCTGTGTGCCATGTGTAACACCATCTGTTGGCAAGATAGTGAGCTTTATGTTGATGGCAAGGCTCTTGTCAGTTAAGTGGATCCTGAAGATTGGTTTCGGCATCTGTGCACTATCCCAGTTCGGTCCTAGTTGCCTGAATAAGGCTAGATGACAGGATTGCCCGGTAAGAAGAAATGGACCTTTGACCTTGGTCATTAGAGATGAAGAGGGCAACTATGTTACAGTGGGTTGGTATTTTCAGAAATACCATTCTCAGCAGTTTTTGCTACAACGATAAATTAAGCAATGAGGAAAGTAGATGTCATTCTGTGATACTGCAAAGACAGAGTTGTGCTCAGCAAATGTCTTCTTAAAAGAAGACGTTCATGTTTTTCACAACTTCAGATAGCAGATTTTTTTGACTTTGTGGTGAATTTACCAATCTTTGTGGACTTTCAGTTCTGCTCATGTTGTCAGCACAGTGAGAAGTGTTTCTCCAGTTAACTTAAAGATGGATCTCTGCTTGACTGATGTAAAATCTGAAGTATTCTAGACTAAATGTTAAAATTATCTTCTGGACAGAGACTGCAAAGATTAAAAGCATTTCCAAGGGCGGATCTGGTTTCGGACTCTAAATGGTAGTTATGTTTTTACTAGTAATATCCAAATCTTGCCTCGTAATTTCCGAGGATAATCTGATCACTACACTGCTCTCATTGGAGGAATGTGTTTGCTAGATCTGCAGTGTTTCTTGTCTATGAATCAGCGATAAGTCTTGACCTTCAGCAATCACAATTGGAATTTTTCTAAAGCTCTTTTCCCAAAGAGCAGAATTCTACTCTAGCCCCTAAGCAATGCCACGATTACATGGTCTTCCTATTTTCTGCTTATTTAAAGCCATGAAGGGATTATATAACCACGCCTCCAGTCAGAGGACATCATCCTTAAAAAAAACGCATTAATACAACAGGAAACAGACGGCACATTCTGCCCGACTCCTTTCTAACCCTTGAGCGCACTGGAGATGAACTTCCTTGCTGAAACAAACATTCTATCACCCCAGCATCAACTCTTATTCTATAGGCTAACCATCCTGCAAGTCATTCTGAAAGATCTATTTTACTCCTTGGAGTATTTTATCTGATTCAAATTGGATTTCAGTTTGATTTTAATGTCAACTGGACAGAATGACTCTTGGACTTTGCCTCTGCCCTGCAGTTTCAATCCTGTGCAACTCTCTTGCCATGCTTGGTTTGCGTCCATGGGTTACAGTGTGTCCAAACGCACTTAAAATATTCATAATGCAGTTAAGCACAACTCAGAATCACATGACCGCAATAGATTTTAGTTGCTTAATTCTGCATTTGGGCCCTTAAGAGGATGGTTGCTGATGTGGACAAGAACCAAAAAGACTGCTTGTGTTCCACTCAAGGTGTATTAGGACACTTGGATAAAATGGCGGGGTCAGAAGAAAACCTTCTAAAACAGTGATATCTGGATGCAGAGGTCAAAGTTTTATGGCAAATGCTTCTGGAGAGTCCTGCATGTGCACACACAAAAAATTGCGGCACAACAATAAACTGCATCTATTTATCTTTGACACATTTAAGAAGCCTCGTACACAGATTCTGTACATAATTCATTTGTGGAGGTGCCAAGAAAATAGAGGGCATTGAAAATCATGCCTTTTGTCATTTGTTTTCATGCTGTGACTATGATTATAAATTCACTCATTTGGATGGTACTGTTAAAAATACTTTCTTAATGCGATAGCTTTGTGCTTATAGCTGACCAAAGTAACAATATTTATTGATGTTCTCTGATGGAATTAGTTGCTTAATTCCATATATATAGTTCCTATATATATATATATATATATATATATATATATATATATATATATATATATATATATATATATATATATATATATACATATATACATATATACATATATACATATATACATATATACATATATACATATACATACATACATACATATATACATACATATATATATATATATATATATATATATATATATATATACATACATACATATATACATATATACATATATATATATATATATGAACCACAACATGTAATATGAATGAAAATACTTGTTGACTGGATTGATTATTTGTAGTATGTAAGGCGTTTATTATAAAAAATACAGTCTGCATTCCTCTTTGTATTTAATCTAATAGTATTTATGAACTTTACCTTCTCTTAAATTGTTTTAAGAGAATTTTTTCCATTGGAGGAGAGGGTTATATATTGTGGCATATTCCCAAATACTTTTTGTATGACACCATGGGAAAAAATGCTCTAATTTTATCACCAAAACCAGAAGTTTGACTGTTATTGGGTTAAGAAATGGATTTAGTTGTGATTCCACGTCACTTCAGTTAATGACTGAATTGCCTTACAGGCTGAAGTTGTTATAACTGTAATACTGTGACGTGAAGACGTGTCTTATGACTTCCAAAAAAGTGTCTCTTTAAGTGTTTGTTCAAGCTTTTCAGAGGTGACGTGTAAAGTCTGAACTGCCATGTCATGGCAGGGTGCTGTGCAATACTTCCACTCACTAGAGTGATAGAAAACATATCACACATAATAGAAAAAAGGGCTTTTTTCCTGTTTGTTTGTTCAAATGTAGATCTTGATCTTGTGGCCTCTGGCCATGTGCTGTTTTCGAACCAGAGCTGAAAGAATTTGTGTATCTCAGTTTAGCCATTCACCCATCCCATGCTTTATTGATCGCACATGATCGTGTGTGTGTGTGCGCGCACACGTGCATGGATGTGTATGCGCTTTTAACAGAACAAAGGTTCGTGTCTATTCCAGGGACTTGCTTTTAGCATTCGCCTTGATTGCTTGATTAGGACTTTTTCATGACCCTGGACCTCTGGACTGCTTCCTTTCTCACGTCTGAAATAAAACAGTCCCTGTATTCATTTAAAGGAATCAAATTAAACGAAAACAGCAATGCTTGAGAAGCTGCCTACAAAACATTTGCTTGTTTATAAACCATTTGGATCGGTTGAGTTTTCAGAAACCATCCATTTGTTGCTCTCATTCAGAGAGTGTCTTTCTCTCAACCAGTCGGCAGTAAATTCTTTATATTAAAATTAAATCGAAATTGTAGTTGGGTTTTCTGCATAAATTGCTGAGAAGATCCAGATCTTGAAGCATGCCATGCGTATCTGTTTATTTTCAGATGCTGTAGATATTGTCTTCTGAGGTTGTTTCTACACCTCTTTGTGTCTGAAGGATTTTGTAAGTGGGGTTGTATATTGATTTTATGTACTACATGGAAATGTATGTTTTGAAATAGAATGGATTTTGAGGCTCTAATGCTGCCTAAACAGGTGTCAGCATTGCATGTTTTGCTTTATTGATGATGGTACTTCTGTCATGGGTAAAAGTTGGAGAAAGGATTTTAACTTTTGGGACATTTTGATGCCAGAGAGCTTTTTTTTGTTTTGTTTGTTTTTTTGTTCTCCTTATGATGCCAAAGTATTCTTTTTTTCTTTCCTGTGGGAAAACCACTCTGTTCTTGAAATCAAAGTCAAGGGCTAGTGCTCTCAAGGGAGAAAATCTCCCAATATGACTTGCTCTCCGCTGTGCCATATTAGGATGCAGGACCCAACCGGCCCCTGCCATCGCAGAAAATGGAGGGCTGAGCTGGAACAGTGTGTGTTTTCTTTCTGAGGAACACACTTCTTTGTGCACACAAACACACACACACACTCCCCTACTTAACCTCATCTTGATTGTGCTAGGCATCTTTATTGAGTTTATTCATGTATGTTTTAACAATCCGTTAAATTGCTGAGCCAGGCTCCTTAATGAATTGCTCATGATCTTGCCCTCCCGAGCGGGCCGATTTTTATTTGATTAACTGGAAAGAATAGTTTTTTGCCTTTCACCTTAAAGTATTCCAAATTGTATTTCATTTCTTATCATGAGTGAACACTTTGCACAAGAGGATGTAAAAAGCACTGCAAAGTTTTTGTGATTTTAAAAAACATTTAGAACTGAAGTTGCTTGGTTGAAAGAACTTGCTTCTCTGTATTTTCTTCAGCATTTCAGCAAATTGTCTGGTGTGTGTATGGCTGTAGCTGAGGTACTGGTGTAGTGTACCACACATTTTGTAATGATGTCTTGTTTTAGAAAATAATTGTCAATAATATATTTATATTCTGGTATATCTGCACTGAGGAAATAAATGTGATCTTATCCTATCTTATTTGAACGTTTGTCATTTTGAGAACGTGTGTGTGTGTCCTTGTTTATATTACGTTGTCGGGACCAAATGTCCCCATAAGGATAGTTAAACCTGAGATCACCTACACCAGCCAGCGGTCCCCACTTTTCAAAAGGCTTATAAATCACACAGGATGAGTTTTTTTAAGAAAGTAAAAATGCAGAATGTTTCCTGTGATGGGTAGGTTTAGGGGCAGGGGCAGTGTAGGGGGATAGAAAATACAGTTTATACGGTATAAAAACCATTACGCCTATGGAGAGTCCCCACAACGATAGTGAACCAGACGTGTTTGTGTGGGGAACGTATGCATGTTTTTTTAATGTAGATGTATGTGCTAGTATGCATTTCTGACAGCACATTAATAAACTGTTGGTACATACTTGCATTAGCACTTGTTCATCACATGCACACAATTTAACATCAAAAACACATGTCAGTGTAAAGCTTTGGGAAACATCCTACATTTGTTGATAAAGTGCATGTGTTTTTAAGCCTTGCCAACTTAAACATTAGTTTTTCTGTGACATATTGAAAGGCAGAATTGTCTTTGTTTTCATAAGTACTGTTAGTTTCTCATGACCATATTTGATGTTGCATAAAATTGCTGGTTTCACCAAATTTAATCAATTATATAGGTTTTTTTTTCTTGTCTAGACAAGGTTTCGTCAAGCTAAAAGCCCATCCCAATTGGAGAAGCATCAATTTAAACAGGTTTAAAACAAATAGTAATGAGCTTTTTACTCTGGAGTGATGTTTGTCTTGCATGTTTCCTAACAAGGAGTGACGCGATTTCAGTTTCCAGTGACAATGAATTTGTCTGTCCAACTTTCTGCTAAATGCAACAAGCACTGCCTTGTTAATGTTTAATATACAATTATGTGGAGCTGGATTTTGAAGCAGTGAGATTTCACAGTGGACAGACTACAACGCCACAAAAAGAGAAACCTAGCGACCAGCAAAATGTCCTGGTTAGGACTAGGGCTGTGTGTTATATGTATTGCAATAGTTTTTCTGGTAATTATAAAAATCAAGCTGTCATGAATAATTTTAGGATTTTGATAATATGCTTATTATTTAGCTTTTTAGGGCGTGTCACACTTGGCATGTTTGGTTTGATTAAAACACACCCTGGTGCGATTTGTTTTAATAGTGCGGTTGATTTGAATAAGTAAGAACGCTGCCATCTGAACCCTGGAGCGCACCAAACAAGTGGACCAAGACCACTGAAAAGATTGGTCTCGTTCAACTTTCAAACGAACTATGGTGAGATTCAAATTAAATATGGACGCAACACGGACCAAAGACATGTAAATGAACCAAAAACAGGACATGATGTCACAAGCTTAAAAATAAAAATAAAAATTACACAATGCTCAAGCACACCTCCTTTTTTTTCTTGTCATAGTCATGATGTTGCCCATCACAGTTTGGTACAGGCATCAGAACCGCGTCTCCTCACAGCAGATCTTCGTTTGTGTGTGTGACGGAGGGATTCCTGACACTGTTTTGACTCCTTTACACATTTTATAGGCTCTTTACGAGTTCTCAGCTAGTCAAAATACCATCATATGTAGGCTACACACATACAACGAGCACTTTTAGCCCAGCACACAGCATTGTTTCGGATGTTCGGTAAGTTCCGGTGTGAAATATTTGTAAAGGCTGACCAATCAAGGTATGAACATGTTCCCTATGCCTTTAGGTTCAGTGTTAAAATATGTGAATGCTAAACGGACCAGGACTAAATGTTGTAATTTTTTTTTGGTACATTCTCTAAGAAAGAAATGTAGAAGGGCAGAAAAGCATAAATTGCTAATTTCTTGCCAACTATTCTTTGTCCAAATGTCAAGAAGTGGTTGCTCTGCAAAGGTCCAAATACTTTTTAAACGTACTTTCTCAAAACTGTCCAAAGATACTGTTCTCCACTATCAACTCTTGATCTGGTCTTGATCACAGTCCGGAGTTGTGTGAGAAGTTTTGTAGCTTTTTCATTAACAAAATATAATGTATTAAATCTAATATTTCGTGAAACCCTCTCCGATACACTGGTATATGCCTACGAGTTCAGCTAACTCTCTAAAAAAAAGAAAATTATAATAAGACTATATTAGCCTAAGTTGCTTAAGTTGTTGGATATTATCTCTTATTTAAGATTGACCACCTCTTGATGCTATTCCAACTATTTTGCTCAAGGACGTGTTGGATTATGTTGCACCTAATATTCTCTCTATTATTAAGTTCTTTTTACCCTGAATACTGGAGTAATGATGCTGAGAATTCAGCTTTGATCACAGGAATAAATTCAAATTCAAAAATATATATTAAATTCTAAATATTACTGTTTTTACTTAGACTGGGTAAACCCATCCCGATCTGTCTGCGATTTTATTTCGCCCTGCAGCTCAGGCTGGAAACCTGTACGTATTTCTATCCTGCTTTTGTTACAAATTTGCGAGGACCAATCACAAACCGGCTTATCCATCTGGCGTGCTATTGGCGGGTTTAACACAATGGCAGATAGAGAAGTGATTGATCGTTGGTCTGATTGGTTGAAGGACTATCCAGTTGCGTACTGAGTCATTTGAAATGTGCCTGTTGATCACGCCTCTTGTGCAGTAGAAAATACAGAGCAGACTCCCCAGACCAATGTTTAATCTTAAACGAGTGATAGCCATAGGCAGATCTAACCCATATGTTTTGGTTATGCTATAAATTTAGACAATTTTGGTTTTCAGTTTTTGACATTTTAAACTCAGCTTTTAAATTAAAAATTCACCCTAACCCAATAATGGCTCTGTTTGGTGTCAGAGGTGATGTTCAAATATCTAAAGATAAAGAGAATGCCTTGGCTTTTGCAACATTAATAGCTAGAAGGAGAATTCTCCTAGAGTGGAAATCACCCAATCCACCTAAATTGTCATTATGGCTTAGTGATCTAATGATGTTCCTAAGAACTGAAAAAATTTAATATTTTCTTAGAGGGTCAACCAGAGCATTTTACAAAACATGGGATCCTCTAATAAACTATTTTGAGAAGAATATACTCCTCCCTCTTTAAACTAACTTAAGCTGTCTTTATTATATTTTTATTTATTTATTTTTATTTTATATTTTATTATATTATTATTTTTTTCTTTTTTTTTGTGTGTTAATGTCAGTATCTATCTTTCCTAGCAGCAGGTGTTGTTATGTTGGGATGGGATTATATGGGTGAAAAAGCAATAACTTTAGAAGTGTTCGTGTCACTGAATACTTTCTATGTACCTTGTTCTGATAAAAAATTAATGAAAAAAAGAGTGATAGCCAAATCAATGCTGAGCACAAGAGACGACTTTCTAAAAAAATATATATATATATATATATATATATATGATACAAAACTTTTGACTGCTAATGAATTTCTGTGCATTATTTAATTGATGCATTTAAATGAAATGTTCATTTAGCATTTAGCAAAATTCTGTTTCAAAATAAGTACATACGTGTATGAACCATCGTCAAATGGAAAATGTGTTCAATGTAACACTGTGTCCTAACTTACTTTCCACAATGACTGTTTACATAATATAGTGTACAATTCAGTCTTAAACCTGTCTTTAGTCACTAATGTATTCTAACAGACCCCGGAGATTGCTGACTCTCCCAGACATGTGCCCAGTGGGTGAGATGTTTAGAGGAAAAGGATGTGGACCCTCCCTGCCTCCGTCTTAGTGAAGGAGTGGACTACAGTGAACCCACCCTCAGTTTCTCACTCTCTTTCATCAAGCTCACTACACTTTTTATAATCAGCCTCCCCCAAGAAAAACAAAATGCCATTTTCACTCATTGTTTTCGATCAGAATAAACGACCATAAACAATAGTCAGGAAAAAAAGTACAGTGCTTCCTGCGGAAGCAACCTTCCCTTACCACACACACACAGTCTCACCATCACAGTCAAAACCCAGCACAAGTTATGTTTTGTGCTCCGCACTCACGCACGAGGTTCACACAGATCCCCTTTTTAAGCAGTCTTATATCACCATGATTTTCTTAGCACTTCAGGCTCCTCGTGACTTTCCCCAATGCTGGCAGAACATAAATACGGCTCCTTATCCGTGACATCAGGTACAGTGTCTCCCCAGCAAATTGAAACATTCAGGCTTCCTCCTCCTGGACATAAAATGAAAATCTTGGCATTTTTTTTTGGCATCATCTATTAATTCTTTTTTTATTATTTATCTTTTCCTGCCATTCTTTGCATTCTTTCTTTAATTCCTCTTGTTCATTTTCATGAAATGCTTGAGGTGAAGAAATATGTACCTCGCTCTTAAACTAAAGACCTAATGCTTGGCTTCTGCTCAGAATATCCTTGTATCATTTGTTCATTCTTCGTTCATAAAAATTGCAATTAATAATGCAATTAATGCAAACAATGACTTGAATACAATCTTAAATAATGTTTGGCATGTAATGTTTTTCATTTTGAAATTATAATTTTTTTGATTTAGAGTACAAAGTCAAAGAGCAAAAAATTAAATTAATAAAAAAAAACAAATTAAAAGTATACAAATCTTCAAAAAAACATAATATTTTATTATTATATATTTGGATGATAAAGCAGTGTTAAAATTGTAAAAACATTGAAAAACATTTGTCTGCCAAAACATGCAGAAAAATACAGGACATTTATATTTCTCTCTCTCTCTCTCTCTCTCTCTCTCTCTCTCTCTCTCTCTCTCTCTCTCTCTCTCTCTCTCTCTCTCTCTCTCTCTCTCTCTCTCTCTCTCTCTCTCTCTCTCTCTCTCTATATATATATATATATATATATATATATATATATATATATATATATATATATATATATATATATATATTCAGTACTGTGCAAAAGTCTTAGGCTCTTTAGTATTTTTACACACAAAAAGTGGGTTTAAGCCAGTTATTTATATCTTTCGCTGTAGTGTGTCAGTAGGAAATATCAGTTTACATTTATAAATGAATTGCCATTCATTTTAATAATCCAGTGAGATTGTTGTATGCATAAGGAGTCTGATAATAGTCTCTATGCTCCACATGGAGATCTGATCTCATCTTCATTGAGTCTGTCTGAGTTGGACTAAATCCAGAAGAACTGTGGCAATGTCTCCCAGACACTTGAGGAAACCTTCCTCCAAAACTACATGAACAGGTGTAGAAATAGATGCAGGTGACAAAAGCCGTTTTAAACGCAAAGGGTGGTCACCCCAAATATTGATTTGATTTAGTTAATAGAAGTTAATTCATAAATATAAGCTATTTATGTTATTATTTTTGACAGCATTCTCACTTTAAAGCATTCTGACAAGTGCCTAAACTTTTCCCAGTAGTTTTGCAGGAAGGTTTCCTCAAGTGTCTGGGAGACGTTGCCACAGTTCTTCAGGATTTAGTCTGTCTCAGTTTTTTCTGTTTCTTCATGTAATCAGAGACCGGCTGCTATCAGACTTCTTATACAAATAACTTTTGCACAGTACTGTATATATAATTTATTTCTTTCTTTGGACATTCTTATTTGTATTTGACCCTTTCAAGTAGTTACAGGCATCTAAATAATTTATCAGTTTGGGACTTTTTGGCATGTAGTCCATTATTCCATTAATTCCTTTTTTCACCCCAATAGTTGATTTCTCTAATCTGAGACTAAATTATATCCTGATAGTCTGATCTTCCTCAGAGACTTGCTTTAGATCAGGTGCAGTCCAGTCAGACTAGTCTGTTTTTAGCAGCTTCTAGTCCACTGGATTTACCCTAACCCTGTACTAGTTTCTTCTTAGACCCTTTTCCATTCTCTTCTAATCTTGCAGGACTAACTCGTTTGAGCAGTGGGTCAGTCTGCCTCACCGTTCGGCCTGAGTTTGCGGAGCTGCTGAGCACGTCAGCTGAGCTGCTGGCTGCGGATGCATTATTTAGTGGCTCCTCTCTTCCACATAAACATAGCATCAATTATAGAAAGAGAGGGTAATTAATCTTTGAAAAGGGGGTATGCTTACTAAGGCAGGAATCCACTGTTAGCACAAGTGTGTGGGAGCACTTTCGAGCGCCTTGCACGCGTACACGCCAGTCTGTTTGGGGTTCCTTCGGGAAAAAAAAAAACTTCCCTGAAGGTTATTTCCTGAGCTTTAGTCTTAGTACCTTCGTTAGCAGATGGCAATTGACTTCTATTTCATGAGGGATGGTGTGAATTAGGTAGGAGGTCCAAACCTACAACGCATATGGCGACTTTTCTGTGAGAGTCTGGAAAAATACTGACAGAAGTGATGTAACAGGGCGATGAAAGTAAAACACATACTCCTTTGCTTTCATCACCTTGTTCCATTCCTTCTGTCGCCATTTGTCAGTGTGATGGAAGAACGGCAGTGCGTGACGACCAATATTAATCATGCTTTTTGGAGAAGATTGTAGTCTTGTGCTTGAAAGAAGATGAATAAAACATGGTGTCCTGAATTCAGGCTGAACCCCACCGTCCATACGTGCACAACCAACGAGAGTTGGGTAAACTGGAGCAGACCAGTGTTGAGGGGTAACACATTACAAGTAATGCAAGATTACTTTTCCCAAGTAACTATTAAAGTAACGCATTACTTTTACATTTACAACAAAATATCTGAGTTACTTTTTCAAATAAGTAATGGAAGTTACTTTTTCACATTTATAGATTGACACCCCTCCTGTACCCATGCTGAGATAAATTGGGAGTAAGACATTTACCAGCAAGACATTGTGTGTGTGTGTGTGTGTGTGTGTGTGTGTGTGTGTGTGTGTGTGTGTGTGTGTGTGTGTGTGATTAAAATTTTTGGTTGAACTATCCCATTAATACCCATTTAAATCCCACTAATTTTATGGCATTATTTATGCAAATGTAATTGCCGTGTAAATGCATTCATGCCACATCTGAGCTGAAATGAATGGTCTATAAATATATCTAAATACCAATTCAGATGCAGCTTTAAAAAAAATAGTAGCCCAAAAGTTTGTGTAATAAATTCTATGTTGAATCAAATAAAATGTTTCTTTCTAAAGCCGATTTTTTTTGTAAATTTGATGCTTTTCTCATTTCACAATAATGACGTTAAATTATCCTTTGTAATTTCTTGGTAATTTCTCCAAATTTGATAAGTGCACATCATATAATTAATTAGATTAAACATGTTAACTTGACTGACGTATTTAAAATATATTAAAATAACAAACAGTACAACAGTTAGTTCAATTGTATTAATATATCACAATATTACTGTATTTTTGAATTATTATATTCTACATAAAAGTAAAATTGTACAATTGGCTCTAACAGTGAGGGTGAGTTAAAAAATTTAACAGCAATATTCAAAAATAAATGATGGTATTTTTATAATAAGACTATATTAGCCATTTTCAGATTGATTTGTAATCTGCAGTGCCGTGAGTGGAGTTTTCTGCGGTCGTAGATGTTGCCCATGCTCAGGCAAGTGTGAATGTGTGTTAGATATGCAGTAACGAGTCATTACTCTACTCCTCTCGCATCTCTGATATTAATGAGCACATTTAATAATCACTTTAATTATGATAGATCGTTCAGAATCATCATGTGACTTCCCTTCTCACTTAAAGGGTCTTTAAGATTGCCCAAGGCGGGTTACAAGTCAAATTAATTATAGGAATCCGACATGAGCATTATGGACTGATATTATGAGCACATTAAGGAAGTTGAACTTCACTATTCCAGGAGTTGATGTAGAAAATGTAGTGCGCTGTTTTTGCTGTATACTTTGCGAGTAACTTTTTGAGTATGTAATTACTGACAGCCATGGGCATGATTTAATAGTTTGCATTATTGGCAAAAGAAAGTGGCAGCAGTTTATCCTCAAGCTTCCGTGACTCCTGCAGTGTGTGTGTGTGTGTGTGTGTGTGTGTGTGTGTGTGTGTGTGTGTGTTTGAAAGAGAGCACCTATAAATATATATATTGGGGCGCTATTTCATCCTCTGAATGAGTATTGAATCTCCTGATCAAAAACACGTGAGGAAGACGCAGTAAAACAAGCGATCCAGCAGATACATATGAAAAATAATGTGATCATCAACATTAAACATCATATGAATCAAAAAGATCTAATGTTTTACTTTGAATGGGTGACATCATCCGCTGAAATGAATTGTGGTCTCCGTCCGCTTCACTAAGCGCAGAAGTTGAAGATTTCAACTTTTTAAGCGCCAACGCAGGCGCTATCCAATCAGATGGCGTATGCAAATACCTAGAGCAGGCGCTAGCCAATCATGCTGCACTAGAGCAGACGTGGATTGGCTGTTGTCACTATAACAACCAAGCTTCAGCCACGCCCTCCGTCAAGCGTTAACGTGTGAGCCCCATGTGAATGCAGCGTTTAAGGTGTTGATGGACTCGATCTAGTCCATCTGTTTTTGATCATCGCTCTGAATCTGATCTGGATGTAGTCTTTCACAAAAACTTGATTTTCTCAGCTTTTTGTTCAAAATGTTGCTTTTTATATGAAACTTACCCATATTCAAGTATTGATAAAAAAAGAATGCATGAAGTTAGAATAAAACAGGGATTAAATTTAAAAGAAGAGGATCAGCTCTTTCTTTTGATATATAGCATGCTCAGATATTGATAAAACAAAATATTCCTTGGGCCATTCAATTTTGGTGAAAAAGGTCAAAAACCCTGGCGATGGCTGGCAACTTTAAAAAATTTTAAATGCTGGCAGGGAAAGAGTTAATGACAGATAGCAGCAGGTTTATTAGGCTGCTGTGACTTTAAGACCTGATCTGATGCGTATCCCATTTTCACACAACTCTTTGCGTTCATTTAAGAGTTTATTTAACTCATTTAAGACTGCTTGCGATGGACATTTTGGCATAATTTAGTGTTTTTGTCCATTCAAGCGCTGTCTGAAGTGAGCCTGTGAAAGATAACAGTCTTGTGGAGTCACATCTACCATCTGACAGCTTAGATGTTTGCTCACAACACCTGGGTAAATTTGTGATTCTTTTTATCTGTGTTTCTAAAAGATATGGATAATTTGTAGCACTGCTGAAAATACATTCTTCTGCGGAACACAAAAGGAGAAGTTTTGAAAGATTATCATTGTGTTCTGTTTCAACACACAATGACCAGGGGCTGTGAAGCACTGATGAACTTCCCCTGCAATGTAGCTCTCGAATACTTAATCTCAAATTTGTCAAGTCAAGACTGACTATGTGGAAGTACAAGAGATGCAGAAAGATCATTATAGTAAGCCAACTTCACTTGTCAGGTTATGCTGGTCTTCTAGCTAGACTAGCACCCAATCTGTCTTAACCAGCCCTGAGTTTCCATGGTGGTCTCTTCAATGATTACAAATGGCAATTCGTATCTTTGAGGCTCAAAGAAGCCTATATTTAGGTAGAGCAGAAATATGACTAGCACAGAAGGTAACATAAATATTATTTAGCTATAAATTGTTCCGTCACATGCTTTTTTAGGGAGCATAATGTAATAGTTGAGCTGCTGAGAGCTGTGCATGATCTTGCAAACTGAGAAAACTCTAGGATCTTTGGTCTTTGCCAGAGGGCCCCCAGCGTTTGGCTAACATACATGTGACCACAGAGACCCATATCTTATATCATACAACCTCTGACACTCAACCATACATATAGGCTTAGCTTCTGGGATATTCAACATACTCTGTGTGTCTGTGATGCTGAAGGACATGCTTTGAGCACACACATGCATGCATTTCCACCTCGATTTGTCCACATTGCTCTTTGGGAATAAGAACACCCTGTTCCAGTTGTCAGATCCTGAGGCATTACACTCATAAAAACAAAGGTTCCAAAAGGGGGTTTTCACAGTGATGCCATAAATAACTATTTTTTTGGGGATCCTCAAAGAACCTTTCATTGAGCAGATGTTAAAATTGTTTTTTCTTAGTGTGAAGACCATTTTAACAATCTAAAGAACCCTTAAGCCTTATGATATAATTTCTCTTTTTCTCTCGCTTGTCTTTTACTAGGAATCTCCGCAGGACAGTGCCATCACTCGTGACATTAACCGCACGTTTCCTGCACACGACTACTTCAAAGACACAGGCGGTGATGGGCAGGACTCCCTCTATAAGATCTGTAAGGTGAGCGGATGACCTGTCTTCCATTTGCTTTCAATTTGTCTGCTCAGGTCAGATTCTGCACTTGTGTTCTGCTCCTGTTCATTTATCATCTTCGACTCTGCAAAATCAATTTCCTACCGTTAAGAGAAGTTAAATGTACACTTTTGTATTGTTCCAGTTTCTTTATAAACTTTTATTTTATACATGTTTAGAAACTCATAAGAAATGTTACATTTATAAAGATGTAAAGCAAGATATCCAGTTGCCAATGGAAGCATTCAATTATTTTCTAGGATGATGGATGGATGGATGGATGAATGTGTGGATGGATGAATATGTGGATGGATGGATGGATGGATGGATGGATGGATGGGTGGATGGATGGATATATTGAAGGATACGTGGATGGATATATGGATGATGGATTGATGGATCGATAAATGTATGAATGGATCGATAAATAGATGGATAAATGGATGGATGGATAAATTGATGGCTAGATGGATGGATGGATAAATGGCAGATGTGGAAAGAGTAACAAAATATTCTACTCAAGTAAAAGTACTGTTACTTCAATGAAATTTTACTTAAGTACAAGTAAAATTACTGGTCTAAAAATTTACTCAAGTAAAAGTAAAAAGTAGCTAATTTAAAATGTACTCAGAGTAAAAGTTACTTAGTTACTTTTTTTAACAGTGGGGGTGCGGGACTCTCCCCTGTAGGGTTGTGATAGAATGAGATTTTCACGATATGACAACTATCTCAGAAAACATCACGGTATTAAACAATTATGTAATAAATAAACTGAACCCATTATTAAATTATGGTTAGTTAAAATGATGTTAAATGAATGAAGATGATTGGTCTTTTTTTTTTTGGTTGAACAAATGCTTTATCATAAACTTAAACCCATTTGTTTGTTTTGTTTATTAAAAATTCAATAAAACATGTCTAATAAACTAAATTCAATAAATGATTATGAATTAGATTTAACAACTTAATTTATCATTAATTCATTAAAAATGTTTAAGAATAATAGAGTCCTGTATGAAGTAGACGGAGCAGCTCATTCACAGAGACAGAACAAGCAGATCATATATTCATATAGCAATGTTTTGTGCTTTAATATTTACAGACCATGTCGATTTATTCTTTTGAGTTATTCGTTCATCCATCAGTTTGTGTATTTTACGTGAATCCTACGTTATAATGTAAAGGTAATGTTCATGACTGGATACCGGGATTCCCTCTGCGTCACAGAAAACATTCGGCCTTAAGTTATAAACATACCTTTATCTGCACAGAGGGATTTGTGCCCGAACATGTTCTATGTGTTTCTTCATTTGCATCCACATTTTGTGCACATTTGATATCCTCCAAGACAACACCACGTTATTTTTTTCAGTATCCAAAGTATTTCCATACTGGCCAGGGGCTCACGACGGCGTTTTGCTTTCAGCTGGGTCTGCGCCACTGACGTCTGTCTTGTTCGCCTCCATCTGATATTTGCGCGCTTGTTCTCTTCGCGTCCCGCGCCGCTATTCAATATAGTCATTTCGGATCGCATTTTTTCCTCCCCTTTGCATTAATGATTTATTTTTACTCAGTAACGGATGTGGTTTAAAATGTAGCGAAGTACAATACTTCAATCAAAATGTACTTAAGTAAAAGTAAAATTACAGCTTTTTAAAACTACTTAAAAAAGTAGAAGTACACAGAAAAACTACTCAATTACAGTAACCCGAGTAAATGTAATTCGTTACTTTCCACCTCTGATAAATGGAAGGATTAATGGATATATACATGGATAGTTGAATGGATAAAGGAGGATGAATATCTAGATGGCTGGATATATAGTTAGATTAATGGATGGATAATGATGAATGTATAGATGTTTGGATGAAGATACAATGTGTGGAGATTCAATGTGAAAATGTGTATTTACAATAAAAAAATATATTACGAATTGAATGTTATAACATGATCAGTTACAGAAATGTGTGATTTCATTTTTTTTTTAAATTATTATTGTTTGACTGCACTAGTGTTTATTTACAGATGTGTCACAATCTTCATTTATGTTTTTTTGAACATCCACAATCAATCAGCTTTTTCAAAGCATAAATATGGAAGTTCAGTAACCCGAATCACCTGTTTAACAAGTACAAAACACTTTTCAGGTCTCAATACAATAATGAGGTCAGTGGGTTTAAAATGAAAGTCACAAATGATGAGGGGAATGAGGAGATTGATGGTTGGGTTTCCATCTTTGGGGCGTCTCTTAATAATTCACCAGCCCTCTCTGCGACTGTTACTGCCATCATTCATACTATAGATTTCTCATATTGACCACAAGTATGATTCAGTTTTCTCAATCTACAGTTCACAAAGTTTATTAGCGCTGCAGTTTGTGATTGTCACAATATTAGCTGACATTTGAATAGTTTTCAAAGGTATGTAGGTCAGCGTTCCGTCGAGCTCTCATTTGCACTTCTGCTTTTTCAAACGTGCCATGTGATGATGTGTAGCCTTAGGTTTGGCATCAGTGAAGCTAAACAACATACATTCTCACATCTCATACTCACAAATCACTCACATAAGCACAAAAATGCCAAATTATATGCAAAATCATAAATGAGATTTGAGAGCTGTGGTGGAAGCCAAGATTTAGTCATCATTTACTCACCCTACTGTCGTTCCGAACTCGTAAGACTTTCATTGATATTCAGAACACAAATTAAGATAGTTTATAATCCGTGAGATTTCTGCCTCTCCATTGACAGTCCACGCAACTACCACTTTGATGCTTCAAAAAGTTCATAAAGGCCTTATCACACATCAGATATGGTAAACAGAAGCTCAATCATGCCTGCTTGACGTGCAAGAACCAATGAGGTTAATTCTCATGTTACGCAGCACGTTTGAGCTTCCTCAAGAACCAATGAGGTTTAGTCTCATGTTACACAGCACGTTTGAGCTTCCTCAAGAACCAATGAGGTTTAGTCTAATGTTACGCAGCACGTTTGAGCTTCCTCAAGAACCAATGAGGTTTAGTCTCATGTTACACAGCACGTTTGAGCTTCCTCAAGAACCAATGAGGTTCATTCTCGTGTTACGCAGCACATTTGAGCTTCCTCAAGAACCAATGAGGTTTAGTCTCATGTTACACAGCACGTTTGAGCTTCCTCAAGAACCAATGAGGTTAATTCTCATGTTACGCAGCACGTTTGAGCTTCCTCAAGAACCAATGAGGTTTAATCTCATGTTACGCAGCACGTTTGAGCTTCCTCAAGAACCAATGAGGTTCATTCTCATGTTACGCAGCACATTTGAGCTTCCTCAAGAACCAATGAGGTTTAGTCTAATGTTACGCAGCACGTTTGAGCTTCCTCAAGAACCAATGAGGTTCATTCTCATGTTACGCAGCACGTTTGAGCTTCCTCAAGAACCAATGAGGTTTCATTCTCATGTTATGCAGCACGCTTGAGCTTCCTCAAGAACCAATGAGGTTCATTCTCATGTTACGCAGCACGTTTGAGCTTCCTCAAGAACCAATGAGGTTCATTCTCGTGTTACGCAGCACGCTTTGAGCTTCCTCAAGAACCAATGAGGTTAATTCTCATGTTACGCAGCACGTTTGAGCTTCCGCGAGAACCAATGAGGTTCAGTCTCATGTTACGCAGGTTACCAATGAGGTTTGTATCGCATCAAGCAAGTACGGTTGAGCTTCTGTTTATGTTCTCTGATCAATATTTATATGTGAATAAAAGCCTAAATTCATTTGATTTATCATATAAAGCAAAAGAGTCTGAAAATTTGGACTACCCCGTTTAATTCATATGGATTAGTTTTACAATCTCTTCATTTAAATTTTTGATGTGACAAAGGGGTAGAGTGGGTTGACTGTCAATGGAGGGACGGAAATCTCTCAGATTTCATTTAAAATATCTTCAATTGTTTTTTCGAAGATAAATGAAAGTCTTACCGGTTTGTAAGGACAATTCTTGAAAAAAAATTCATCTTTTGGTGAACTAACCCTTTGAATGTGAATGATTCTTGGTAAGATTGCTTCACTGACTGCTTCTGTCTATGTTACCATTTATCATATTATATTAAGCAGTTATTTTCAAGTAATCTGTATTACTACCAAGCAATTTATAGCAACATTCTGCATCTTCCCTCCTGCAGGCATACTCTGTATATGATGAAGAAATTGGTTACTGTCAAGGGCAGTCCTTCCTTGCCGCAGTGCTGCTACTACATGTGAGTGTCACAGACTCTTGAATCAAAACCATTTGAAACAAGGATGTCTATAACATTTAAAATGTAATATAATGCACTTGCACTTGCAAAATATGTTATTTAGTCAAATACCCTGTTTGAATGAATGCATGTGACATCATCTTTTGAGATGATAGCCGGTGCCATCTAGTGGAGATTCCCTGTTGTGGGAATTTGTCAGTGTTGATGTGTTTTAAATTTCGAGCTCTGTGATCAATGATTGTTTGCGGTCTCATTTTGATGCAGATGCCAGAGGAGCAGGCGTTCAGCGTGCTGGTCAAGATCATGTTTGAATACGGTCTCAGGGAGCTCTTCAAGCAGAACTTTGAAGACCTGCACTGCAAGTTCTTCCAACTGGAGAGACTCATGCAGGTTAGTGTTAGAAACAGAATATTAGTTGACATATTCGGTTAAAAACAATGACGGAATATGTGAAAGTAAGGACAGAATAAGGTCACATTTTAAACCAAATTTGCTATTCTTCCTCTCAAAGAATGAGTCCCTGTAATGTCCACTAAGACTAATACACTACATGAAAAAAGAAGAATATTTTGTCATCTTTCAAGTAAAAACTATTCACCTCAGAAGTACAACTGCACAAGATATTAAGATTTTAATACTTCTTGAATGTAAGTCTATTTTGTCTTATAAAAAGGCCTGCCGGTCCTACAAGACAAAATAATACACTGTCATTCAAAAGTTTGAAGCTCTAAATAAAGTTCTTATTCTTATGCTCACCAGGCTGCTTTTATTTGATTAAAAGTACAGAAAAAACAACAACAATATTGTGAAATATTATTACAGTTTCAAATAACCGTTTTCTACTTGAATATAGTTTGTGTCATTTATTCCTGTGATGCAAAGTTGAATTTTTAGCATCATTACTCCATTCTTCAGTGTCACATGATCTGCGACCAGTACTGTCAGTGACTTCTTCCTCGCTGTGTTGTAGGAATGCATTCCAGACCTGTACGCACACTTCCTGAACCTGGGTTTGGAAGCACACATGTACGCCTCCCAGTGGTTCCTCACGCTCTTCACAGCCAAATTCCCTCTTTACATGGTCTTTCACATCATAGACCTTCTGCTGTGTGAGGTAACATTTCATTCTTACCTGCTTTACCTCAGTTGTCACTTTTCCTGCTCTCTTTACCCAGTTTACCTTTTAATTTGGGGTTAAGGGTGTTTCCTGGACTGGTATTTAGTATCTTATGGTTCAACTTGATTTTGACATCTTTTGTAATTTTGATATTATCATACTGTAATTTTGTAATTTTCTGTAACATTATGTAATGTTTTAGAGTATGAAAAAAGCAAATGAAGATGATCACAAAACACCCATCACAGATATACCTCCTGATGTTTGTGCTGATGTTGTCCCACCAAAATCTGTCTCTTCCTGGAGGATGATGTCATTAAAATGTACAAGACAAGTTTACTTTGTAACATTTCCATAGGAGAAAGAAAACCAATTCCTGAAAAAAAAGAAACAATTCCATTTAAAATGAATACATTGCTAGTTTGTCAAACTAGAAGTTAAATCATTTTAAATTCATCCTATTTTCAAATAATATGATTTTCATATTCCATCCATCTTTGAAAATATTTGATCTAATAAAACAAAACATGAAGTGGGCATGAAAATGTACTTGATTATAATAGGAATCACCCTTTTTTCCCGTCTTAATCTTGTGTTTTCTCCTTTCAGGGCATCAGTGTCATTTTCAATGTGGCTCTTGCGTTATTGAAGGTAAGGAAATGCTTATGAATTCAGTTGCTACATTTTATCTTTTTCTCTGATGTTTCACCAAGGAAACAATGAATTTACAGGCCTGTGCTGTTTCCTAAAAAATAACCTGCAAACCACCCCATGCTTCATCGCCATGGTGACAGATATCAAAAGAATGTTAGATGTAATTGGCAAACCTAATATATGGCAGCAACACTACATTGAGCATGTTTACATGCACACCAGTACGCTGATAACCCATAAAAATTAGCTAATTGTTGTCCGGGTTTACATGCAAACCAATAACCTGACAACTCAAGCAAACCGCGTTTACAAGACTCTATTAATAAATCAGGTTATTTCCCTGGCGTGACGTCAAAATGTAATAATTTGCATATCTGTCTCCAAGTATTTTATTTGTTTTGTCGGTTGTGATGTTAAATAAAGCATTAAACATCGAAGAAGAGTATTGCAACATGTCGCTGGAAACTTCCGGGTCATATATTATCCTCTCATCCAGTTACAGATTTTGACTGTACCACTTCTTCTTCTGCTGCATGAGATGAGAGCACTTTTATCATTTTTTGGGGGCAAGAAAGAAACTGAGTTTGCGATAGATTTTCTTTGCCAGATATTTGCCAGTTCATTTTAAACATTTTAAACTATATATATATATATATATATATATATATATATATATATTTCTTTTTCTGAATTCAAATGTGATGTAATGTTTGTCTGTCCCTGAACCTCTGGCTCTCTTTTCTGGCTTATGGCTTAACTTTTGTATTTTGTAGGTAAATGTTTAATACAAATAAAAATACAATTCTACCAGTGACAATTCTACCATCACACCTCAACAGCAGAAACTGAGCATCATTAGCTCAAGATCACGTCTTTGACATGAGCGAGGTATACTGTCTGGATCTGGAAACATTCTGAAAAGCTCTCTGTCTGTCCACAGACGTCTAAAGATGACCTGATACAGACGGACTTTGAGGGCGCGCTGAAGTTCTTTCGAGTGCCGGTGCCCAAGCGCTATCGCTCTGAGGAGAACGCCAAGAAGCTCATGGAGCTAGCGTGTAGTATGAAGGTAACCAACCCATGTTCAGGCTTTTTATCTAATTCTTTATGTGAAGATCATGGAATTTAATGACAGAGAAAGGAAAACAATTAGAAGAAGATGCTGATTTTACTTTATTTTTAGTGCTGTCAAATCGTTTCATTGCAATTAATCGCATCCAAAATAAATGATTGTTTACAATATATATGTGTGTCCTTTGTATAATTTTCATGTGTATATATATATATATATATATATATATATATATATATATATATATATATATATATATATATATATATATATATATATATATATATAGGGACATACACACACATGCATGTATATATGTAAGAAAAATATGTTATATTTATATATAAAATATATTTATATATAATATAAATATATAATATATACATGCAAATATTTCTTAAATATATACATGAATGACTGTACATTTATATATACATAATAATTATACAAAGGACACATACATATATTATGTAAGCACAAACTTTTATTTTGGATGCGATTCATCGATTTGACAGCACTATTTTTTTTTTAAAACCAAAATGTATATTATGTAAAAAGTGACTTATAAAATGCCATTTTTCTCTTCATCTGTGTCCCAAAAAAGGCAAATGCAGTGATTTATGATAGTATGATCCTAAATGCACTTCTGCTGGGTGCCAGAGCTGTATTTTACTATAGTGTAAATGTGCTTTTCATTTAAGCAGAATTTTGTGTTGTGTTAAAGGGATAGTTCTCCCCAAAATGAAAATTCTGTCATAATTTACTCACCCTCAAGTGGTTTCAAACCTGTATGAGTTTCTTTGTTCTGCTGAACACAAAAGAAGATATTTTGAAGAATGTTTGTAACCAAGCAGATAGAGCAACCATTGACTGCCATAGTATTTTTTCCCTACTATGGTAGTCAATGGTTGCTCTCTGCTTAGATACAAACATTCTTCAAAATATCTTCTTTTGAGTTCAGCAGAACAATGAAACTCATACAAGGTTTGAAAACACTTGAGGGTGAGTAAATGATGACAGTTTTTTTTGTTTGAACTATCCCTTTAAGAGTGTTGATGTAATTCTCTGGATTGGCCAGAAGAGGACACTGCAGGGGTAAAAAAAGAGACCCATGATACAAAGTTCTTGGTTCTTGTTTTTACTGTATTATTGCATCGGTCCTCATGTGTTGTTCATATCAACTGAATGTAATTTATACATTTACTGTATTTTTCATCCTTGGAACCCTTTTTTTAAATATTCGTATTATAAGTCCATGCCACTAAGAGTTTCGAATCAACATATCAAACAGTGCATAGAGGCAACATTAAAAAAAATAATCTATATGAATGGAGCAGTTTAATCCAAGTCTTCTGAAGAGTCCCTATCACTTTGTATGATAAACAGATTTAGCTTTTTATTCACATAAATCAACACACATACATAGAGCATATCAAAAATTGTAAACGGAAGCGTGAAGTTAAATTTTTGGGTGAACAGGCCCTTAAAATTATATATTGATCTCCATGTATGTTTTCAGTGTGTTCTGAGACTTTTGAATGCCACTGTATCTGTCTGCCTGTGCACTTTGATTGCTGCATCAGTTCCTTTTTGCCGTCAAAACATGACTGATTATGTTTCTTTTAGGTCAAGCTCCTTTTTCTCCAAATACAAGCCAACCTTTATTCCATTTTCTCCCGTTCACGCCATCCCACCACAACACTGAAAGCTCACTTTCACTGCTGAGTTTGGGTGTGTTTCTGTGCTCTTTCAATACAAGGGGCCCAGCGTTAGAAAATCAGAAGCCCACGGCCCCTTCCTCAGTTTAACACCAGTCACGATCAAAAGGGCTTTTACACACTACGACACTTCATTTCACTGCATCCAGGCATAATTGTTCCCTGGGGTGTCGCTGAAAACATGCTGACTGATGAACTACTCTTGACATTGAGGGCTTTTATATGGATCTCATTTCATCTGTGGAAGCATTACGGATTAAATATGGAACAGACCCGGTTCTGTGTCCTAGAGCTAGTCAGATAGGGCGCAGTGCTAAATAGAGCTCATTTACAAACCTGCACGTACCTGCGGCTCTCGCATCGGTTCCGCGGCCTTCTGGTGAGAAATGGCTGATGCTGTACACACAAAAAATCTCTCTCAGTCTCACAGAAATGGGGTCATTTGATTAAAATGAGGTAGTATTGAGCTGCAGGTGGATATATGTGGCACGGTTTGTGTGTTTGTGCCCAGTTTGCGGGAAGTGCATGAACAGAAATCCTGTTCAATTTAATTGGTGCTTAGTCTTGTCCTTTCACAGTTTTAAAGTCATAAAACTTCATGCTAGTGAATTCATGCTAGTTGATTCTTGAGTATCGACATCAAGCCGGGTCCACTTTGGAGCAGATAATGACCAAGAACTAAAAGTAAGGGACATGAAGTAACCAATACTTGTGTGGTACCTTATTAATTAACTAGGCAGATTAAAATTGCATAGAAATTACCCAATAAAATTGAATTTTAAGGATTTTGTTAGGGATGGGTGATATGCCAGTAGACCTGATAAACTGGTACAAATTTGTCAACGGGTAGAGATCACATGACACCGCAGTACTGCATTGTCTCAAAAGTTTATCCAGTTTTTAAAGTTTACTGTTTAAACTTTCAATTTAGCTTAATTAATTTAGCTTTTCAAGTACTATAAGAAATTAAAGAGAACTTATTTCAAAATGTATTTAGGTTTTCACGTAAACGCAGTTGGTTATATCTTACATTAACGTAACAGTTGGTTAAAAATCAGGTGTGTAAATGTATTGGATCTGTGCATTAGGTCTTAAAGTGATAGCAGCATCATATACCTGCTGCTGTCTATTCTTAATATTATAAAAAATAAAAAAAAGACTCCTGACTGAATTACTTTTGTAGCTTTAAGAATCATTGTATATATAATTCATACACACTTATACATTATTCAGTTTCTGTAGTAGAGCTGCATGATTCTGGATAAATTGTTAATCACATTTTTTTGTTAAAAACAGAGATCACAATTCTGAATACAAGCGCAATACTTAAGAAAATAGTTGTATATTTTTTAACTGTCAAATAATACTGTTTGGTTGAAAAGCTGTTTTAGATGACAACTGCTCTCTCTGGATCAGCGGCAGCGCAACGCAAATCTGAATGTCCGACTGGTCAAAAGTTTAATAGACATAGTGTATCGTTGTCATTCAGGAATAAGATTGCAAGAGTGTCTGAATCAAGATTGCAATATTTGAACGATTAATTTTGCAGCTCTATTCGGTAGTATTTCTTCTGCTAGATAGACATATTTGAAAAACTTAAAGTACTGTTTATTCTAATTGTATCTTTGATCTATTGTATTTATTTGTCATATTAGTTGTAATTAATTGTATTGTTCTTATCTTATTACTGACTTACTGTTTACTGTCTTCAATGAGTTCGAGAAGTTTTTATTTATATTAATCAGACTTTTATTTATATTAATTTAAGTATCAGTTTTTGCTTCGGTTTTAGAAGTGGCATTGAGAATTGTACAATTTCAATGTCATCTACATTCTTGACATAAAACAATCCTTTTTCCACTAAACCATGAATGCTGAGAATTCTTAAAGTTTGTATCAGGACTTTGGTCATATCGCCGACCCCTTGCTCTTCAGATATTTCTAATATTCTCTCTTTTGTCTATCTATTGAAATTCTACAGTCAAACGCTTCACACATCAAAAACATTTATAAAAACAAAAGTAATCCATATAAATCGACTGATTTATCACTAGTCTTCTGAAGAGATATTACTGTTTTATATTATCAACAGATTAAATTATTAGACTCATAAACTAGTATTAGATTTTGCTTGGGTATTAAAATTGGTTATTAGACAAGTAATAGACTAGTAATTATTAGACCAGTATTCGTTTTTGCTTTGGTATGAAAATTGATTATTAGACTAGTTATAGACTATTTATTACTACTAGACTAGTACATATAATACTAGTATTAATTTTTGCTTTGGTGTACAATTGGATTATATTAGTAATAGACTAGTAGTTACTACTAGAGTAGTAGATGATCTTTGATATTTGTGTGCGGTTGGAAGCTTAAACTGGATTTAGGCAGACAAGCGCTTGTTAAACTGTCCCTTGTCTCGGTGTTACACTTTTTCCTGGGTTGTACTTTGTCCACATCTATATCAATATCCTCTTCTGTGTCTTTTTCATGTCACAGATCAGTCAGAAGAAGCTAAAGAAGTATGAGAAGGAATACCACACCATTCGAGAGCAACAGGAACAGCAAGAGGCGCCCATCGAGAGATATGAGGTAGATTGTCTGACCACGTGATGCGTTTCTGTCAGATTTACCCATCTGCATTCATGACTGTGCATACGAATATTTACATGGCTCTTTAGGGTGCACGTGTGTTTTCCCATATGCGTTTAATCTTGGCGATAGATTTCATTTTACCGCACAATCAGAACTATTTTTCTCTTCTCAAACTCATTTTCCTCCATTTCCATCCTGTATCTTGTGCCATTAGCATATGTGCTTTATTCTTATAATGAGCAGCGATGTGAGACGAGGTCACCGCTGCGCACAGTGATGATCAAAAAATGGCCAGATGGATTCCTGTTAACGGCTGCCTGCCAGTCAACTGTTAGCCTGAGCCCAGCTCACTAAGAATTACTCTGATCACACACACACACACACACACACACACACACACACACACACACACACACACACACACACACACACACACACACACACAATAAATGCTGTTTGAATTCTTTACGACAAAACATTGGCTCTTAAATAGTATGCTAGATCACAATTAGAGCATCATAATAGTTTCCTAGGTCTTGTGCTTGTGCTAGTTCTGTTTTTTTTTTTTTTAAGTGTGTATCCAGGCATGCTAATTTTGCCCACAATCCCTTTGTTGGAGTTTGTGGTGGCTCTTTTTCCACTTTTTTTGTGTGTTTTGAAAAAAAAATGCACTGAAAAAACACAAAACACACAAAATTCACCATTCGCAATTATTCACTTGTTAAGATTTCATTTGTAACAATGAAAAATACTTCTTGAAGCGCATTCACCCACCTTCAGGCTTGGCGTCACTTTGTTGCTTATTTTATTAGACAGTAGACCATATAGGTAATGTTAGCATGTTTGAAAGGTTAACATGTTTAAAAGGTCTCACTTTAGACCTTTGATGTGAAATGAGGATCGTGAGATGAATCTAATCCGTCACACTTGGGTAAGCGTCCATCGGAAAACAAAACAACAACAAAAAAAGCTTTGAATCCGTGAAATATTAATATATTATCCATTGTTTATGTCAGCTTTCACCCAAACTTTCTGCCCTCCATCATCGTTCTTTAAGAAATTATGCAGTCTGAGCACCATTTATGTTGTAAAACTGTATGATAATGTTCATTAGATTCAAATGAGCCCATCTCCAAAGTTAATTTTGCAAAATAGGGTGGTAGTTTTCTATTACTATTATAATATCCAAGCACTGCCACCGGATTTTGTGATGTCTTGAGAAGTATAGCCTATCATTTTCTATATTACACAGCCAACCATTGTCTTTGTTGTTACATTTTTAGCCAATGCGAAGACGATTCCAATAATGTATGTGATGTTTGTCTTCCACATGTGCACAGAGAGGCGTTTTTATGGTTATGTACAGCTGTCTCAATTATCGAAATATGCCACAGTGTTGGCAAAAAGGGCAGGTACTGTTCAGCTCTGTATTGTTAATAATTTTATTCTTGTACTTCCTTGTACTTCAGCACAGGCAATGCAACATTTTAGGCAATGTGCTTTTTCAATGTTCACACACACACACACACACACACACACACACACACACACACACACACACACACACACACACACACACACAATACAAACACACACTTGCTCTTTAACAGGCTCTTAGTACAATAGCCGGAGGACTGAAAGTCCAGTCAGTGTGTTAATTGCTTTCTGACATATTTCCCTCTCACTGGTCAATTTTTAATCAGGTTTCTTCTCCAAGGTTCTTCGTATTCCCAGCACAGTTAACCATTATAGTGACTGTCACAAGACAGTGACTGAGTCACACACGCTCACGCTCTGTGTCTGCTCTGTAGAGAGAAAACCGGCGGCTACAGGAAGCTAACATGCGTCTGGAACAGGAAAATGATGATTTGGCGCACGAGCTGGTCAGCAGTAAGATCGCCCTGAGGAAAGACCTGGACAACGTAAGTCTTTCAGGCAGTTTTTAAAACTATTTTAAGCTATTTTAAGATTGTTTAAAAAAAAATTGCAGGTTTAGCCTTAGCAGTCGGTGACATTCATACATTCCTGTGGCCTCTGGTGCATATATTAACACACAGTGTGTCCTTTTTCCTTTAGGCCGAGGAGAAATCTGACGCACTCAACAAAGAGCTTCTCATCACTAAGCAGAAACTGGTGGACTCTGAAGATGAGAAGAGACGATTGGAGGAAGAGTCTGCACAGGTCGGACACCTCCACCACTACCCAAAACCTACCTGCACTACTGGTCAAAATAGTGAATAGTATTTCATAGTCACAAAAACTATGAAATAGCACACATTGGAATATGGCAATTATGTACTGACCAACAAAATCTCATATTTTGTATTTAATCCTTTTCAAAAATCAACACCCTTTGCCTAGATTCCAGCTAATTTTACTCTGTTCATTCTCTCAACTAACCTCATGAGGTGCATCCTGGGATGCTACTTAAACAGTATTGAAGGGCACGTCCTGATTTAGCTGGGTTGGACGCGTTCCTGGGTTAACATATTTTGTTGATCCTGGAACAACATTCCTGTCTGAAAAATTTAATCCTAACCATATCCCTACCCCTAAACCTAACCCTACCCATAACTTATCCCTAAAAATCAGAGGAAAAATAATAGGTGAATAACACTGGTGTTGAAGCACCTAACCCTGGTTGTAAGCCTAAACTTGACAAAAACAGTACACCTGAGAACCCAATCAGAACACTCAAATCTGATTGGTTGATTGGAATGTTGTTACAGGATCAACAAACTTGTTGACTCAGGAACATGTTGCACTTGGTGAAATCAGGATCTGTATATTGAAGGTGTCGGTGAACTACACTGAACTACACTACCCATAATCCTCAAGTGATTTCCACCAATCAGGAGTCACTTTCACCATGAAACAATTGTGTGGTGCTTTCTCAGTCAAAACTACATTTAAAAACACATAAAATCCCTGATTAATTCAACTTTATTGGATTATTTTTTTAATCCCTTTGGAGAAAACTAATTGTTAGTTTTGTTAAAAAAAAATAAATAATATAATATATATCATTGGCATGAGAAACATAAATTCCTTATGTCTTTTGGAATATCTAGTGTATTTTCCAATAACCCCATAATGAGTTTCTGTTGATATACTGTATTTATGTCTATATTTTGGATGGAGTGATATCAGGGAACGGTCCCTGGAGAGGGCAGACTCGTGGTATGCTGGATGTGTGCTTGAGTAGATTGCTGTGGTGCCTCTGAGACAGGTCTTACATTATTACAGCCTGTGGACACAGTTGTCCTTAGATAGACAGTCTCCCAGTGGGGAAACTTGGGTTAAATATAGTATTGTTGTGAAATGACTGATTTCTTTTTAAGCGAAAAAGAGGCAGAGTATTTAACTTGCATCCACATATGTGTTTCAGCTTAAGGAGATGTGTCGGAGAGAACTGGATAAATCTGAGTCTGAGATCAAGAAGAACGGCTCCATCATTGGAGAATACAAACAGGTAAACACACACACAGTCTCCAGTGAGCATGGTCTGCTGTTTCTATTTGAGATTGCTCTGACTCTAATGGCCTTTTATCACTATAATGAAGTCCAATATCCCCCCATTGGCTTCTTCAAACCCTAAATCAGTTTAAATGTCCCAGCCTCTGTCATATCTCATCTTAAAACACCCCATTGTCCAGTTAAATTACCTTCATAAAACACTTAACTGAGACTCTCTATAAATGCGCATCAGTTTTACTATATGGCTTTCTCTTGCTCTACCAAATGTTGGCTTAGTTTATTTTTTACTTAGTACTTTCAAGGTATACATTTTATCAGTCGATGCATTCCTTTTTGGGACTTTTCTTCCCAAGACTTTATTGTGCTTGTCACTATGTCCTTGTTATTCCTCTACCGTTATTTTGTTCCCCTCTTTGCCTTTTACTTTTGTTTCATGCAGCATAACTTAACTCATCCCTTAAGGAACAGAGCCCATTAGTCTGTAGCAGACTCGCTACAATACATCTGTTGTTTTTAAGGGACCAGGCACTGATGGTGTGTAGGCACATATTTTATCTGTTGGTTTTTTCATCTTTTTCTTCTGCTGCTGCTTCTGGCTGGGAGTCTATGGCAAGGCTTTGAACCAGATGGTTAAAAGTCTGGCGCACTGATTAGGGTGGATTTCAGTATCCCAGCTGGCAAGTATGGTATCAGTAGCTGCTTTTCCACTGTCGGGCCAGCACGAGCCAGGCTAACCATGTGCCGGGCGGGGCCAAAAGCCTTGAAGATTGAGCCATGAGGCTAAATTCAAGCTGTGTTTCCACTGTCGAGCCAGTAGTCCTGCAGCGCTGCCCTAAAACCAGCCCTTAACACGCCTCCGTAGAACAATGTCACAACCACACTTCACCAGCTGAGTGAAAACTAGCTAAATCGCAATCTGAACATGACAGAAGCGAACGTTTGGACATAAGACTCCAGCATCGATATTTGACCAACAGTTTTTTTTTTACGATAAAGAAAAGTTAGTGACGGTGCTTATCAATCATTCTGAATCAAACTATTCAGATATTTATCATTATCTCACATAAAATTAGTGAACATACTTAATCAGTTGCGCCTGCTTCCATTAATTTATGATCACAGCAATGCACAAAAATACTCAATTGTGACCCTGGACAAGAAACCAGTCATAAGGGTCAATGTTTTTTAATTGATATTCATACATCATCTGAAAGCTGAATAAAGGGTGCAAAAAAATCGAAATATTGAGAAAATCACCTTTAAAGTTGTCCAAATGAAGTTCTTAGCCACTACTTATAATTTTTTATACATATTTACAGTAGGAAATTTACAAAATATCTTAATGGAACATGATCTTTACTTAATATCCTAATGATTTTTGGTATAAAAGAAAAATCAATCATTTTGAAAAAAAAATGTCACGCTAGTGCCACAAATATACCTGTGCGACTTATGACTGGTATTGTGGTCCAGGGTCACAATTAAGGTTTCTAAGTCCAAAGGCTTACACGTTTAGAAAATATTGATAAAATATAAAATGTTTACGTCATATTACTTTAGAAGGAATGAACATTTCTCTTCATTTTCGACAAAATAATGCGATCTGAGGAGGTTTGAGTGATCTCTCCCATCTCACTATACTTTTATTCCTTCAGTCAGAGCAACAGAGGGAGCTCATGGACAGAAAACAGGAGTTATATACTTGTTAACCAGAGTGCATGTAATTTATGACATGTGGACATGCAAAATGTGCACTGGTGAGGGGTCGCCAGGACAGGTTTGAAAATCACTAAGTCCAGATGGACAAAAGTTTGAAGCTGGAAATGATTGTAATTAAATTGAAATGGCCTTGACCGAACAAACCTGTTCATCCTTACAATGTCCCAATGTTGTGCTTGGCCTCAGCTGTGTTTTTATTGTAGTTTTGGCTGTTTTGTCATATTTATTGACAAATGAGTAGAAAGAATGCAGGAAATGATGGAGATAAAAGGACAAAACAAGTTTTGTAAGCTTGTGCATGTGTGCCAACCACTAAGCAATAACTCCAACCATTTATGTTTTCAGAAATAACCCAAAATAGCTGTTATTAGAGCACAGTAAATAGACCAAAAAGGCTCAAAATGCTCCTGTAAACATTTAAGTCTGAACTAGAGCAGTTTAACATGCTCATGTATGGATAAGGGCTGATCTGATGTCTGAGTGTAGAGGAGAGGCTGGCCTGAAAGTGGCAACTTCAGTGCCGTATGAGAGCTTCTCTGTAAAAATAGTTGAGCTGCTGTCCCTGCAGAGCTCATTTTAATGGGGCCGCTGACAGCATGATTCATGGTGGAGCATGATAATGGTGTCCTCTGAGCTGAACCTCTCTCTCTCTCTCTCGCGCACACACACTTATTGCTTGTATGAGCCAGACGGCACACAATGTGCGTCAAAAGCCTGCAGGTATCATGCTGGACGGCTTCCCGGTGTGAAATGAACACGCATTCACTCATTAGTGTGAGGAGGAAAGGTTTAACACATCTGCCGTCTGAAGACAAGGGCAAGAAAACATAAAGCTAGAACAAAATATATATTTTTCTATAAAATATTTACAGACCTAGTTGTTGTGCAGCAAAAAAATGTGTCTTGACTTTAATTAAAAGTCTCTGTTTAATAAAAATATGTCCCATCAATTCATATCTGTTCACTTAAAGGGGTACTTCAGCGCTGGGAAGATGAATCTGTATTTAAACTGGGTTATTAATGTAGTAGAAATGTGAAATTATTTTTGAATTTGGTGCCTTCTAGACTGAGAAAACACAGAAAATGTATTTTTGTCTCATGGGGATAAAGACAACAATTCCCAGAACGCACTGCTTCACCAGCCTAATCTAGGCACGGCTAGTCGGCTACTGGATTACTGGATCACTTGCCCACCGCGTTCATTTTCAGAAAATCAGTTCAGTTAGAGACACTACAATTAAAAACTGAACGATGTCTGTTCGATATAATGTGAGTGAGCCGATTGAGCGTCACGGCACAAACGCAGCAGGATCGGATTACATCATCACATGAACTGAGGTAAGCGTGGGATTCGCGGCTTTTTTTCCAGAAATAAAATACATAATTCTCTCGTCTCAGGGTCATATGAGGGGGGAAAGTACGATAATTTGAATATACTTCTGGGTTTCTACTGATACAAAGCTTAATGCTAATCGCTGAAGTAACCCTTTAATGAGGAGCTCAGAAATATTCTCGAAATACAGTGGGTACGGAAAGTATTCAGACCCCCTTACATTTTTCACTCTTTGTTATATTGCAGCCATTTGCTAAAATCATTTAAGTTCTTTTTTTTTTCTCATTAATGTACACACAGCACCCCATATTGACAGAAAAACACAGAATTGTTGACATTTTTGCAGATTTGCAGAAAAACTGAAATACCACATGGTCCTAAGTGTTCAGACCCTTTGCTCAGTATTTAGTAGAAGCACCCTTTTGATCTAATACAGCCATGAGTCTTTTTGGGAAAGATCCAAGTTTTTCACACCTGGATTTAAGGGATCCTCTGCCATTCCTCTCCAGTTCTGTCAGGTTGGATGGTAAACGTTGGTGGACAGCCATTTTCAGGTCTCTCCAGAGATGCTCAATTGGGTTTAAGTCAGGGCTCTGGCTGGGCCATTCAAGAACAGTCACGGAGTTGTTGTGTAGCCACTCCTTCGTTATTTTAGAAGTGTGCTTAGGGTCATTGTCTTGTTGGAAGGTGAACCTTTAGCCCAAGCTGAGGTCTTGAGCACTCTGGAGAAGGTTTTCGTCCAGGTTATCCCTGTACTTGGCCGCATTCATCTTTCCCTCGATTGCAACCAGTCGCCCTGTCCCTGCAGCTGAAAAACGCCCCACAGCATGATGCTGCCACCACCATGCTTCACTGTTTTGGACAGGTGATGAGCAGTGCCTGGTTTTCTCCACACATACTGCTTAGAATTAAGGCCAAAAAGTTCTATCTTGGTCTCACCGGACCAGAGAATCCTTGGAGTCCTTCAGGTGGGTTTTTTAGCAAACTCCATGCTGACTTTCATGTGTTTTGCACTGAGGAGAGGCTTCCGTCGGGCCACTCTGTCATAAAGTCCCGACTGGTGGAGGGCTGCAGTGATGGTTGACTTTTTACAACTTTCTCCCATCTCCCGACTACATCTCTGGAGCTCAGCCACAGTGATCTTTGGGGTCTTCTTTACCTCTCTCACCAAGGCTCTTCTCCCCCGATAGCTCAGTTTGGCTGGACGGCCAGCTCTAGGAAGGGTTCTGGTCGTCCCAAACGTCTTCCATTTAAGGATTATTGAGGCCACTGTGCTCTTAGGAACCTTAAGTGCAGCAGAATTTTTTTTGTAACTGTGGCCAGATCTGTGCCTTGCCACAATTCTGTCTCT
The DNA here is from genome assembly GCA_023029165.1 of Gobiocypris rarus. Lineage (NCBI taxonomy): Eukaryota > Metazoa > Chordata > Actinopteri > Cypriniformes > Gobionidae > Gobiocypris > Gobiocypris rarus. The sequence continues at coordinate 13,731,896 of CM040922.1, forward strand.
GAGCTCTTCAGGCGGTTCCTTTGACCTAATGATACTCATTTGCTCTGACATGCACTGTGAGCTGTAAGGTCTTATATAGACAGGTGTGTGGCTTTCAAAATAAAGTCCAATCAGAATAATCAAACACAGATGGGCTCAAATAAAGGTGTAGAACCATCTCAAGGATGATCAGAAGAAATGGACAGCACTTGAGTTAAATATATGAATGTCACCGCAAAGGGTCTGGATACTTAGGACCATGTGATATTTCAGTTTTTTTTTTTTTTTTATAAATTGTCAACAATTGTGTTTTTCTGTCAATATGGGGTGCTGTGTGTACATTAATGAGAAAAAAAATATTTTAGCAAATGTCTGCAATATAACAAAGAGTGAAAAATTCAAGGGGGTCTGAATACTTTCGAAGAAAATGTTTTGGCTTCACTTTTCAAGAGACTTTTCAACTCTGACTATTTTCATGTTGCAGACACTTAATTTTGGTATTTTCATGTTAAGTTTTGTGGCGGTCGAAACATTTTTTCATTTAACTTATTGGGCTCTTTCATTCCCCCATTCCAGTCTAATTCTCATTAATTCTCAAGATTCTCTGTAGTAAGACGTCTATGCGATAAGCCTCCAAAGGGCCTAAACTAGGGCAAATACAGCCAGGACAGCCTACTAGGATGCAGCCTCCGGCCTTGAGAAGCTGCCCATTGCCCATATCTCAACTAGGTTTCACTGCAGCTTAGCATAATACACAGACACTTACGCAGTGTACACAGCACACGCCGATCTCACAGGTGAGATATCTCATTGTGTGCAACATTCATGCAAGTTTAAATGAGATGAGTACAAAGACTTTTTGTGGCTCATAACTACTGGAGAGAAATACAGGCTCAGACACTGCAAAACTTGGCATGTCGAGCTGTGTTTGTGTTTGTTCATGATATTTAATGGAGTACACTTTAGCCATATTCTGTACAGATACTTCCAAAACTGAATTATACTTTTTGGGCTTTAATAACTGAGCCATGGTCAGATAAAACAGTATTTTTTTTCAGTCAATTCTGGGTTACATTGATCTCGCTCATTCATTCATTATTCACTTGAGGCTACATTCATGCAACTCTAGTTTAAATGAGTCCAAAGACTTTTTTGTGGCTCATAACTACTGGAGAGAAATAGCTCAGACACTGGTAAAACTTGGCATGTCGAGCGCCTGTGTTTGTTCATGATATTTAATGGAGTACACTTTAGCTACATATTCGGCTGTACAGATACTTCAAAACTGAATTATACTTTGGGCTTTAACAACTGAGTCATGGGTCAGATGTAAAACAGTATTTTTCAACAGGAATATTCTGGGCTGCGTCATTCCTGCTCATTCATTCATTATTCATTTGAGGCTACATACTCCCTGCTGATGAATGCATGTTTAATGAGGGTGTTCACCAAATTAAGCTATACTGAGCTGGCCGCATTGATTCAACGGCAGCCTGCAAAGGAGTGATGCCGGGTTGGGAAAGAATGCACAAACCCCATTGATCAAAGTGTCCAATCAGACATGGATTTACTGTAGGGAAAAAAGACTGCGCTCTCTCTGATATGTCCTACTGACCTGAGGTCTGTGGTGCAGTTTGTGTAATCCCAGCATCCTCTTACAGTAAGTGCACTAAGAGAGAGGGAAAATGTGATATCCTGTAACAGGAGAGATAGATTGAAAGATTGTATGTTTCAGTCATGATGGTTGACCTTTTACCGTAAGCCTTGTTCCCCCTCCTCTTCTTGAACTGAAAGCATGTGCAGTGTGTTGTTGTGAGCCAGAGCGTTACTGACCCTTGACCTCTGTGTGTCTGTGTCACAGATCTGCTCCCAGCTCAGCGAGCGACTGGAGAAACAGCAGACGGCCAACAGAGGAGAGCTAGAGAAGATCCGGGTGGGTGATCTCACACACAAACACACACACACTCATGTGTAAGAGCAGCTAACATTATGAGGACATTCAATAGGCCTAATGGTTTTTATACTGTACAAACCGTCTTTCTATCCCCCTACCCTGCCCCTACCCATCACAGGAAACATTCTGCATTTTAAAATTTTTAATAAAACATTGTTTAGTGTGTTTTTAAAGCTATTTTTATTATGAGGACACAGGAAATGTCCTTATAAACCACGTTTACGTTGTAATACCAGTGTAATACCCATGTCATTATACAAATGTGTCCTCATAAATCACATAAACATGAACATACACACACACACAGCAATCCATAGCTTGATGGAGGAATGTATTTTTTTATTTTTTAATGCCTGATTATGGCAGATATCTTAATAGTATTGCTGCACTGCTATTATGAATATATAAAACTTTCACACTAAAGATTTAATCTAGAATTTAGCACTCTACTAAAAAAAACATTATAATGTAGATTTATTTAAAATAGGAAAGAAAAAAAAACTACAGGCAAAAACATTGTTTTTTCATGCTTTGGTCAATTTTGGCTTTTCAAAACGTGTTGTTTCAGACTAATGGAAAGAAAACATTCACAATACACCTTTTATTGCACTTGATCTATTTGCGTATGTAGATTTCAATTACAAGAGGCAATTTTGATTCACTTGTTTCCAATGCACAGACTGAGCCAGAAGTCTGTACTTTAGTAGATATGTTCACAAAACTTTACAGTTTATTATTTTATTCCAGTTTAGTCTGTATTCTGAAAGGGTTTGTTCACGTCATTCCCTTGATTTGATTTTATTCCTAAACACATGGTGATTTTTCTCCCCATGGCTGATAAAGGAACAATATGTAAGATTTTTGGATTAAAATATCCAAAAACTACTAGAACAATGTTATATATTTTGTTGACTTGTGTACTTCCATTATCCCAAATGCGTCTGTGCGTCGCCTATCAATGACATCATACCCGCATTAACCTCGTTTTTTTTTGTGTAGAAACCATGAAAACACCAAAGACGCTTTAATATATTATGTTTTATTATACAGGTGAGCAACTGTTTGGAGACACTCATCGACTCATCGACAGAAAACGAATCGTTGTTATATACTAATCGTTGTTATGTAATATCGATCTAGCTTACTGCAGTGTGCATAAGAGTCTAATAGTAGCCGCCGAGCGAACACACAGAGTAGCATTGTAACAACTTTCAACACACTCAAATAATGTATAAAATATGATAAATCAGCGCTGCATACGCATGGACAGAAATGCAGCATAATTAAAGCTCCGCTGCAAAAAATTACATATTATTAACAGTATTTCCTGGAATGATAAAAAGAATAGATATATCCTAAATCCTCTCTGTGAAAACAAGATTTTTGAATCTGGCTTTATCCATTGTTCAGATTTCTGTTCTGGAAATGTATGCAAGTTAGAGCATATTTAATAACATAATGCCTCATTTGCATATTTAAACATAACATTTTAGTAAACTTGTAATACAAAAACAGTGTTTGCGATTATTAATGTGATGAATTACCCTTTAAGCATACAGACATGATTACACTTGGCTGATTGTACTTTACCAAGTTACATACCTATATAAATAAATAAATACTTTAAGCAATTGTGTGCAAGAAATAAAGGATCTCAGAAAAACATGCAATTTGCAATTATGTTGTAAATCAGTCTGAGACAATATTATATACTGTTAATCATCATTATACAATAATATTCAACCACAGAATACTGTGATTGACCAGACAGAATCAAGTATAATATCACCCTAATCACGACAATTAAAACAAGTGTAATATTGTCATATAAAGATATGGTCACTAATATACTGTTGTGTTAGTAGCCTGATGTTCAGGTTCATGGCCCTGGTCCAGTGGCACATCTATCAAGAGACAGTGAAAACATCCTGTCCAGATCCACTCACACATTTTGTGCTCATTCTGATTGATCGGTCTCATTCTGTACTAAACTATTGCTAAAATGCTTATGATTTTCTTACACATCTGTTCTAATTTAATGTCCCTCATATGATTGCACTCTCTCTTTCTTTAACTCTTTTCAATATGTCATTTGTTTGGTAGATAGCCGTGTAATAAGCAAGATAATGCACGAGCAGCGGTTTGTCCTGATCACCTGCTGTGTTTTATTTAGCGTTAATAACCAGCCGAGTTATGCCTGTAATTTGGTCATTGTCAGGCTTGTGTGGAAGGGTTACGAGGTTTAACGTGTGTGTCTGTACAGATGAAGGTGGAGGGCTGTGAGAAGTGCAGCATTCTCTTCAGTAAGGAGGGCCGTCTGAAGGCGCTCAGAGCTCCTAAGGAAGGCAGCGAGGAGGACACGGACGAGGAGAAGGAGGCGCTGAAGAACCAGCTGAGGGAGATGGAGCTGGAGCTCGCGCAGACCAAACTACAGCTGGTGGAGGCCGAGTGCAAGATCCAGGTACCCGAAAAAACAGCACCTGACATCCCACACATGAACAGACACTGCAAATGCACACTGCATGAAAACGGATGTAGTTTCTCATCTTCCACCAAAGGTCTTTCACAGAGGCAACGGTTTTCAAATTTGTACTGGTAGTCCACTTTATGAAGAATTTTGGGGTGTAATATGTCAGTTTACTTTATTTTGCTATCCTAACTTACATAAATGAACTATAGTGTCCTGCACCCACTAGTAAAAAATGATCTAGTGTCTGAATAGTTTGTTGGTTTGCCTGTATATATACATATGATATATTATCTTTTTTTTATCTATACATGATCCACAGCTGGCTGTGCATTAAATGATTTGAATGCATGACTTAGAGGCAAATTACCACCCGACTGGTGAACTTCAACCGTTTAATGCACACCCAGCCGTGGGTTATCCTGCTTATACAATAGTCAACTTAAAGCTCTTATTGATGTTTGCATCACAATATACACACATACTATTTATGGATATATATAAATATATCCATAAATAAATAATAAATAATATATAGTCTGAGATAGTGGTTAAAGATCTTGTAGATTTGATTCACATCATGTTACTGTCCCTATCACCTGAAGTCATTTTGAATAAAGCGTGAGCTTAATGACCAATATGTACATGTCTTCTTCTTCAGGATCTGGAGCATCATCTGGGTCTGGCTCTGAACGAAGTCCAAGCAGCCAAAAAAACATGGTTCAACCGGACATTAAGCTCCATCAAGACTGTGACAGGAGCTCAAGGCAAAGAGAGCGTCTAACAGGACCAGACTTCCAGAGACTGAACACTCCAGCGCCATCATCTCCTCCGCAGCTGGAACAGTGCGAACAAAATGGGTTTTCTCTCCTTTCTTTCCTTTTGTAAAAACAAAAACTTTACTTCTAGGGTACCAGTGACCCCATTTGAAACACAAGTACTTACTTACTGAAAAAAAAGACTTTAACACTAGTCTTTCTACTACTGATGTTAAACAAAGGAGTGGGGTGTGTAGTTGACTGAACTGTCTTCTGGGGGATATTAACATTTCTATCTACTGACCTACTCAAGACTACTTGCACAAACACAGTCCGAGTCAACATAAGGTACAAGTGCTGCCGGAAAAACTAGCGTGACTTTCGTTATTGTGCCAGGAGGGCAGATGTGTTGATGGCGTGCATGTGTATGACTGAGGTCTGCTTTTATTGTACAGTGTGTGTGTGCGCGTGCGTGTATGTGTAGGCCAATATTGTGGTTCTCCAAGTAAGACTAAAAACAGGAAGTAGACTGGTAGCACACTGTACAGTGAACTTTAAATTAGATTCCTCCTCAAACCACTAGCTGGCGCCCTTCTGATATTAGCGAAAGCAAATGGTATATGATGGGATACAGGCATTGTGAACATGAACAGCCATGTGCGACCAGATCTATGAAGGGCTGTGTGTAACCGAAGGGTTAAAGGTCCTTTACAGTAGCTGTTGATCATGGCTAACAGGAAGCACTTATGCAGTGAGCACACGCTCTGATCGGAAAGCACATCTGGAGATAAAGGAACCTGCGGCTGTGTGTGTGCGTGTGTGTGTAAAACAGACTCTCTGAGGGGAAGGTCTTTGCACCTTACAGACATATTTATATTGATATCAAGCTTGCAGGAGTTATTGTCATTGATGAAGAAGGTCCTCGGGGCCTCTTAAGACAAACAAGGCCGTTCTAAAAGGCACTGGGTTGTAAATAAAGCATATGAATTTTTTTTTTTTTTGGTTAATTTTATATTTCAACTATTTGGTAACTGTACTAATGTTGCCTAATTGTACTGTGCTACAGATTATTTTTTGCTTTTGTCTTAAATTTCAAACTGCTGTCTCATCATTACATGCCAAATGTACCTTTTACCCAGCGTGTGGACATGGTAATAGTGTAGGATGCATTGTGTATACTTCCATGAATTTCAGTATAAACCTCTGAACACGTCTCCTGCCGTCTTGTCTGTTCTTCATGTATGAGCCTCACCTTCACAAAGGTTTGAAATAAGTCATTAAGAATTTAAGTTTTGGCATTACTCATTGTTTTCAGGACTCATTTAAGATTAGCTACAACACACACATTTTAGGACATTAAAAACGAGAATCAGTAATTTAGTAGAATCCATTTTTAATTCAAAAATATGCACAAGAGGAGGACGGTATATTTTATCTCAGTAAATCAAATCGAAATGAATTAGCCAGGCTAATGTAAGTTTGTGTAGTTGTGTGAGTATAAACCCACCAGATATTCAACTCTTACAATGACATTACATGAGATATTTAAATGAACCAAACAATTATTTCCATATTAAACATTGATTGCAACATCAGTAAAAAAAGGGTGATGACAAATTATACAATTCATATTATTTCAATTCATATTTTAAATACTCCCATGCATAAGTTTGTTGTCAAATGCAAGTGACCAGATTTCTGAAATGAAAACCATGACAATCAGGTAATGTATCTATGAATTAAAAAATGGGGACAATTCAGGATTTGTGCATTTCAATCAATATAAATGAAATATTATGATGAACTAGATTATCATACATACCTATATAAAATTATCTGAATCATAACATTTATAAATATTTAAGTGTACTTTAATACTTAAAGGGTTAGTTCACCCAAAAATGAAAATTCTGTGAATTTTGAAAAGAAAAGTCATTATTTAGATTTTTTTTGTGCACACAAACTATTCTTATCGCTTGATAAAATTATTGTAGAACCACTGTAGTGAGATTAGTACCTTTTATGGTTCTTGAGAGAGGAAATGTCACTGCTGCCAATGGAGCAACAAAAAATATCTTCATCTGTGTTCCGAAGATGACCAAAGGTCTTATGGGCGGCTACGACATGAGGGTAAGCAATGACCATTTTCATTTTTGGGTGAACCCTTTAATACATAAAGTACAAAAAAAAGTTAAAAGGATAGTTCACCCAAAAATGACAATTCTGTCGTCATTTACTCACCCTCAAGTTGTTCCAAACCTGTACATTTCTTTGTTCTGCTGTACACAAAAGAAAATATTTTCAAGAAAGTTTGTAACCAGGCCACTTTAGGGCACCTTTGACTTCCATAGTATTTTTTTTTTCCCCAGACCGTGGAAGTCAATGGTGCCCTAAAGTGGCCTGGTTACAAACTTTCTTGAAAATATTTTCTTTTGTGTTCAACAGAACAAAGAAAGTCATACAGGGGGCATCTTCCCACATGTTACCCTATATAATATTTGTTAATGTGCTGGTGAATACTAATTGCTTTAACCCAGTAAGCCCAAAATATCAGCTGAAAGGACGTTGCTCATTAGTAGGCGAAAGATGAAATCCTGCTATTGTGGTGGCACTGGTCATAAAAAAATATTATGAGCAATTAGTATATGATACTTTTTGGCAAGGTGTCCAAGTGTGTAGTCTATGACTAAATTAACCGCTCTATACCTTCATTTTATAACGCGGCCCCGATGCTGTAAGTGTTGTTGTTTTAAACTAGAATTTAACAGAACACACATGGCTCTCAAATCGCATTTTGAAATTATATTTATTAAAAATATCAATGTTCGTAGAGCAAAAAGCGCAGAGGGAATGTATGCGTTTCCTTTTTGCGCTTTCTCTGGTCACATTGGAATACAAAGAAGAGCAGGACATCGCATTGTGAAATGTAATTTGCGTATTTACATGTGTTAGGCATTTTATGTTTGTTACAAATTACAATGAATTTCCTTACTTTGAAGTTAAAAGTGGCGGTCGGTCACGCTAGACCACGGCTGTAACATCAGGACGTAATTAACGTAGTCCCTTTAAAGAGATAGTTCACCCAAAAATGTAAATTTGATGTTTATCTGCTTACCCCCAGGGCATTAAGCAGTAACATATCGCCGTATTGTGTACATTTGACCTCACTCGCCGGAAGTGATGGTTTTCTCCCGTTCTGAATGTGCCGACTAGGCTGGGCTGAATAGGATCGCAGCATTTAGGGTTCATAAACAGAATCTGAAATCAGATGGGATTCATTCCGATTGAGGAAAATGCGTGTTTCGCTGAGAGTACTGAATACGGATTAAGCCCCTTTGAATTGAAACACAGCCCACATGCTTACTGTTGCTAAGCTTGTGAGCTGCGTTCCAATTCATAGGTCTCCTTAATACTGTATGTCAACCAGCTTCGATAGACTTATCCACTGATCATGTGGCAAGTAAACAGTGAAATTGCTGTCCTACATCATGTCTTTTAATATCATTAAGCTTGTTTATAAGCATGGCATGTTAACTCTTTAAATAGCACGTGGTCCAGTAAAATTATCACCCTGGGATGATGTGCTAAACAGGTTTGGGAATCCTGTTACCGGGAGTTACCTGGCATCAGTACAAACCTAAACGTCAACGCTGATGAAACCAAACTCCACAGCTCATTTGTCACTCATTAGTGAATTCATTTGGAGATAGGGAACAGGGGGAACATTGATAGCACTCATTTACCGAGAGCCTGACCAGTTTGTGCTCGAGTATCTCAACCCAACCCCAGTGCGCCTCCAACTCTGCCCAGGTTTCGCTGACACAGGCCTTGTGTTATGCTTGCTCAGTCATCGAAAATAGCTTCCAATGGAGGTGAGAAACAGCTGCAGGGAAAAAAATCTGCAATGGGTTTCCCAGATGAGTGGTGTCCAATAAACAGCTGGGATCTCTTACATTCTGGCAACATGTAAGACCAAGTATTTGGGCATGACAGTGGACATAATACCTCACCTAAGCTCTCAGAGGACGCCAGTCATATGGGTCTTTTCCTGGTCCTTCTCCCACCTCAGACCTGACTTTGGTGTGGAAGGACCTCGATGTAAAGCAAGAACTTGACTGTAGGCCACAGTAGAGCTGATTTCTCAGTGACAGTGTAGTGAGATGAGGAGCAGGCGATGTTTAATCCCACCGGTGACGCAGACAGTAACCAGACTCCTGTCATTTCATCAGTGCCTGTCATCCAACACCAACATTCCCCGGATTTTTTTTGCCACACTTGTCCCATGCCAGGGTTACCAGAGACTGACAAGACTAACCTTTCAAACCCCATGGACCCACACATGTATCACACAGACATCCCAGACTTTTATTTGATCCTTTTGTGTTGAGTCACTCAGTCACTCTTGCAATCCCAAACCAGTCAAGAGATTGGTCTACAGTATGTCGTTCTCAAAGACCCGATGTCATCTAATCTCATGGTATTTCATACACTCCAGTCAACGTTTGATTTACGGGAATGTTTGCTCCTTGCTGAATATGATTTGTATAGATTTGCATTCTTCACATCGCTTATTTCAACCTTGCTGCAAGGCAGAAGCGTGTTGCCCTGCTCATATTTACAGACCCATCAATGTTACATTGCACACTTTACACAACTAATCTCATACTAGGTGCGTCAATTATAAGATCATTCCCATCCTAGAATTACAAGTCATGTGACAACATGAATGAATTCTGGTCATTTTTGTGCACTGATTTGCACAGAATGGAAAAAGAAGGGACCTGTCCCAAACCATCCCTGTCTTCCGAGTCCACACTTTCATGAAAACTGACGGTGATTCAAAGTGCGGGAAGTGGCACACATAAAGGGTGCATATTGCCTATAAAGGGGGAACTTGTGAGCATCCTTCTGAAACCTAAAATGACAAATGGCAATAACCCTGCTCTTGGTGTGATTGGGGTTGGAGCTGAGCGCTGCAGGACAGTACCGGTGTCCCAATTTAGAGGATGCATCCTTCTACGGCTACATCCTTCTAAGGCTGCATTCTAAGTCCGATTGTCACAGTGGCACAACGAAGGCTGTCCCAATTCAAAGGCTTTGTCAAACCCCATCAAATGCGTCCTTTGTTTCCCAGGCAATGAAGGATGCAACAGATTAATCCTTCGCAGCCTTGCCTACCTCAGAATTCATTGCACGCCAGTGACTATGGGATTTTTTTGAGAGAAATTGCCAGATTACACTTTTGAATGCAAGCATTGGATTTCAACTTTCAAAAAAGTTCAGTACGAATGATACCGGCGCTCGTCAACGGCAGCTGTCACAGTTGTTAGTTGACAAGCAATCCTCTGTAGGCTACAGCGTCCAATTCAGCAACGCTCGGTTCGACTTCCGCCACCTTTTATAAGGATGCAGCCTCTGACTAGTGTAGCAGTCCTTAGCGCTGTACCAATTCAGTGTTTGATTGCACTCGTACACCTGGTATTAAGATGCGCAAGTGTAAACAAGGTCTACATTTTTTTGAGCTTCTCCACTTTCGACCACTTCCAGGGGTAGCCAAAAACACATTTCGACCATTTTGTGTGTGTAGATGCTCTTATGGGAAGCTCGCTAGTCTTTAATCGGCTGAAGACCCAAATTTGGTTTAAAGGGTAAAAAAAAACACCATTTCGGACTTCTAACATGTGCTCACCGTATCAGAGCAGAAAAGAAAGCTGTTGCTCTCCATATCTTTTTCTGTCATCTCCGATCACATTCATATGTAAATTGCACAAGCTTATTTCATCCATTACTGAAAATGGATTTAAAATGGACAAAAGATATGGATTAAAACACCAAGTTTAAATGGGAATGTGTCTCCCTCGTATACTTGTGAACCAATCGACCAAAACACACCTTAATACCAGGTGTAAATAACCTTATTGGAGACAGTGCCCAAAGTCAATAACTGGTTGGCCAGATTCCAAATAAGCATTACATTTATTGTAGCCTATTCATCCTCTCTGATCAACTGGTGCATTCTACAAACTGAGACATCTAGTTTGAAATCTGAAATACGAAACTGCAACTGTTTTGTAGTGCACTAGACATAAAATAAATAAATAAAAACAGAATGGACACCGAATAAAATACACCACACATCAAGAAGTTTTTATATATTTATTTAAAAAACGTTTACACTTTATAGAGATTTAGCACTTTATTTTAAAAGCAATAATTATGGCAAAAAAAAGAGTGACAGACAAACCACTATAATATTTTCACAACTAATAGTTTATAATTTGATACCACGGCTAGCAAACATCTACTGCTGTCATGTTCAAGCACTGCTCGCTCACAGAAGTTGTGCACAATCACCACTTCACATTATATTGTTAACCTTTAGATCTCAAATCTAGATAATTTTTTGTTTATATAATTTGTCAAGTTACATAAAAGTTGTGATATGGATAACTGAGAATCCCGCAGACTGCTTTCCGTCTGACTCAGGAGTATTTACAGAATCATGGAAGAGCTCACAAGCAAGGATTTGCCAATGCTTGTAAGTTACAAACAAAAGTAAATAAACTGAAGCAATGGGCGCAAGCACCCCCCATCCAAAACAAAAAAACACACAATCACATGGAAAAAAAATTATCATATAGGTAAATAATTCATATCAGTGTATTTGGATGTGTCTACAAAGATGCAGTTAGCTCTTCTATTAAAAGTACATTCTACTACATAAATACATTCCAAACCTAAACATGGCTTCTATTGCTGGTTCAGTCTACGGGAACTTCAGCGTCCCGGGTCACGCGTGAACCAGCTCAAATGACCGTCCCCATCTGCCCCATGCATGAGGAGATCGGAGACGTGGAGAAAACATTCACTTCAGCAATTCATTTTGCAAAGCTTGCTCAATCTGAAACGGGATCTATATTTCTGTACTTGCATCGCAAGCTCGCAAATTGAATTTCCAGCTATCCAGTGCCACACAACTACACACAAGTCCCTTTCCATTGCGACAGGATAAATATTCCACCACTTCATTCTTTCATAATTACGAGTCATCAAAAAGTGAAGTAGTCTGGCCGTATTGATAAAGCACCAACGTTACAGAGTGTCTCTAATCTAATGGTTATCAATCTGTTGCAAAGTAGGCATACTAAATGAAAAAAATGACGATTAACTGATTTTAAAAGAGAATTAATCTTATTTATTAAATGAAACAAAAGTATTTGGACAAAAGATTTTAAACGGTTTATTGGTTCTATTATAGGCAACAGTCCAATCAACCATTCAGTGCCAATTATGATTTCAATCCAGATTTTTGCTACTGTATTGGACAGAGAAAGTGAAGACGCTGGGGACTTGAACCTTCATTATTCACGTGAGCTCCAAGATATCTATAGCACACATGCTAACTGCTGCGTCATGGCTCCGACAAATTAATCAAAGAGTGCTAAAACAGCAGAAGCGGACGCCATATCTGATATCTGGAAAGTTGTGTTTAACGTGCAATCTTGTGCGTATCTTAGGGCCCCGCCCACAAACGGTGACATCATACACGAGTCGCAAAAAATTGGAATCGGAGATAAAACTAACTTTTGATGGCTCCCAGGGAACCAAGATGTTCTCTTGTGGTTCTGAAGCCTCCCTGGGTCTTTTATTGGAATTTGATTTCATATGTCACCTCAACACTTAATTTGACAGGAGATGCAGCTGTGAAAACGTCTTCTCCCATCCCTCCCTACGATAGACCACTGAGATTCAAATGCAGCTGATGAGCTCTGCTCGACTTTGATGAGCAGAATTAAAATCTGAACTGAACTAAAATATGAGTCCTCACAACATATTTATGAAGACCATCTGGCTGTCGGGAAGCAGGCTGGCATGAAGAGACACATATTTGCACTTCAGGAAAAGATTGTGATGCTTTTTAAGAACTGCAGCAACAATGCGGCTACATCTGACGTTTATAAAGACGGACTATGGCTGCGTTTACACTGGCACAAGAAAATTTGATTTTTTTTTACTCGCGTCTGACATCGGAATTTGTTGCGCACGTGTAAACACAAAGATCTGATTTTTTCGCATCCATTCTGAGCCACTTCCAAATGTGGTTTTAAAATCAGATACATATCCGACATCTACGTCTAAACATGAATATCCGATTCTACTTGGATTTCACAGAAGGCGAGGGTGACCAACACAGATAGCGTTTTAATGTTGTATTATGAAGCAGAAGTGGAGCTAGGCACGTGTATCAAATATTCATGTTCCGATAATTGCTGAAGCTTCTATCACGGTATACGGTATTATCACGATATTGAAATAAGTTGCAAAAAAGTGTTGTCATACAATAACAGATTTAATAACTTTTTCCTGCAAAAAAAATACTAAATACAATAAAGCAATATGCAAAAAAAATAAATTTGTAAATTAATAAATGCTTAAAATATTTATCATTGTCAGGTTTTTTTAAACTAATAAATTAACTTATGGTAACTAATGGAGGTTTAATGTAAAGTGTGAACGAACAATAAAGAATCGAACACATTTCTAGGTCATGCTGTGACAAATCTGAACGGCTGTTTACATGGAATGTGTATTCTTTCACTTGTTCTGCCACGTGGGCTTGTTTACATCAGAGTGAGCGCATGGCTCTTTTACGCTGCACACAGCGGTTTTGTGCATTTTAAACAGTTGATGGGAAAACAATTTATATATAATAAAATATAATAATTTGTACTAAATAATTATTCACAGTATTTTGAAGTGCCCATGATAACAATATTGTTCATGTTCATTATCGTGATATATCGTACCGTATGCCAGCACATCTGCAGAAACGCAGCGGTACAGACATCAACTTGGTGCCCTACGCGCAGCGCGTGATGGGAGCGGGCATCTGTTGGTACATTTTTTTGTAAACCGTATCAAAGGTTACAGGTTCTAGTCCGCCCTCATATCGTTTTTTTTAATTCATTAAAATCAAAGATGTTTAGTGATTGTATATTATATTGCAAATTTTGCGCCACAAACATACGTGACAGCTGATATCTTATCCATGCTGGCAGTTATCATGGTACCACCCGACATGAATCATATATAATTTTAATAGCTCAGCCATTCAAAACCCGAGGGTCAACTATGTCACATATCTAAGCGATCAACAACAGAATAGTTTTGAGCGGGAATTCATGTGTAAACAGATCGAATGGCAGTCAGATGTGAATGCAAACGGATGTGACAAAAAACTAAAATCGGATCTGTGCATTAAGCCTTGCAGTGTAAACGCAGCCTACATGGCTTTTATGCTGGATTTGTATATTTGGATTAATGACACATCCCTGTAATATCTTTGTCGACTATGAGGCATTGCTTTGAAATACATAATATTTTACAGCACATTTGTGTGGAAAATCATATCACGAGGTAATCTTGGTTAAAGTCAACATGTTACGATATTCTAAACTCACATCTGTAAACGACATTAAAATGAAATAATTTGTAGGGTCCCTCTTGGAATTGCACCGTTTATTCTGGTTCTGACATTTTTAACATCGGGAACTGATTGGATTATGAGAATGAGCATTACATATAAACAAAACAGATTATTAGAGGCGAGGGGTTGAAAAATAAGAGGGACATTAATGAAAAGTCATTGCAGAAGTTTGATGGAAAAAAAGCTTAACTTACAGTGATGAATCGGTCATAATAAACCAAGGAACGTGTATTAAGAAAGTTAATAGGGTCAAGTTTCATTTCATGTTGACTTTAATAATGAGTTTTATGCTTTGCAAACTGATTACACAAACACCATGGAAGACTTTGAATCGACGTAATGCAAAAATGAAAAGATTCTTTGCTACACTTTGTTAGCCCTCTGTTTTACTAACTCAATATAACGTTAACCGCGTTAACTCCTGGTTGTCGGTCTTTCGAACGGCGTAATGCTGGTGTGGCGTCAGATCGAGGAAAGGGGCTTGTGTGTTCGATCATTCATAAAGCTCAAAGAAAAATAAAGGCCATCTAATGTTTTGTTTTTTGATGCGCTTCTCTCTCAAATCTCTATTGCATTTCCATACAAAACTTACCCATACAAGACTTACCAGCTCTAATTCAAAACTGACCGAAGTCTCGTCTGGTTGGGGAACAGAAAAATGAACTTGTTTTCAAAAATGTTCCAAAAAATTTAAAACGTTATGACAAACAAGTATTTAAACTGTTCATAGCATATGATGTACAGTATGCTGTACTATTGCTTTTATTGAACGATACAACTGTACTATTACTATTCTATTCTGTAGTATTTCTGTGATTATATCCCATCTTTTCCTATTTGAGAGCTACAATATTTCACATTCAAACACAACAGCTAAAATATGACTAAATACATGGGGAAATTGATATAAGGGGACACATTCAGTATATATGTGAGCTGGGTGGTAAAGTATTTATCAGTTGTGTCCTGTTTTTTTTATTTGTGAAATCCAATTTATTTGCCTTATACATTTGGGTTTCGGTGAGAAATAGTGACATTCAATCGGTTACTGCAAGCACAGTAAAATATCAACTATTTTGACATACAAACATCAATACATTCTTAGTGATATTGGTTGAATTTTCTACTCATACATGTAAAGCTAACAAGTGAAGGAAATTTTCATATAAAAAAGTACTTTCATTTTTTAACGATAAGCATTCAGACTACAGTAAATCAATCCTGACGGTAAGATGGTTCTTCAAATAGCTTCAAATCTGAATATAGCACGGCTAAAATGATATCGTCAAGCTTATTCCCATTTCTGTGCTATGTGGTCGGTATCTGGGAGTCTTTTTGAGTGCTGTTATTAATTAGTTGGCCTAAAGTTGCGCTACGACAGACCTGCTGAAGAAAAACGCAAAAAAGTAAAAAAGCGACTGCTCGCTGCTGCATTAACCCGAGGCCTGTTTCACAACACGTGTGAGAGGCAGTAAAACATGCGTTGCGCTTTCACATCCAACTGCAGTACTACTGAGAAAAATTGTGATTTCTGGGTGACTAAATTAATAACAATCATTGATTAAATAGCTATTGGGATTTAGCAAATGAAATGACTACAAACTTGACCGATGTGAAAATGAAAATTTATTTCATTTACATCTGGATTTAGTCAGATTTACTGAATAGAAACTCCTTTTTGTGTGCCTGTCACTGTATAAAAGCTTTTAAATGCAAAATATTGTGTTGATAAATAGGTTTATAGCACATTTTCTGTAAGAAAACTTGCAGCGACGCTTCTGCTATGATTGTGCAGGCAATGTTAATGCTGTAACATGGGCACTGAAATGTGTCCAAATGTGTGCCACTTTTGTGTGCAGTGTGAAACAGGCCTGAGAAGTACGAATGACAGAATGAATGGAAAGGCAAATGAAGGGCCACCTATGCCGCGTTAAAGAGAGTGACCTGTGCTTTTGCAGGGAGAAGTGAGGGATGACCGGGTCACACTAGCTGCCCCTCATACCGTGATGACGTGTACGAGTATGCATCCCAGTCAACAGCCAGAAAGAGTAAACAAATCTGCCGTCGAATGTGCTTTAGAAAGACCTGCGTGTACCCCTGTGAGGTGTGGATGTAGGCGGCACGGTGGCCAGATGTTTGGAGGATGACCTCTTAACCCAACCAGAACGCTAGACTTTGGTCGACTGAGCAAAAACACACACGCGCACACTCGCGCAGATCTGACGGAAAGACGCGGCGAGTCGGAGAGAAGGAAGCATTACTAATCTACTACAGGTAGATTAAGAAAAGGGCTTTCATATTGCATTTTCACAAGAATAATTTACGAGATTAAATTGCTTAGCATATATATGTATATATATATATATATGTGTATACTGTATATATAAAACTGGAAGAAAGTTATATCCTAGTATAATGGTTACATATCACTTTCCAATTCTAAAATAATGAATACCAAGAATATGTATATGTATATATATATACTGCATATAAATATACATAAGTACATCGGTATATATACACATATATATTTATAGTGCCATAGACCATACATATATATGCATGTATTTATAATATAGCCACACATACACATGTGGTGAATATACAATGAAAATGACTATATTGCAATGCCAAGTTTGAGTAAGACTCAACCGAACATTCACATCTCAAGTAAGCTTAAAGCCCAAAAGAGTTCAAGTGTATTGCTATATAAGGAGGAACCGAGGTCCCCGGCCGGTTTTCGGGACGAGCAAGTCAAATAGAGTATTGCTTTTGTAAGAGTGGTGCATTTTTGGATCCTTAGATTGGGTTTGGATGGGTTTGTGAATGAAGTTTGGGCCGTTTCTGTGCGGTGGAGACAGCCTGGTCATGCCTGGAGTGGTACGACAGTTTAGAGCCACACAACCTGATGGTTCTAGAAGTCAGAGAAGAGATCTTGAGGACCCAAGTGAATAAAAAAAGGAGCGATGGTCCGCGGCTGGTAAAAGGGATTGTCAATGAAAAGACCACCTACAGTGAGGACAAGAGCAGAGAGAGCTGCGATTAATGATGCGGCACGGCAGGAGGCAGCGGTATATACATTCTGATGGCAGGAGGGAAATGGGGTTAGGGTGTGCCACAGGGGTGGATACTAGGGTCTCTGCTCTTTCGGGCTGTACGTGGGATTTTCATTGCACCGGGAGCGTCTCAGGTTAATAAAAAAGACATCAACAACTTAAGCTGCACGGTTAACTTTCCGACAAAACGGAAAAAAAACTTGGAGCTCATTCCTTTGATAGAAGGCAGAGGAAATGTGAAACGTATGTGGCACCTCTGAGGCTTCCATACAGATGTAGTTAGTACATAACTCTGACAAATCAGAACTGTTGTGATTTTGGAGAGAGTATAGTACAATGACTGCTATCACTACCAAAGAGGACAGGCCATTGGTTCGGAGTGGACACTTGAGGATGACCATGACGAATGTGAGGGATCCATTTACAATGAATGGGAATATCGTGACCACTCCTTTAACCATGGCGATGGAGTTCCTCTTTGGTAAGCGATGATCATGACCCAGCCATAAGCCAGCACAAGCATTGTCCAGATGACCCAACGAGAACCAATGTAGTCGATGTTTCGCCAACGTTAAATCCAGAACGTTTGTAGAAACAGGAAAGGGTTCTTGTGTCTTTGCCTTCAATGTACAGAAGCCAATGCTATATTTAAAGGTGTGCGCCATCGTCTGTAGCTCAAAGGGTTATTACAGATAAACCATTTTTGAAATAAATTAAAACTACAGACATAAAAAAAGGCAAAAACCAACCAAAACTACTAAAACTTAATAAATAAAATGAAAATGAAAAAACATCATTCAAAATATTATATCAATGACAGTAAATTGGCAGTGGTCAGCAAAGACCGCGGGGCAAATTGAGCTCACGTGAACCTCAATGTGAACTGGCTTGTGCTGGCCTTTGGAGGAGTATGAAATAACATCTCACACACAATAAGACACTCACCAAGAAGTCAAAACAAAAAAGGACAAAAAGACATTTCAGTAGCATGTCTCCATGGATCCCTTGTTGCTGCTTTCGATTCTCCGCTGTAAGGCTGTGACTGGAGGCTCCGGTGTGTGTCCATGTGAGGGGCCGTGTTCGAGTTGTCTGTGTAATGTGTGTCTGTATGGTTCAATTCTACTATTAACTGTTCAGTCGAACAACCGACATCTAGAGCCTGATTAACCAACTTTCAGTGAGGAGACACCAATGTAATGCTTAATGACTATGAATGGAATAATCAGTTTCATAACTAGCTCAAGACAGGGTCACCATTCATTCATTGGGACAACAAGAGGGATCAGGTCAGCATGGAAAGGGTTCAAAGGCCATCTTGACATGCGTTAACTGCCCAAAAAAGCCGCAGGCTGATATTCTTAAACATCCAACGTTTTTAAAACAAGCTCTGTCTGGAAACAAAAGCTGTTAGAATGAAATAAAAAGTAAAGTTCTGGGTTCAATACATGCTGTCGATTATCACAGAAGAGAACCGACTCGTCCCTCAGTTTGTAAAAATTAGCAAAATGTAATGCGCAGTAATGTAATTAATGGAAGTCTATTGAAATGGGAGTAAAGTTACATTTAAATAATTAACATTAAAAATACACATTTATATATTAAAATATGTAACATTAAATAAAATAAAATTGAGTCTGCTAACATGTATAATGTTAAAGCTATAATTTCAAAAGGTATTATTTTAATCAAACAAAACTAAACCAAAACAAATGAAAACAAAAATTAAACTAAAACAAAACTAACGAAACCAAAACAAATGAAAACAAATGAAAACAAAAATTAAACTAAAACAAAACTAACGAAACCAAAACAAATGAAAACAAATGAAAACAAAAATTAAACTAAAACAAAACTAACGAAACCAAAACAAAAAGTAGTAAACAAATGAAGTTCACAGCAGTTGTTCAGTACCATTCAGTAACATTCTCTTCCTCCATAGCAGGCTAGGTCAAGTGATTCATTATTTAATTAATTTGTTAAGTACATTTAATTACCTTTTTTAGTATTTTTTTCTTTTTTCTATATGTTAATTATCTAGACTACATAAACAACTCTGATATTGGTGTTTGAACAAATTAAACCAAAACAAAACAAATGAAACCAAAACAAAACTAACGAAAACAAAACAAATGAAAGCAAAACAAAGCAAAACAAAACTAACAAAAACAAAACTAACGAAAACAAAACAAAACTAAAAAGACAACTTCAGAATCACCACATAGACTTCCATAGATAGTGTATTGCAGCAATTTTCACTTAAACTACAAACTGAGGGACAAACCTAACATATTTTCCATGGTCATCAACAGAATGTGAAGATGCCGCCCAGTTGTATTGAACCTTGAACATGCCTTAACTTCAGGAAGCATCTGAAAGCTACAAGAAACATTCATGTAGAGCTGCTAAAATCTAATCTGCTATAGAGGCTACATGAGTAACTAAAGAGGTTTGAAATATGCAACAGTCAGTGCTTGGCAGTTGATGAAGATAAAGGTTTATTTGTAAGCAGTAGTTTGAATTAGATCTATACATCTTAAGCACAGCTCCTGATATCCATACATAGAGTAAGCCTGTCATGACAGCCTATTCCCATTCTACAAGAAAAACCATGATAACAAAAGAGGCTGATATAATTTAAATGTCCAAGAATGAGGTAACAATTCACAGTACAAATCCTTCAAGTTTTCTTTCTGAAGAACATAAAACCTGTATTTGTTTAAAACCAGAAGACAAATGTGATAATGATCAAATAAAAAGCACTTTACAAATACCCTTATAGCGGTCCCTGCATGTGATAAGGCTGTGCTATCTGACCTTCCCTTCTCGCGTACATTTACGCGGCGTGTGTGTGTGTGTACTTGAGTGTGTGTGTAAGGTAGGCTCCTGAGCTAAAAGAAAGAGTAGTGGGGGACGGGGTAGGCGGGCACTTTCATGACGGGCAACAGAAGCATTCTCTTGGGCAAACCTAGAGAGAAAATGAAAAGAGCACTCCACATAAGTCCAGGACAAAATAAAAGACCTGAGGGTGTTTCGTTTTAAATAAAGCTAGAGCCAATTCAGTCTCATCCTAGCATGGGGATATGAACCCAAGAGAGGGGAGGAGAGCGGGAGAACAGGAAGAGTGAGGTCAGGTGAAAAGAGAGGGCAGAAATCAAGCATTCATTCAGATAGGAGATGACACACATGTACCTGCTGGCTAATGTCATGTGATATGATATACGCATACAGTTGACCTTCTGAACTACATGGTATATTCAGTCATCTTATGAATAATGGCTCTTGAGTAGGGCTGGGCGATATACTGTAGATCAAATCAAATGTAACAGATCCAGTTCTTTCATTTGATTGGTTGATATTTCAACAACTTGTACATTGTATGATGGTGTAATTATTTCAATATTTTCCAGCCTTCTGACAACATTTAATATACAATATTTATGTATTTGCTCGAAAAGCATGATTTTTTTTTACCACCGACATTTAACCCAAACCATCACCAATTTCAGAATAGTATAAATCAACCAATGAAACATTTATTGTGGCATCTTTTCCACAAATTAACAGTAAATTAAAGGAATAATACTAATAATAATTTTATTTTATTTTTGTTTTATTAACAATGTATAAATCTATCAAACAATAATATACAGTAAAATTCTAGTTAAAAAAGTTTTTTTTTTCTCCACAAAATTTTTTCCGTAGATTAGTTAAACTTTTTTTTGATTCAGAGGCACTGATAAATATCTTTATTACTCTTGCATTAAGTTGCGACATTCAGTACATATTAGCAGGCTAGTTTACTAGCATAGTCTTAAAGAAATGTAAAAACAGCACAATGGCATTGTACCATTTATGTGCTGGTTAATTTCAATCATCTTCATAATATCCATAAATATTCAATATAATCACCCAGCCCTAGTTTTAACAACTAGACAGAACTATCTAAATGAAAGTAATAAAAGTTAAAACTGTCTGAACCATACATTTGAATTGTAGGTCGGGGCACATGGAGGGTTACAGGAGTGATTTGCTGGCTGGCGCTCTTATGTGGAGTGTTCATTCTGTGCCGTGTGTGTGTGTGTGTTTGTTGTGTGTGTGCGTGTGTGTGAATAGAACTGTAGTCGTAGTCTCACAGTCGTTCCCATTTAGAAATCCCAAAGCAGCAACAGGAGGAAGAGGGTTGGACAGCGTAAGATGACTGGTGAGAATTACTGCATGCACACAGCTCTCAGGCACCAAACCGGAGAGACGTAAAAGAGAGGGGCGCACTGTTCTCTTACAGCACAATACCAGGTTTCACCTTCCACCTAAAGGAACAGTCTTTATGTGGCAGGCAGAGACCAGGGCGCTGGGAGCAACCCCATATCCACCCATCAACCCCCGCCCCCACCCATCCCTTATCCTGCGAGGAATGAACACACAAACCCAGCAAACATCCCTCCAAATTCAACCCTTGTTCCCGCTGAGCCCACCTCACCTAGTCCCCCCTGCACATAAGGCTCATTCAAAGCATCTTCATCTGGGCTTGACCGGAGAGGTGCTTCGAAATCTCTACAGGAGTTGCACCGTACATTGGTTTACTGTGTGCGCATTCCTCTGTTTGTGTGTTTATAAGTTGCAGTGCGAATGGCCGTCCTGGAACGGTGTGTTTGCGTATAGTATAACAGATTAAACTGTAAACTAACAGGGCGCGTCAAAACTCAGCAGTGATTTCAGACAGTTATGTGATGAATATTAACCATAAAACAGCAGTTATTTGAGGTCAGTCCAATTGTTAACGAACTAAATAAATATATTTTTCTCAATTGAAATAAAATTATTAAATGAAAAACTTACACTTATAAAATTTGAAATGTTGCATTTGCAACTAACTGAAAAAATAAATATAAATGAAAGCTGAATAGAAATATATTTTTAAAACTAATAAAAATGACAAACGCGCATAACAAAATGACAAAAGTTTAAAATAAAAAAAATGTAATATAAAAATAAAAGCCAATTCAAAACATTATTAAATAGGCCTACTACTATACTACTACTATAGTCTGAATTCGCTCTATGTAAAACAATTGAAACACTGTTGAGATTTTGAAGTGCTCTTAACTAAATCTAATCATCATAAGAAGTTTTCTTATCATTTAACGGCTTTGTAAGAGCTTTGTCTAGTCGGTACAGGTAGGTGGACTTTTTGTTTAAGTGTGGAGATTATACTGTTTAATAGCATATTAACTGGGGCTGTCAATTTAGCAAGTTTATTTTGTAAGATTAATTCTTAAAAGAATGATGTGATCAATTTAAAGGGATAGTTCACCCAAACATGAAGATTCTCTCACCATTTACTCACCCTCATGCCATCTTCAGAAAAACACAAACAAGATTTCTGAGAGTCCATATAATGCCATTTAGTCCATACAACCCCACTAAAAGGATATGTGTGTGTAAAATATATAACACATTAAAATAACATTTTATTCCGGTCTACTATACAAGCGTTCATGAGAGGGACACGTGACATGTCCTCTGTGCTTCCACGTTACTTCTCACTCGAACATCAAAACGCCACAACGTCCTTCTCATGAACGCTCATATGACTGTAGACAGGAAGCAAAGATTTACAAAAAGTTGAAAATATTAGTGTTTTTTGTCTTACACACACTGATCATCTGCTTTGGATAGGTGTTTACCGTCACAATCGCTGTGTATGGTGTATCAAGCGTCAAATGAGCAACAGCCATTCAATGGCATTATATGGACATAGATTGAGAATGGCATGAGGGTGAGTAAATGATGAGAATTTTTATTTCTTTTTTAATATAATAAACATGCCCCCTGACCTGTACAGAAATTACATGAGGGATTTTCCTACTAATGGAGCAATTCAAGCACATAGTAAAGGGCTGGTTTAGGATGATAACTAAAATGTTAAATATAATGATAAAGTTTTAATAATTGTAAACAACTATAAACAACAAGTCCACAACTATCACAATTTTGTTGCTAATCACATTCAGAATGATCACCCCCCCATTGACAGCCAATCAAAATCCACCCGACTCTAAAGAGCTCCAGCATTTAAAGCAGACGCTAATATACGTTACATCATTCTTGATGTGAATGGGCCTTTAGACGGTGCAGACTGGAACAGTTTGCAGGGTTGAACTATTAAACTGTTATTTAATGATGTCTAAAAGGGCTAGTTCCCTCCAAAATTTAAATGGCCGACATTTACTAACCCTTATGTTTTTTCAAGACCTTTTTTGTCTCTACAATGAAGGTCAGTGGATTCTGATGTTGTTTTTTGAAACCCAAAAAAGTCAACAAAACGATATGAGGGTAAATAAATGACGACAATTTTCATATTCGGGTGAACTTTCCCTTATTTGTTAGCTAGTCGCAGTAATAGTCTTCAAACTGTGTTTAGCGTGATCTCTCCTCTCAGTCCATCATGCCCAGCGGCTGCTTTGAATGGTGTAACTGTGTGCTGTAGACAGTAGCACTACGCTGACGCTTAGAGAGCCGCCCAGAGTCAGGAGAAACGGGCCAAGCGTCGAGCAGGCAGACTAGACGAGCAAAGTCACACTCAGGCCAGGTGCAGCAAGTCTTGCTCCAACCACAATTAAGAACCAAAAGGTTATGGTTCGGTTCCATCGTCCAGGGAGTCGTTTCTCTACGGGATTTTTTGTGGACATGATTTCGGGGTTTTAAAGTCCAATTTGAGAGCTGAATGGGGGAGGAAGTGGGGGCAGATTTGGACCCTAGACCCTGACTGGAGGAAGGGAGGATGGGAAGGAAGGGGTACGTACCGTATGCAGGAGTGGCGGCCGCAGCGCTGTACCCGTATGGGGCCCCAAAACCTGTGAGAACACGGTATTCATGACGGATGGGGAAGTCTCAAATGTTCAGTGTTAAGACTCCTTCACAACGTTACCTGTGATCTTACTGACATGGGTCATGTGAAAGAGCCTTTCAGAATACTATTATATGAACTACTCATAAACAAGCAAACAACACTGCGACAAAATACCATGTCAAATGAGAAAGTTCTCATTCAAAATTAAAACTTATTGACTATATAAGTTTTAAAGCTATTGAAGCTATTAATTAAAAGCTAGTGCATATATTTAAAACATTTTTTATCATTCCATAAAAATATTCAGATAATAAAAACAAAATCATAATAATAATACAAATCTAGATTGTTTGGAGATCAGAGACAATATATTAATGGTAGTTCAATATTATTTATTATTAACATTTTTTGAATGTATCGGCCAATCGTAGGGATGTGCCTGAAGCCGAATTCTATGTTCAAAAATTAAATAATGAAATCGTGTCTCTAAAGGGACATGACGGAGACTTTTGAACAATGGTCATAGGTAAATGGGAATGCACGCATGCAGTTTTACAGCCAAAAAAAGTCAACATGAAAGTAAACAGGCTTTTAGTCACTATAGAAAGACTGTTTTGCATCAAACACACACCTGGCGTGACGTATCCCGGTGCTGCCGCAGCACTGACGAAGGCTCCTCGCGTGAGGGTGGGTCTTCCTCGCCCTCGTGCTGCCTGGACTGCGGCGGCAGACACAGCAGCAGCTGCAGCTAATGCCCCTTTACTCTACAACACACACACACACACAGTTAATAACCCCACAAGCTTTAATAAGCAGCGAGAATCTACAGTAATGCCAGTGTTTTGTGTGTAAGGTTGCCACAGATTGATTTCTTTAGAAAAAAAAGATGTGTTAGTCTGCAGTTCCTAGTTTCATCCAGGAAATATCGATCACAGAATATTTAATACCAGGCACTGACTCTGGTTATTCGAGAGACACACTGAATACTGCACAACACCATCTGGACGTTATTGGTTACTAATCGAAGCAACCGATGACCTACCTGAGGGATTATTTTTTTCTTCTTGTTGCCAGCAGCATTAGGCCCAGAGAAGAGTTTCTCTAGAGCTGCGAGGGCAGCGCTGGCTTTGGCTACTTTCTTGTTGGGCCCTGCACCACGGAACTTCTGTCCGTCGACTTCCACCTGCCAACGAGAGCACGGAGTGAGGGTCTATCTGGTAAAAACTAGATATTGACTCTTTACGGAGTTTTAAAAATCAAATGTAACTTTAAAACCTGCACAAATAAAACCAAAGCCATAAAATCTCAAAACAAATCCCGTATCTCAGATTATTTTACTTAATTAAACAGACTGCTGCACATTCAACAGCAAAATAGGCTAAGTGCATGCTTAAAATACTCAAGCCATGTTTTATTCAGTCTATACATAGGCCTATATATTGAAATTGGTACTAATGTACTAATCAAAAAATATGATTTCAGGGTTGATTGATATTGGAATTGTTTTTTAAAGAATGGCAATAAAAATATTGTTGTGGTGATACTAGTAAAATCTATATATTAAAAAGTATTTCCTGTAATGGGTCGGGCCAGAGAGAAGCCACAAGAGTTTCACAATAAAGTAAGCATTGTCATCACCCATAGTAGATCATAAGCAATCACCTATGTGCATAAATGTGCAGTATTCACGTTTTGACTTTGAAACTCGCATTACTTACAAATACATTTTGAAGTTTTTTTGACGTTTAATAATCACATTACATCATATTGCAATTCCTTTTTTCCATCCCCAAAAGACTTTTGTTATACTTTTGTTAATCACCATGAAAATTCTTGTTTTTATGGAATATTTATTAGAAAATGCACATTTTTTTTTTTGTATTATTATTCATGTGCCCTTGTAATCTTAAATCAAAATAATGATGATGAGTTTTTCTCTGATGATGAGTTTACTGGTGCGAGGGCGGGACAACCTGTCACTCACATGAGATCCACCAATAGCAAACCACATCCATCCAATCAGTTTCCTCATGGACAAAATTAAGTCCCGCCCTACATTTATTCTTGTTCGAGAAGCTGTTTCACACAGATATAAGCACAATAAGGAAGAAAACCTCTGTTTCATGCCGATTTTCTAAAGGATCTGTGAAACTCTGTCTTTATAATGAAAATGCTAATGATGCTTGTCAGTGCAAAAATCAGTTCCACAATGCTATTGTTTTCTGGCACCCCTAGAATTGCCTTGGGTACCTAATTAAGACATTTATTGTGCATTTTATAGGCTAACAAGCAAAAAAGCTTTTGATTGCATGAAGCAATGCCACACCTCATTCATTCATGTCTGCAGCACAGACAGCATTTGGGCATGTTACACAACAAAGATTAAAATTTATGTTAGGTTTGTTCAAATCACTCCAAAAATGACTGCGGTAATAATAATAGCGGTAATGCTCGCCGTTGCAAACATCACAAATAAACAGTATTTTATTGCTGAATAGGGAGGTACATGTGTGTTTGAGGCCCACCTCCATGACGAAGCGTTTGTCGTGACTCCCTCCGCTCTCTGAGATGAGCTCGTACTTCAGCCCGCGACGTTTCTCATTGAGCTCCATGACCGGGTTCTTCCCGCTGGCCGTCAAAATAGGACCCTGAGTTCGCACCTAGAAGCAGAACATGTTATTGAACTGAACTTATTTAGCACTCATCTGTCTTGAGATGAATACACTACTGCATTGGCCTCTGTAGAGCTGCTTTAGAGCTGAAATTGTGTTTCAGAATCAAAGAACTTAGTAACGTTATTTTCTTTTTTAGTACTGCAAAGCATTGAAACAATTAGAATTCGAAATAAAGCACTTTCTAAATAAATGTGACTTAACTAGAACATAATTATAACATTTACTAAACGCTCGAGTAAATGTGGATCTTGCTGTTGGTGTTTATGTGCTTGTACCTCCAACGTGTTGGAGTTGTCTGAGTGTGATGTGTTATTGCTTGAGTGTGTGGACGATTCGCTCTTGCCCTCCCCGTCTGACTTCTCATCGGCACTCATGGAGTCCAGGTCTGTGTCGAAGCCTGTGGGGTAACCCATCGCCTGTAGCACCTACACCACACGTCCACAAAAACATCATCACACAACAGATCCAGCAGGGATGTCAAACAGGACATGATGAGAGAATTATATTTTAATAAGTTATCATTTAATACTCGCCTACTCAAGTATTTAACTTAAGCCGTTTTTAAGTTCCAACTTAAAGGGATAGTTTACCCCAAAATGAAAATTATCCCGTAATTTACTCACCTTCAAGCCATCCTAGGTGTATATTACATTCTTCTTTTAGACGAATACAATCAGAGTTATATTTTAAAAAATTCCTGGCTAATCCAAGCATTAAAATGGCAGTGAGTGGGAGCCCCAAATTTGAAGCCCACAAACGTGCATCCATCCATTATAAAAGTAATCCACATGGCTCCAGGGGGTTAATAAAGGCCTTCTGAAGTGAATCAAAAAATATCTCAATTTAAAACTTAATAAAGTAGTATATCTAGCTTCCGATTAACCGCTTTCCGTATTCAAGTAACAAAGAAAGTGTAACGCCTCTCACAGTTCAAAGCGCTTACGCTACATCTGACGCCATCATTACGCCAGTTACGCTTTTTTTCATAAGTTGAATATGGAAGGCGGTCCGGCAGGACATTTTTGAATGTATTCGTCTGAAAGAAGAATGTCACAAACACCTAGGATTGCTAGTGGGTGAGTAAATCAGGGGGTAGTTTAAATTTTAAACTAAACAAAAGTCCACACTATAGGCTTAGTAACTACTAGTTTGTAACTAACTCTGTACTTTATCAGGTCGCACCGTTTGTTCTCAAAGCAGAATGTAGCTAGTCAATATTTAGTAGTGTGTAAATTGTAAGTTCTTAGTGCCCCTTTACTTCAAAACTTGAGTTGTAACTTACGCACAGCTACTGTAACTGGCTCCAGGAGACAATAATGTAAGTGTCATGGACAAATTTTATGGTCCAGTAAGAACACCGTGGAAACTCCAATAGTTTGCGCAACACAAGCATGAATAAATGAAATTCTGCAGCTTTTAATTTTGGTTGTGGCTGTGGCTATGCCACTTCAGCCCTCATTTTACTTAAAGTCTGTATCGAAAATGACCCAAATGAGCCAAAAAGTAAAGCTTTAAACAAGAGACTTTTGGAGGTTTTGGTATGAAACATGCTGGGAAAGTTCTGTTCATCTGTGTGGCCATTATCAGCATGAGCAGGCGGAATCAAAAGAGGACAGTTCCTTGGATACTGAGGTCATTATTGAGAGTGTAATCATCACCTCGAAAAGACTGCTTATATAAAAAATGCCCATACCACAGATGCAAAGCTGAGCTGCAGATCTGTGCAAATCAAGCTGGATGTTTAACCAAGCAAAATCCTGACTAGCTAAAGAAATATACACAAAATAAACTATACAAATACTGTACATATGTGCACAATATATCAGTACAATATCAGTTGTCAGCCAAAAAATATATATTGAAAAAATAATAGGAATATTGATACATTAAATCTCGAATAATATATACACACCACCTTTCAAAAGTTTGGGGTTGTTTCTTTTTTTATGCTCTTATAGTATCTTATGCTCACCAAAGCTGCATTTATTTGATAAATCAGAGTAAAAACAGTAATACTATGAAATATTATTACAATTTAAAATTGTATAAAAAATGTTTTTGTGTTTTGAGTGTTGTATTTTTTAATTTAGACAAAATTGTGTGGAATTACTGGCCATAGCATGATTAATTATCAATTTATTGGTATTGGACAGAATTTTTATATCGGTACACCCCAAAATTTCTGGCCTAATTCTGCCTGATTTTGTGCTGCTATTGATGGCTCATATCTCACAGTTAGGGTGAATGCATGCTTTAAGTGTGTGTTTACGTAGGGGAAATGATATCATAAGAGCGCCAGGGTTCATTTGTCAGTCTGACCCAAATTGGGGCTGTTGGTGCCGTTAATGGCTGCGCTCTCACAGAAAGAGGATTAGTGTGGTCTTACGCTCCAGAGCCTTTGTTCACAAGCATTCTGGGATTACATAGATTTGAGCCCTATTTGCATCCTGGGAAATCACTGGTGTGTGGGGGGTGTGGGGGGGGGCAAGCTTAACTGGTCTTCCTGAAGAGAATCACACATTGCTGTAACCTTCTATACAGTGACAATAGGGTCAAATTTACAACTCCGTTTCAAGAAGGGTCATCTATACCGCTAACAGACGGATTTAACCAGTGTCAAGTATACATCTATCAAGAGCTTAACACTAGCACAACAACTAGGTCTGTATGTGTTGGCCTGATCACACTGGAAAATGTATAGTAACGCTGCTAGAGTCAATACTGTAATGGAACAATTCATCGGAATAAAATGATGAATAACAATATGACAATCCCTGCAAATCAAATGAAATGTACAAGCTTTGTGTTTCAGAATGAAGCGCTGCATTGTGTTAATTTACTCATAAGCAGCTCATGATCTGTGTGTTTTCAGCGTCTCATCTAATAATAATAATAACTATTATGATTTTATAGTCATGTTAATATATTTATAACAAAATTGTGCAGCCCTACAAACAAGCACAGCAAACTGAAGCTTTTTTTAAAAAGTCTAGAATTTAACACTCATATTATGGATGTATATTGGGTTGAAAACAGCATTTTTAATGCTGACTTTAAACCTTCTGTGCATGCATGAAGACAAATAAACAAGGTTAGCATTTTTGTCTGATTAATCAATTAGTTCAACTGATAACAAAATCAAAAGATCAATAAAAAACAATCGATAGCTCTAGAACAAATTATTTTTAAACCTTTTTGACAGCCTTATATATTTAAAAAGAGTGCAGAACATGTAGAGGGGAAAATGGGTCAACGGGATCAGGAAAGTAGGCAAGACAGGCTTGAACTTATGTCGCCCACATCAGCACTGTGGCTTCAAGTGCATATTGTTAAAGGACTAGTTCATTCCAACATAAAAGGTCTGTCATTATTTACTCACCCTCACCCAGTTTTTTGAAAACTTATATGACTTCCGTAGATCAAAAATGAAGAAATTAGGCAGAATGTCCATGCTGCTCTTTTCCATGCAAGTGTGTAAAGCAACAGTATCAGAAGGCTAGAAATAATATAAAAGGTAAATATATATATATATATTTTATAATATATAAATATATATATTATGTCCTTTTTGATGCTTGACAGTTACTGTTCACTTTCATTGCATGAAAGAGAGCAGCTCGGACAAAGTCTAATCTGACCTTAAATGGGTTTCAAATAACACAAGGGTGAGTAAATGATGACAAAATACTGATTTGAGTGAATTAATCCTTTATCTCCTTACATAATGCTCATCACTCCAATCACATGTTGTAAAAACAACTAAAGCCCAGATGTACCTTTACAGCCACGTGCAGCTTGGCGGTCTTCTTAGAGGAGCCAGAAGCTTCATAGACAGTGCCGTCGACATCTACAGACATGGTGAAGACGGGGGCGTGAACCGGACCTGACTGAGACAGCAGTTTATACTGCAGCCCCGGCCGGATCTGGTTCAAACGCATCAGAGCGTTCATGGGTTGATTTGAGTCTATTGCTTTACTGTCAAGAACTGCTGGAAGGGAAAAAGAGCAGAAATAAACGTTAGCAATTATAGCGAAAAGCAAATGGTCCTTAGACACACAGATCATCTTCTAACTTTGTAGTATCCCTTCGTTCCATCAGCTGGCTAATTGTGAAATTCTGCTGCTTTGAAAGCGATTTATATGAGTCCAGCGAGGAGCACAGGCTGGGGACAGCAGCGCGGCTCCAAGAGAAATTAAGAATCAATGCCATTGATTTCCCAACGGTTGTCTGCTTCCTGTACGAGAGAGCAAGAGATGGAAGTGCAGCAGGATGAGGAGCAAGAGGGAAGGGATTGCCGCAAATAAAAGTCGAGTGAGAACGCTACAGCTTTCAGAAGAAAAAGCATGTGAGAGATTAGAGGTACACTACAGCAAAAAAGATCTGAGGTGTCTGAGGTGAGGAAAAAATGAGACATGTCATGAGTTAATCTTTCTAGAAAGAGGACAAAAGTTTTTTATGGCCAAACAGGGGAATAATAAAGAACAAATGACTGGAGAATGCATGATACTGTATGAGCCTTCTTTGCTGGTTTAAAACAAGAGATGATATTCAAGGCAGGCACATTTTTCTACACTGTCATGAAGAACAAAGAAACCTTTGGTTTGCTCAGGCACATTACTTGTAGTACTTTTAATAGTAGTACTAAATTCATTTATTAAACTGACAGATGTCATTTAAAAATATGGCCAACATATCTGCCTTTCATTACTCAGACAGACCTTTTCTCAGGTTGCGCTTCATCTTCTTGATGAGGTCTTTGTCGTCTAGCAGGCCATCTTCATAAGGTCTCTTCAGCCCTAGACCTGATACAACACCAGAGTAATGTGCAGATGAAAACACAACTACAATGAATTGCTAAAACACATTAAAAACAGACTCATAGAGCTGTATGTTAGTGTAAATAACTAATTTCACTAACACCAAATGGATTTGCAACAATGATTGTTTTCAAACACGTTTTCCAAAAAAACAAACTCCAACACCATTGGTTGAGTCAAAGTGGCTGTTATCGGGCAGATCGGGATGTTCAAACAAACAGAATAATGTTTTAAGAGCGCCACACTTTTCACACTTTTCAGAGAAAAATCAACCTACGAATGACGTACTTCTACATATTAAACTAGACGATGAGTATTCAAAATATTTAAAAAAAAGACACTTCAGGTTTAAGTAATGAATAAGGTATGTGTGCTCACCTTCTTTATCTGACCAGGGAATTTCTGTGACGGTTTACTTGAGGGGAGAGGGTCCATTTCTAAGACCTTATAGATCTGCCCAAAGGCCATGAGCCGCAGAGCATGCTGAAACACACACACACACACACACAGATTAGAAATGATAAAAAAAGGTAGTAAGTAGGGATGTGCCAAATACTATGTTCGGAAAGGAAATGACACATTCTACGGAACCCCTAAAGGGACATGGTGATGGAAAAATATATTTCAATCCTTTTGCGTTCGTTCGTGTTAATTATATTGTATATATAATTGCTTTTTACTTTCACTTTTGAATTTGCAATCACGTGTAATCTGGCGGTACTGATCACACATTTTACAAGATAAGATATTTCTCAATGACTCACAGGATCTGTTGCGCACCAAATCCTCAGACATCATCCTGTCAGTCATCTCTCCTTAATATAGTCACGTGATCAGTGAAATCTGATGTACTGTAATGTAATTGACTGCCACAGCAAGCCTAACCATGTCCCTTTAGGGGCTCCATAGAATGCGTTACTCATTTTCCACGCATTTCCGGCTTCGGAGCACATCCCTAGTTTCAAGGTTATCAAAGAACAAACCCAAAATATCTGCTCTTGAAAAAATTCTCTCAAAACATACCCTGAAGAAACAGAAACACACAGGCACACACACGCACACACACACACAGCTTATTCTTTTAGTAATAAAGCAATAACTCTGCTTGAGCCCAGAGACCGCCTGTAGATGTGGAACATTGGGTACTGAATCACCATGTTCAGAGGAATTATGGGACAGACTGCCTCACAAATAATTCATGGTACAACTAACTCGCATTAACTCATCTCAACAGATATTGACAAAGCTTTTTACTTTAGTTATAGTCCATTAGGATGCACCATAACTTTTGGATCCAAAAGTATCTCTAGAAAGATTTGAGAGCCCATTTTGAGAAACACCTTTAATTACAGTATTCAGAGCATCTGCAAGAATATCATTACTGAACGACTTACAAACTGAAGAGGCCATTTTAATATTGTCCGACAATATCAGTGGTGGCTTGTCAGGGGATGCACAGCCTACCCAATATTTTGAGGAGAAAAAAGGAGATTTAATGTAAATAAAATGACTAGTTTTTCATTTCTTTTCATGTCCCAGAATGTGCATTTCTTGTTTGTAAATTCACCACTGTAACACCATAAAATATTACTGAAGTCGGAAACCACCGCTACTCTTACCCGAATGCGCCGATCCTGCTGATGTAATTACAATATTTCAGAAAACTGTGCTCAAGCGAGTCTAAGGGGGAAAGAAAAGGGGAGGCAAATCCATAGCCAGAGTCTTTTGCCTCTAATGGTAAAAGAAAATTGCCAATCATGGAGAGTGGCCAACTATGTAGAGTAGAGATATTGAATATTGGATCTGCAACAAATTTACCAAGCTACCATTTGAACAGCAGCTACAAATGAAAAATTAAGAAAGACCCCACACCAAAGTTGGATATAGGCTACAGGAATCAGCTTCACTAAACGGCCAAACGCGCTCTTTTAACATGGACATTTAAACGGGCAGAAGGATGGATTTTTGTGATAGGTTAGGTGAGTAAAATCATTTTTCAGCTGTATAAGCGTAATGTTCTTTAGATTTTCCAAAACAAAAGCCATTTTAAAGCAGTTAAGCAACAACAAAAAAGTCCCACCAGCCACCACTGCACAATATACAAACATTTCCTAAAGACAAGCATGTGACTCCAGATGAACTGATGGAATCATTACATCATATCTACTTGGGGGGTCTTTTTGATTTTTCACACTTAAATGCTTCAAATTAGTTTTGTAGATAAGTAATTACATATGAATTTCCAGTTTTTTTTTTGTTGTTTTTTTTACAGTTTTTCCTAATTATATATTTAATTATATAGTTATTAATAATTGTTATATACACTAGCATTAGTTTGGTTTCATAAGGTTGTCTCCTGCTTTTGATAAAATTAAATTTTATCAATTTATTTGATAAAAAAAATACAGTAAAACAGTAATATTGTGAAACATTATTGTGATTTAAAATAACTGTTTTCTATGTGAATTTATTTTAATAAGCTAGTCCTGTGATCAAAGCTGAATTCTCAGCTTCATTACTCACAGTCACATGATCCTTCAGAAATCATTATAACATGCAGATTTGAGGCTCAAGAAACATTTCTTATTATCAATGTTGAAAACGGTTTCATATTTTTGTGGAAACCGTGATACAGTTTTTTTTTTCAGGATTGTTTGATGAATAGAAGTTCAAAATAACAGCATTTATTTGAAATCAATTTAAAGTGTCCTTTCTTAATTTCTTATAAAATACATAAATTAAAATAAAATCTTGCTGTACTCAAACTTTTGAATGCTAGTTTAAATAAATTGTTATGCCAAAGGATTTCAGCTAAAAGTTAAGTTGGATACATAGTTATTTACTAACTTTCCCAAGCCTATCATTGAGATTAAAGATGATTATTCCATATTTAGTAAACATTCACTTACTTTCCCAAGCTTATCATTGAGATTAAAGATGATTAGTCTATAGTTAGTAAACATTCAGAGTCCAATTTCGACATTCCTGTATACACCACCTCAAGGTGATGTAATAGTCATGCCCAGAGTAGACATGTTCATTTTATTTATGTAGAAAGTGTCACAGTAAAGTACATGATGTAAAGTTTTAACATTTAAGGTTAAGCAATAATGGCATTTTAATGAAGCAAAATTGAAATTTTCCTTCCTTTAAATTCAGTGATGAAACACATCTCGAACTTGTGAACTCCTCATCGAGTAAATTATATCTATAAGCAAATCTTTTAGTCTCATGTGATGACAGAAACTCTCTCTTCAATGCAGTATATCTGCAGGAAGGCGTTACTATGGCATATTACCGCAATGCATCTCATTTATGACTACGGCTAACTGCAGTAAAAACATATCCTCATTTACACTGCAATATTCCCACAAAACCTAAAGCATCACATTCACAAAGGCAGAAGACGAATAAAACAAATATAATTAATTTCTTATATTATGCTTCAAAAGTATTGCTGTAAATAATAACATTTGATGAAAATGTTAAGCAAAAAAAATATATAATAATTCGGTGGGGTGTGTGTGTTTGTACTGAACCTCTTCGATCTGCTGCAAAACAATTAGACACATTGTGATTCTGGTCTCGACTGCATGAGCGTTCAAAGGAAAAGCACTACAGAAATATACTCAGAGATGCAGCTCTCACACACACACAGTCCCCGGGGCAGGAGTAAGATTCACGGGCAGACTTCGTATCATTTTCCCACGCTCATTAGAGAGCCAATCATCAAGGTGCTCTATCGGGATGTGTGTGTGTATGTATTAGGGCTGGGTGATATATGGAATATTCACTATATATCTGAGAATCAAATTATTTTAATTCTAAAAAGCATTTTGTTAGACTAGGTCCATGATCTTTCCTTCTCTGACTGATATGACAGTTTTTATCACCATCTCTGGATTAAACTTCAGTAGCAAAAATGGGGTTAAAGCTGGTAGTACGATACATTTCTGTGAATCAGTTTAAACTGTTTCAATGAAGCCAATCAAAACCCAATTCAATGATTAATTTGTCCAAAAGAACCCCACCCCATTATCTTTGTGTACTATTGGTGCATTCATGTATATATTCAAATAATAAATATGGATGGACGGATGGATTGATGGCTGGATGGGATGGGACATGACTCACTGCCAACAGTACATTTGTGTACATAAAAGCCAGAATCACTGATAAGACCATATGTGAGAGACACAATGGCAGTAATCTAGACAGCACAGATGAGATAAGCACCTCTCGGTCATCCACTGACACCTGCATCTCACACACACTTGCGCTACCTGTGCATTGTAGGTGACGGCCTCTGCTTCCTCATTCGCCATGGCCGACAGTGTGTTCGTGGGCTCCTTCTCACAGGGATCATGCAGGCCTGGTCCACCTGAGAGGGAACAGAAGATGATCGTTATTCATATGGGAAATACATCCAACAAAATATACGACAGTCGAGTTGTGGAAGATACTGGAAACTGTAGTCTTTCATTATTTACTCCCTCCCCATCAGCGCAGGTCAAGATTAATTGAACCTTTAAGTGAACCTTTATCGTTTAAATGATGCCCTAAAGGTACAATACAAATATATATATTTTTTATGTTAATTTAATAAGTAAATATGTCACTGTGGGACAGGCTTATTTTCTATGCAAGCCAATCAAATATTAATGCCTGCATCTCATTATTAATGAATAGCTGAGAAAAGAGTATAAGAGTAGAGAGGGATGGACTAGTTATGTCAAGAGTAGATAAATGAGGCTCCATTATTCCTCTGGGCCACAGACAGGAACTAGAGCTTTGCAAATGAAACCCAGATCTGATAGTGACACCGCTGCTGTCATCTCACTGTACACGACATACTCACACTTATCTTGCATATTCAGTCTTATTTATAGTCTATTATAAGATTAGGGAACTTTATAAAAACTTTATACTTTTTTTTTTTACTCTTTCAAAACAAAAAAACTGCATTCATATTAAAGCTTCGACTTCCCTGCCTATAAAAGAGTTTACATTTGAGAAATCATGAATTACAATATACTGTATAATATAAAATGATTATAATATAGAGTTTAGTAAAAAATAGTTTAAACTAAATGTCCTGTAACACTGCTTACACTAACATGCTTTTTACATGCAGCTGATACATGTAAAATTATCTTTCCAAAGTAAAAAAAAATAAAATAAAAAATTTGTATTCAGCAAAAAATTCATTAAATTGATCAAAAGTGACAGTAAACATTTCTCCCTCAAATAAATGCTTTTATTTTGAATGCTGAATGCATCATAGTTTCCACAAAATTATGAAGCAACACAACTGATTTCAACATAACATGTTTCATGAGCATCAAATTAGCATAGAATTAATGATGAAGGATCATGTGACACACGATTGGAGTAATGGTGTTATAATGATCACAGTTATAAATAACATTTTAGTTATTATAAATAACATTTTAGTTATTTTGAACTGTAATAATATTTCACAATATTTTTTGCTGTATTTTTGATCAAATAAACGAAGCCTAATTTAGCATGAGACTTTCAAAAACATTAAAAAATTGACCCAAAACTTAACCTGTAGTATACATTCTGAAATATAATGACACTAAATGTTTATAATTTATAATAGTATATATACATGTCCTTTATAATAGATTTAGTTATGCCAAAAAAATAAAACTTTAAACATTAAAAAACCATAAAAGTCTTTTTTGTTACTCATAAAA
This sequence comes from Gobiocypris rarus, assembly GCA_023029165.1. Lineage (NCBI taxonomy): Eukaryota > Metazoa > Chordata > Actinopteri > Cypriniformes > Gobionidae > Gobiocypris > Gobiocypris rarus. The sequence continues at coordinate 13,769,662 of CM040922.1, forward strand.
ACTCATTTTTCTGAAGCATTTGGGACCCTTCACCAGTTTTTTATTTTATTTTTACTGATAATGGATTCTCCAAAATGTTACTCATTTTTCCGCTTCTTTCTGAAAGTGTTCATACCTGGAAGCAGTATGCCAGAGGCAAGACACTCCATGACCCGGCGCAGAGCCTCTCCAGCTCCCAGAGGTCTGTTACACGTGGCGATGGCCTTTTCACATATTAACTCCAAAGGCTGAGGACAAAAGAGCAAAGCACTTTTTAAAGACTGATTTATTACATAAAGAACTATCAATTCATCAAAATGTGCCCATGGGCCACTGAGAAGAGAGATTAAGTCTGAGTTTATTGTAAAAAAAAAAAAACAGTCAGTTACTCACTGTACCAGTTATTTATAATTATAAAGTGGATAGATCCAGTCCTGCCTGTTGATTGGCTAATGAAGTGTTTAGGAATGTTTAAATACACAATACAGCTTCACCATCACAGGAATAAATTGGAGTTTAAATAATATTCAAATAGGAAACTTTTACTTGTATTTGTAATATAATCGCAATTTTACAGTTATTACTGTAAATAAATGCAGCCTTGGTGTTAGAGAACAGTACAGTATGTACCTACTGTATATATATTTATATTATTTATATCATTTTTAGCCACTAGATATGCAAAAGGTATAAGTTACAACCATAAGTTATTTAAAAAACATGGACACTGAGTTACTTTCGTGTTTTTGAAAATATTTCTAAAAATACAGTAGTGCAAAATTTGCTCAATTGTTCATTTTTTATTTTGGATGACAAAGTACCGTGTAATTTGTATATGCAAGAAGAACTTATACGACAAATGTAGTATTTCCAACGTATTTATCACATTAATAGTTTAAAAACATTATGTTGAGCAGTAATGGCAGCTTGAGGTGTTTTTAAACAGAATTATATTATTATATTATATTATATTATATATTATTATGATTATTATTATTATTATTATATATTTAATTTCTGATGCAAGAAAGCATTTCTACACTGTAAAAAAATATTGTTGGTTTAACTTAAAAAGTAAGTTCATTGAAATAAAAATTTGAGTTAATACAATGGAGATTTTTAATGGAGGTTTAATCAACAGAAACTAAAAATATTGTTATTGAAACCACATAAATGATCTAAGTTAATTTGACAAAAGAAAAGTAAGTTGTGATAAATCATGAACATTTTTACAGTTTACACCGTACAAAAAGTTGTTGCCTTAAGTACAAATCAACTTAGATGTTTAAATAATTTCAACTTAAATTACATCAAACTGACTTAAAATTTGTTGAATCTCATATAACTTGTATATCTTGTTTAACTTTTTGTATAACTCTTTTCTTGAAAATTGCTTAACTTAGTTGAAGATTTAGTTTTTTAAACATATGTTGTCATAACTTATTGATCAAATAATTTGTTTACAGTGTACACAGATTCAGAGTTCATATTGCTGCACGCCGTGGCTGGATTACTCACTTGAGCCCCAATTTTCAATAATTCAATGGTCTGTTGTTAATTGATCTTTACTTACCAAATTCTATACATTGAATTCTCATTGGCAGATTACACTTCTAAACTTCTACTGTATCGTCGCTGTAGTATTTGCAGTGATAAAGTCAATCCTATTACTCACCCATCCTTTCAGAGGTTCCCACGCCGGGACTCTATTGCACATGTCTCTCAGTATTCGTAAGACGATCACGCACGACTTTAGGCCGTTAACCCTAGCCTGAGGAAACCAGAGGGAATCGGCCAATGAACTGAGAGCAACAATCAAACTCAACCTTTAACCCCTAAATCTCTAGATCTTGACTATGTGTGCATGAGTGTGGAGGTGTGTGTTGTGGTTCGGTTCTGGTCCGTGTTGTGCGGACGATGGAGGAGGGGGCGGGGCTTATGTCGGTGGGGTGGGAGAAGGGAAGATACGGTGCAGGAAAGCACTAGACAAATCCTTTATGATGACAAGCAGGTTATGGACAAACAAAAACAGGCAAAAGAAAACAAAAAGTTTAACAATTGCTTTTGTAGCCTTACGATACGTAAATGTTAGTGATGAGGTGTTGAGCATTTGGAGAGCTGGAGGAAATCGAGGAAAATGGCATGTAGTTTTGGGTCATAAGGCTACAATAACAATGAGAAGAAGTGAGCGCCAACCTGGAACCATTTGGCATGTCGCAGAGAGGCCAACGCCACCACGCACCTCTGTCTATCCAACAGGTCCGCCGGCTCGCTCGACTCAACGCTCTCTATCGGTGAGAAGAACGGGACAGGAAATCAAATCACACACGCGTAGACACGCTCGCTCACGCACACACACACACGTACACGTGATGAGGGAGGGGCTGTTAAGGCACAGCAGGAGGGAGAAAGGAGGAAGCCAATCGGCTTAGGTGGTCCAGTGCATCCAAAAGAGATGAAACCTCAGTGCATCTCCTTGGCTGGCTGGAAACTGGAGGAAGGATTCGCAAAAGGTGTTAGCATGTGCCAAGTGTTATGAAATGCTAAGCCCAGCCTAAAAACAGGCCAAAAGAGGCTGTTCAATTGGCGTTACACACTATCCTAGCCAGGCACGCCGTAAAACAAATTCAATTTCAATGTTAATGAATGAATGTTTTGTGCTACAGAGCTGCAAAAGTGACAAGCAACAATACATTGTGAGTCACTTTATTATATTATATATAAAAAAAAAAATGTTGTTTTGTTTTTGAAAGTCTATTATGCAAAATTAAGCTTAATTCAATGTATCCATGTGTATCAATGGATCCATAATCATAATAGACTATAAATAAGACTGAATATGCAAGATAAGTGTGAGTATGGGTATGTCTCTGTCCACAGTGCATTCTGATTGGTCCAAAATCCCAGTATACACAGATGCACAGATACTTTAGGAGGCACTTTTATGCTAATAAAGAGCTAAATATTTTTGAAAACCAACAGATTTTACCTTTTGTTATATAAATGTCACAAAACTCTTGAAAAGTAATTGTATTAATATTTTACAGTGTGTAATTTCCAGTCAAGTTGTATTGTTTTTTTCAAACAGTGTGAAGATATTATCTTATGCATAAAATTATACATTAAAATGCTATAAATTTGCAAAACTGTGTCTGTGTTTGAAATATATATATATATATATATATATATATATATATATATATATATATAACTTTGGGATATATATATATATATATATATATAAAATACAATTTTATTTTCAAGGTTGCATTCATTTGATTAAATACAATAAAAATGGTTATATTGTGACAAAAAGGACTTTTTTTATTCTAATATATTAAAATGTAATTTATTCCTGTGGTGAAAAGAAGACATTTCAATTTCTTTAGTCACAATATCAGTAATAATTTGTTCAGGATTATTTAACAAATAGAAAGCTCAAGCAGCATTTGTTTGAAATAGAACTCTTGTTAAAATTATAAATGTCTTTACTTTTAATCAACACACCTAAGCTAAATTCATTTCTTTCAGTAAAAAAGCATCAATTACTGACCCCAAACTTTAGAACAGCAGTGTAACAGTATATCCTGTATTAGACAGTGTTAAAAAAAACAAATCAAACTAATGAGAGTGTGAAAAGCATGTTTTAGTTTATAAAAGTCTATAGCTGAAAAAATCTGCATATACTGTATAGAACTCACAGCATTTTAGTACTGATATTTTTCTAATTTCCTGCATCGTGCCTGGTTAGGAGTTAATGTCAATAGCATCAGCACACGCTAACACCTTCAGCGAATCAGTGCCAGTTTGTGCTTGGATTGACACTGGAGTAATGAAGACATGCAGTGGGTATTGTTATAGATCAGTCACAACAAGAGAAGAGATCGCTCGCACACAACACACACTCACATTTTGAGTTGTCAGAACATTTCTCTTCATCTCTCCCACCCAAACAATACATAAGGTTCATTCTTTAATAATGTTCGCTAATCTTTTCTTTCTTTGGCTGTAGGTGAGCATCTACATACCAGTGAGATCGTCACATTGTGTTCCTCTGCAGATAAACAAATAGATAAAAGAAAGACAATGCTGCCGCAGTGTAAATCCAGAAAAAGGCGTGCAGGTGTACGGGGGTTATTTAGAGATTATATGATGATAACTAAACCATTACTCTTTCGTAATTCCTCTCTGGATTTTAATCAGAGCAGCCCAGCTGAGGACGGTTAAAGAGGAAGATCTGTCAGAGTGATGGAAAGGTTTAGCCCTCCTTCTAATCAATGACACACACATCCTGCACAAATCAACATCAATCCATCATTGATCAGCCCACAAACTTCCACACATTCAAAATGAGACAAATGCTTCTGTGCATTCTTCTTCTTCTAATCATACACAAACACGGGTGAAAACACATCCAGGCCATACAGCGTGGTCCAAAAGTCTGAGACGTCTAGATTCTCTATTTGATATATTTTTGATTCTTATTGATGTATTAACTTTAAAACAATGATTCTGTATTTAAATTACAGCTTAAACAATACACTATCTTGATGTACGCATATTTACCTAATAAATTTGGTCCTAATTCACATTCTCTTCTAACTAATATGTTCTACTAACATTTCAATTAATCATTTGATACAAGGTAAATACTTTTAAGAGAGATTTTTCCCAGACTCGACACTCACGCGGGTTGCCAGATTGCGGAGAGAAGCAATAAGCCTTACAGTATAAGTGGACCAGTTAATGTATACGTTTTCAATGTTTTATTTGCCAAGGCTTTTTAGGTTGTTTAGAGTTTGCAATCTCTGACCCAATTTGTTTGCTGGCTTCCATCGCTTTTCTTTCCGCCAACTGGCAACCTGGGGAGTTGAAATACTATTGGGTAAATTGGCAGTGGGCGGGATAAAACAAAAACAGATATTCCGACACAGAATGCACATTTCAGTCTGTAGCATTGCCTTTCAAAGAAACAACTATTTGAACTTAGCATTTTTCCTACATCTCTGCAAACATATTTCTGCATTTTTAAGCTTTGGTACAGTCATAAAAAGGACAGAGCACCGTTAAAAATGTAAAAAATCTTGATGGTCCTAAAAACGGGCTTCATGTTCTTTTTGGAAAATATGGTTTCCTTTTTCTGTCTTTTGACATTGGGGTGAAATATAACCCAGCCATATTGCAATATCATGTTATATGTGTGTGTGTCTGTGTCATATATGCACACGTGTATGTGTGTGTATGAGCTGATGAGTACTGTTCATTCGGGCCGGTCCTGAGATTGAGCAGTTTCTCAAAGGGACAGGGCCCTTGACCCGGTCAGGAAAATACGAGGTGCTCTTGCGGTGATCTACAACCCATCGCTCCATCTCTCCCTCCCTCCTGTCATCTGTCATCCCACACTCCAGGGGCAGTGTCCACATCTGACACATCTGTTAGATGGATGAGGTGTGTGCTGGCACAAGTATTGATTCCTCAATCCGGATACATTCTTTCATTTTCCTCCCCCTGCTTCTAACAATCCACATCAAAGAGGATGGCGGTGTGAGCAAACCAATGAGAAAATGAGTGTGTATGTGTCAGAGAGAGCGAGATTAAGGCATAATGGCCTTAACGCAATACAAATGCTATTTTGTGTGGCAGTGCTTTGAATTTTTTTTGAAAAATATGTACTTTGAAATTCTCTCAAATGTTTGAAGAATTGAACATTATTCATTAACAGTGGCAATTTGTATCAGTTATTTGGCCATGCTGATCTTCTCAAAATGGCCAAATATTGGTCAATACCACTAAACGCAAGTACAAGTTGCATTTTCTGTGCTGCCACTAGGGGTGCTATTAGATCAGCTAGTACAGTCAGTTTTTAAACAATCTGAAGCAACAATTCAAGTTGGTTAAAATGGTCAACATACACTATATTGCCAAATGTATTGGGACACCCCTCCAAATCATTGAATTCAGGTGTTCTAATCACTTCCATGGTCACAGGTGTATGAAATCAAGCACCTGGGCATGCAGACGCTTCTACAAACATTTGTGAAAGAATGGGTCGCTCTCAGGAGCTCAGTGAATTTAAGTGTGGTACCGTGATAGGTTGCCACCTGTGCAATAAGTCCATTCGTGAAATTTCCTTACTACTAAATATTCCACGGTCAACTGTTAGTGGTATTATAACAAAGAGGAGGCAATTGGGAACAACAGCAACTCAGCCACAAAGTGGTAGGCCACGTAAAATCACAGAGCGGGGTCAGTGTATGCTGAGGCACACGGTGCCCAGAAGTCTCCAACTTTCTGCAATGTCACAGACCTCCAAAGTTTGTGTGCATGTAAAGGCAGGTATCCCAAAACTTTTGGCAATATAGTGTATTTATAGCTAGCTAACTGAATAACTAAAGGTACGGTTACAAAAAGGTCTAACATTGTTTGCCAATAGTGTTGCGATATACGAATCGCAGCTCACACAGAAATCCCTTTCAAACCAAGCAGCTTTCTGTTCAAACGAAACGTGGTTTTGCAGTTATCATTTTGGGGTAAAATGATACCCTATATATTGTGTTGACAACTCATCAATTAAATATATTATCATCTTATACTGCAAAATTGGATGTTTTTAAATAAACACTGACATAAATTACACAAGTTAATGTCTTTATGTGTGTGCGTTACAACGCATCAGCACAGACGGGCAATTAACTTACCTGTATAATATACTGTTTAAAAAATGCATTTACCCTAACGATTTTTGAGCATCCAGATGGTATAATCAAACATTTCTTGTGGAGTGCTCTTAGAGTATGCATTTATTTGTAATTTTAACTGTTGTAAACTGAGCTTCAAAGGTTTCTTATCCTGTTGCATGACCAGCGACTAGTCAACGTCAAGCTTAAAGCGTCATGACAGAGCATTAAAGTTGACTAGTCCTTTTGAAATGCCTGGATTAATTTGGGCAAGCATTGGTAAATGCCCTTAAGACCAGATGAACTGTTAAATTCAGCAGAAATCTGTGGAGGAATTTATGGAAATCCGTGAAGGCCCCAACAATAACACTATAGGTAACTTTGTCACCCTCTTGAGTATTGAGTATTGAGGTTTGCTACTGCCAGTGTAAACGAAGAGCACTCGAGCATGTACAACAGGGCTGCAACCTTTTCATCGACAAAGCATTTGCATATTTGCATAGAGCGACAGAATGTGTGTGTGTGTGTGTGTGTGTGTGTGTGTGTGTGTGTGTGTGTGTGTGTGTGTGTGTGTGTGTGTGTGTGTGTGTGTGTGTGTGTGTGTGTGTGAAAGAGGCAAGGAGCCAGTGTATGAGGGAGAGAGCAAGAGAAAGAAACATGTTTCGCATCACTGCAGCTCTAATTGTTATAGCCTAAATGCCATCCTCTAAAGATACAACCGCTTCGGCTGTCAAAGCGTTCAGTTATGGGTCACGGCACCAAAAAACTTCAATAACAGACTTCCATCTTTACTGTGTGTGTGTGTGTGTGTGTGTTTGTGTGTGTGTGTGTGTGTGTGTGTGTGTGTGTGTGTGTGTGTGTGTGTGTGTGTGTGTGTGTGTTCAGACAGGAGGAAAGTGAGTTAAAAGGGCTAGAAAATCCTGTTATCATTTACCTCCATGTTGTTCCAAACCTATATGACTTACTTTCTTCTGTGGACACAAAATAAATGATTTTGTCCAGTGTTGTTTTGGACCCCATTGACTATATGATTGATTATATGATTGAAAACAGTTATTCATTGGTGTTTTGCTAAAGAAAGAAAGTCATACAGGTTTGAAATGACATGAAGGCAAGTAAATCATTTTAGAATTGTAATTTATCAGAGAACTATCCCTTTAACGGACATGAAAGACGGGAAAACAACATGCCCCTACCAGAATTGTACCCAAAATGCACTGGGCTGCTCTTACTGTCCAGATTGATTATATAATATGGATGACATAATGGATAAACAGACTCACCCTACATTGTTCTCCACTGAATATTTGGTTTCACTTAAATTTTGGTATCACTTCACTTTCCAATTACAGCAGAGTTTTGTGTTGTCTTTAAAGGAGATCTGTGTCTTTTATGCCTGTGTACACTTACTCTACTCCAGTTGTTTTTCAGCACATCCCGTGAGCGGCCCCGCAGGTCAAGAGTCTGACAGCACGCAGACCACTCAACATGCTGCTGAATCAGCTCTATGTGTGTGTGTGTGTGTGTGTGTACTATAAGATGAGTCCAGTGGTGTGTGCTTTATGTACACAGTAATGAAGTAAGGAAGAGATTAAAGCTTGTTTCTTCTAATGGACCGCACTAAAAAAAACGCACAAACAAACATTCATCCATCCCTCGCCTCCTGTTTACAAAAAAATAAAGAAAGTTGGTCACGCAGGCACAAACCTTGCTCTTCCGTCTCACAGTCGTCTTTCATTTGCGGGGAGGTGAGTGTCACCTTCAGTGTGAGTTTGGGCTCTGTCGTGGTGCAGACCAAGATGGCGGCCTCTGGAATACAGTGCTGTACCTCATACTTCTGGTCTGTCAATTTCTGTAGGGTCAGAGTTCAAATTTCAGTGTCAAAAACATGCAAAATTAACCCAGAATTAATTGTCCTGTCTATGGCTTTATAGTAGTGTAGAGTTGTGAACTATTTAAATGGATCATATCATGGGAAAAATACTTATTTCTTCTTTCTTTTATTTGGAAATTATTTTATGTTTTATATAGACAAGGGATGTCTATATAGAAATGTTATATTATGAAAGTCCCAACATAGACATAGTAACTTTACAAAATGTGCAAACTTAAGTTCTTCCCTGAACCTACACCACTTACTGACACCAAGCTGCAAAACATGTTTAGTGCAAAGCATGTGCAATGTTTAGTGAACCAAAATCTAAAAATAATAATAATAATAATAATAATAATAATAATTAAAAAAAAGGTTGGCATGTGTGTTTGTATAATTTGACATATCAGGCTTTTATGGCTCATTTAGTATGAAAGGATATTTTTATATAGTATAACATTTTTGATATTTAAATGTATAGTTTTATGATCAAAGCTGTGTTTTTTTTTTTGGGGTTGGTGCAAAACATATAATGAAATGCAATACAATGATGACTGAATGTTCCTCAAAAGCATGATGCATCATATTTGATATTCACAAATGTGATTATGAACAATCAAGTTGTTTCAGTCGAGTAAATGTTCATCATGAAATATAACTAACAATATAAAAGTTATTCTTTATAAAAATCATTAAAAGATTTCAGTGCAAAAGAACAAATGCACCACCAATTATACAATTTGCAATTATACTAAAAGGACTTTTACTTGTTTTTTTTAAAAAAAAGGATGAACTATCAGATGACAAAAGCCACATTGTGTACTACAGTTCTTTCAGCAAAGCTTTGACCAAGGCTTTATAAGGTCAAAAGTGCAAAACACACCTACTTTAAAACAAACTGGACAAGGATCTAATGTTTAAGGCTTTTTGTTATCACATGGCCACAGCTGGTCACATCATCACAATGCATTTACAAACCAGATTATGAGGTGGGACACAGGCAGTGCAGATGCTTGCTTTAATGTTTAATGTAATCCGGTTTGATGTGGGGAACCAGTTTGTAATCCATTCAATTAATTCCAGCCGCACATTTCCAATCCATCTGGTCTTTTCATGTAAACCAGAGATCAATTACATCTCCCACCACAGTGACCCTTTGTGTTTTTGTGTGTGTGTGTGTGTGTGTGTGTGTGTGTGTGTGTGTGTGTGTGTGTGTGTGTGTGTGTGTGTGTGTGTGTGTGTGTGTGTGTTTTTGTGTGTGTGTCTTTTTGTGAAATATCAGGACACAAATGTGTATAATGACATGAGTATGACATAAGTATTACAAAAGAGGGTGAAATATGAGGACGTTCCCCATGTCCTCACTTTTCAAATGCTTATAAATCACACAGGATGAGTTTTTTTCACAGAAAGTAAACTGCAGTCTCTTGTGAGGGGTAGGTTTAGGGGCAGGGGCAGTGTAGGGGATAGAAAATACGGTTTGTACAGTATAATGCATTACGCCTATGGAATGTCCCCACATTTCACAAAAACAAATGTGTATGTGTGTGTGTGTGTGTGTGTGTGTGTGTGTGTGTGTGTGTGTGTGTGTGTGTGTGTGTGTGTGTGTGTGTGTGTGTGTGTGTGGACAGACCACCCCCACACGTGCTTGAGCACACAGCTGAGACAGGAAATGTGCATGTATATCACTCAATCGCAGACTGATATGGAGAGAAAGAGGAAGAAAGTAGAGAACAGGAAAAGAAGTCGACTGCAGTTCCATTATGAAGAGATCCATTATACAGAGACTTAACCTGCTGGCAGTATAGTCTGCTTTAATGGGATTTCTGTCTGGTTATGTTGTGTGTGTGTGTGTGGGGATGGGGGGTTCAGACTAGGTCACCGCTGATCACCCCGCCCTCCCGGCCTTTCCTTAGTGTCTAATTAGGGAAACTGGTTGCTGGCAGGTTTATATTAATTACACATGATGAATATAAATAGAGCAGGTCTGTTTTGTATGTTGCAGCTTTTTTTTGTATGAATATCTGCAAATCTTTCATTTCCCTCAAAACACTTCAGCACTATTAAGTCAACCCTGGCAGGGTGACGGTGTGTTCACACATGGCATATTTGGTTCGATTAAAACAAACTCTCATCTGAATAAGTATGAACGCTGCCTTCTGAACCCTGGTGCGCACCAAACAAGCAGACCGAGACTGCTGAAAAGCTGGATCTTGGTCTGCCTCCAAACAAACTCTGGAGCGGTTTGAATGAAATATGTACGCAACACGGATCAAAACCATGTAAACAAACCAAAAACAGGACATGTCACAAGTTGCGACCCTAAAGAGGACAGAATGCTCAAGAATACCTGGTTCTTGTCATAGGAGCAATGTTACCCCTTTTTAATCTTTAATGACAGTTAAAATTGACTAATGCTATGAATTCTGAACCATGACTAAATGTATCATTTTCTTTTTTGGTCTGGACCAAAAGAATGAGGAGAACTGAACTACAAGTGTGAACACACCCTAACACACATTCAAACATGCAGTATCAGACAAAATACAATGTCACAAAACATCATACACGTTAAACTGAGACTAGCGTGACATCAAAATACTCTTGTTAAGGCCATGCAATATAAGTAAACAATATTTATCCACATGAAAGAGGCAAGAAACCAGAAAGGGACATGGCATCTACTGTTTACATGAAACAAATTCCTCCCACAGGAATTGATAATGTACAACTGTATATATAATGTATATATAATATATATCTATGTATGTATGTACGTACAGTGGGTACGGAAAGTATTCAGACCCCCTCATCGTTATATTGCAGCCATTTGCTAAAATCATTTAAGTTCATTTTTTTTCTCATTAATGTACACACAGCACCCCATATTGACAGAAAAACACAGAACTGTTGACATTTTTGCAGATTAATTAAAAAAGAAAAATTGAAATATCACATGGTCCTAAGTGTTCAGACCCTTTGCGGTGACACTCATATATTTAACTCAAGTGCTGTCCATTTCTTCTGATCATCCTTGAGATGGTTCTACACCTCCATTTGAGTCCAGCTGTGTTTGATTATTCAAATTTATTGAGTATTCGGATTGGACTTGATTAGGAAAGCCACACACCTGTCCATATAAGACCTTACAGCTCACAGTGCATGTCAGAGCAAATGAGTATCATGAGGTCAAAGGAACTGCCTGAAGACCTCAGAGACAAGAGTGAAAAATTTAAGGGGGTCTGAATACTTTCCGTACCCACTGTATGTTTTGCTCGCCATTTGCTCACCTGTCTAATAAAGCACATGCAAGAACGGCATCTCTGTCAAGTCGAAGTTTGTTGCGAAGCTCTCGTCATCTCGAAAATGCCACGTCGATACTGGTCCTATTTTGATTTCTCATTTTGTTCCACAGTCTGCTTGCCATGGCTCATAATGTTTGAACGAAACTACAACAGCGTTCTGCTAGATGTTACGTAGTTGTCCACGTCTGATGCCAATGGTTTTTACGGCAGTAAAAGCGGAAACTGAGGGTACCGCGGATATGATGCTATTGACAGGCGACTCCCTCACACGTCCTGGTTCCTTGGTTAAAATGTAATTCTCACGATTTACAAATAGTTGGAAACATTTGGTATATTGTAAGTACTCAACTGAACAGAATATATAATACTGGCCCAGTTTTTGGATATTTTGCTGCAAAAATCCTACATATTGCACCTTTAACAATAAAAATAGCAATTTTTGCAGCAATTTGTGTTAATGCATTGCAAATAATGGAAATTTCAGAAGCCGTTACAGTTGCAAATGTTCAGGAAAAACTGCAACAGTATTGCAACAAACGTTTGTTAACAATTACAAATCCCTTTAACAAGCATGTTTTAATGACTGCATTACCATAATACATGCATCATTATTAGCAGGCAACAAATGTAAATCCAGAGAGAAAGTGTTAAATCGCAGACAAGCATGCTACAGTCTTTCAACGGATGAAATGCAAACAATAACTTTTGAGTGTATATTTAGCCACTGCAGATCAAAATTCTATCGGTAAAGGAGATTGTGCTGTCAGTGTGTATTTTGGTAGCTCATGGGGGTTTTCTGTCAGCAGGTGTGAGAAGTGTGCAGTTACCTCGATCTGCGGCAGGAGGTTGTCACAGACGGTGCAAAGCAGTGTCTTGGTGGGTTTCTCTCGGCACATGAGCACCAGCTCCAGGTCCATGTCATCTTTAATCAGGAGGCCTTTGGCCACCAGACCGATCCTCATCACTCCACATAACACCCCTCCTTCACTGGGACCACTGCTACAGCTGCTGCCCTCACTGAGACACACCACACAAAATATGACTACCATTCTCTGGATCAGAATGAATCACGTGCAATATTTAGATCCAATAAATCAATAACCAACAGCTCCTGTCCATTTTCCCACCATGCACTGGGAGCACTCACTTTGTGCTGCCTTCTGGTGATTCGTCGGCGCTAGCCTCCGTCTCCTCCTCCTGTGTGCTGGATGAAGTTAATTGATTTGATTGGCTGGCTTGAGTTTGGTCCATCCAATCAGCCACATGTTTCAGAGCGCACTCCACGGTGGAGACGAGACTCTGCACCGCCTCCAGGACCTCAGAGGAAGGGTAGATGGTGGAGTGCTTGGCCATGACGTGGCGGTCATCGTTCCCGAACGACCGAATAGACCTCTGATAGAGAGAAAAATACTAAGTTAAGTCATGATCGTAGCAGATCTCGTCCGCCAAAATCAAGCCTATGTACATTTCATGCTCTAAGCTAATAAAATGTTGGTTGAATCTATTTCACTCCGAGAGTTGTCATGATTGAAGTCTCATTAGCTTGAAAAATTAAACAGTAAGAAACAATACATAACGCTATGCAGTTGTAGATGCAAAAACTGTGCACACATTTCTTCAGCTCTGGAAACTTTGTCTCAGAAATTCTAAATTTGCAAACAGATATTTTTATTGTGTAACCATCAAGCTGTTATTTCATCACAGAAAATTAGAGCTTGTTTTTTCTTCGTCTTCGTTTTTTAAAGAACTTAATATTTTTATTCAGCAAGGAAGCAATTGATTAAATGTGACGGACGTTTTTAATGTTACAAAAGATTTCTATTTCAAATAAATGCTGTTCTTTTGAACGTAAGAAATGTTTCTGGAGCATCAAATCAGAATATGATTTCTGAAGGATCATGCAACTAAAAACCAGTAACACTGATAAAGGTGCGTTACACACACGTTTGTTTTTGTGAAATGTGGGGACTTTCCATAGGCGTAATGCATTTTATACTGTACAAACCGTATTTTCTATCCCCCTACACTGCCCCTAAACCTACCCATCACAGGAGACATCAAGTGAGGACATGGGGAACGTCCTCATATTTCACCCTCTTTTTGTAATACCTATGTCATACCCATGTCATTATACACATTTGTGTCCTGATATTTCACACACACACACACACACACACACACACACACACACACACACACACACACACACACACACACACACACACACACACACACACACACACACACACACACACACACACACACACACACACACACACACACACACACACACACACACACACACACACACACACACACACACACACACACACACACACACACACACACACACACACACACACACACACACACACACACACACACACACACACACACACACATGAGTGAAGCATTTAGCAGCAGATTAAACTTTAATCAATCAAACTCACCTCTGCTTGCCATCATGGCAAAACAAATGTCAATGGAAGTAACATCTACAGAGCTTACAGAAAAAGGTTCACATACATGTGTGTCCAAAGCCCTGTCCCACCAGGAACACACCATAAGACACGGACGTGCTATATTAACCCGTGTCTGCAGGTCTCAGTGTGTTCTACATCATCCTCACGGGTGGAAATCAATTTGAGCTCTGTGACAGTCACCCAACAACCTCCTCTAATCAGACATGAAGCCCTCCTGCTCCCACTTACCCATAATCCTTCAGTCTTTCATCAAACACTATCTCTCACCTTCAGTCAGTCTCTCATGTTATGTCACCCACTTCACGACTAGATCTAATAACCAACTAATTCAATTCCTGCATTAGTATTCAGGGTGGTGCTTCTTAACTGGTGGGGCGAGACCTAAAAATGGTGCTAAAAGTGCCGCAAATAATGCTAAATATAAGTAATAGAGTGCAACTAATCAGGCAAAACCGATCAGGCATAACATTATTGCTGCCAAAACAGCCCTGATCCGTCGAGGCATGGACTCCACTAGACCCCTAAGGGTGTGCTGTGGTATCTGACATCAAGATGTTAGCAGCAGATAATTTAATCCTGTAAATTGCCAGGCTCCATGGATCAAACTTATTTGTTCAGCACATCCCAGATATGCTCAATTGGATTGAGATCTGGGGAATTTGGAGGCCAAGCCAAAACCTCAAACACGCTGTTGTGCTCGTCAAACCATTCCTGAACCATTTGTGGCAGGGTGCATTATCCTGCTTAAAGAGGCCATAGCCACCAGGGAATACCGTTTCCATGAAGGGGTGTACATGGTCTGCAACAATGCTTAGGCAGGTGGTACGGGTCAAAGTAACATCCACAATGATGGCAGGAGAACATTGTTCCCAGCAGAACATTGCCCAAAGCATCACACTGCCTCCGCCGGCTTGCCTTCTTCACATAGTGCATCCTGGTGCCATGTGTTCCACAGGTAAGCGACGCACACACACCCGGCCATCCAAGTGATTTAAAAGAAAACGTGATTCATCAGACCAGGCCACATTCTTCCATTGCTCCGTGGTCCAGTTCTGATGCTCACGTGCCCACTGTTGGTGCTTTTGGTTATAGACAGGGGTCAGCATGGGCACCCTGACTGATCTGTGGCTATGCAGCCCCATACACAAAAAAACTGCAATGCACTGTGTATTCTGACACCTTTCTATCACAACTTCTTGAGTAATTTGAGCTACTGTAGCTCGTCTGTTTGATCAGACCACACGGGGCAGCCTTCACGTCCCACGTGCATCAATGAGCCTTAGCTTGTGTGTGTGGAGGTAAAGAACCACCCGACGAAGCAGAGTGCATTTTAAAATCATTTAATGCACAGCTAGCCGTTGACTACCCCACTTATACCATGGTTATTTGCCAGCATTGACAACTTTAAGATGTTATTGATGTTTGCGGCACAATATTTGACGGAAGGGTTATTTTCACCAGTTATGGCTCGTTAGATCTTACATTCTGCACGCTTTGAATCAGACACAGAGATAAAGTAGTGTGGTAAGATTACATTTATTTGAATTAATTATCGAGCGCAAGAGAGAGAGATGCGCATGTGAATCACCCATATCTGCGTAGCATCTCTCACTACTAATAATGAAGCTGTGAGTTTAATCAAAAACAGCAATGTTACCCCTCATCGCTACGAAGTGTAATGTAGCAATTCAGTAGTGAAGCTATTTTATTAATTAAAGTCACTGGGCAGCAGATATGTTTTTGTGCTCCTAAATGCTTTTGGTGTGCGAAGCGTGATCTACGATCTCCGTGTGCAAGTTGTGTGCATGCGCGTGTGTGTGTGTGTACTTCAACGAAAGCAGTGCATTAATATAGAACAGTGATTAAACTGAACGGAGCTAACTGTGCATTAAAGGATTAGCTCACTTCAAAATGAAAATTTCCAGATAATTTACTCACCCCCATGACATCCAAGATGTTCATGTCTTTCTTTCTTCAGTGGAAAAGAAATTAAGTTTTTTTTCAGGAAAACATTTCAGGATTTTTCTTCGCATAATGGACTTCAATGGTAACCAAAATGTTGAAGATCCAAATCAATACAGTTTCAAAGGGCTTCAGAGGCTCTGCATGATCCCAGCTGAGGAACAGGGTCTTATCTAGCGAAACCATCAGTCCTTTAAAAAAAAAAAAAGTTATATACTTTTTAACCTAAATTGCCCTTTGAAACTGCATTGATTTGGACCTTCAACATTTTGGTTGCCACTGAAGTCCATTATGTGAAGAAAAACCCTGGAATATATATATATATATATAAATATAATGTTCATATATATATATATATATATATATATATATATATATATATATATATATATATATATATATATATATATATATATATATATATATATATATATATATATATATATATATATATATATATATATATATTTTAATCAGTTAATGTTCATTTAATGTTTTAATTTAACAAAAAAAGGACTTTTTAGTTGTTGACATTTTGTTGATGACATCATAGGTCACTGGTTCAATCAAACGCTGATACAGAGAACAGCTACCGAGCTGCTGTTTCTGCTGTCTCCTACAATTCATCAACATCACTTAATTGCAATTCATCTTTATTGACGTGATTTGCTCCTAATTAGAGTGCATGTGAATAATAATTACAGAGATAATGCAAGCACAGGTCAGTTTCATAAATGGTAAAGAAAAGATGCATAACATTTTGAACCAGAAATTAAATCAATGCCACTTTAAAAAGGAGCGTGTGGATGGCATAACAGTTTTTTCTCTGAGAAGTTGAGTCTCTATATTAATCTCTTTTTCCATCAAAGCAGTGCTTTTGTAACAAATCCACTGCTTTTAACAATCAATTTAAAGACAATTACAATAAAAAAAAGAAAAATGTGTTTATTGATCTTAGTTATTTATCTTGTTGATTTTTTTGAGAGCTGTGCATTCTTGGATTCAAGATTTTTTTTTTTTTTTGTATTTTTTATTGGGATGTTCACATGCATATTTGGCCACTGCGTTGCATGTTTTATTTTTATGCAATGTACATTGTGTTTTTGTCAGGATATAACATTTGGTTGGTAAGATATTTTTAATGTTTAAAGAAAGTTAATGAGAGAAGTCTCCCCTGCTCACCAAGGCAGAAGGCAACATTTATTTGATCAAAAAAATACAGTAAAAACAGTAAAATTGTGAAATATTATAATTGAAAAAAAAAAAGTAATTTATTCCTGTAATCAAATCTGAATTTTCAGGATCATTACTCCAGCCGTCAGTGTCACATGATTTGCTGCTCAAGAAATATTTCTGATAATTATCAACGTTGAAACAAAACAAAAAAACACATTTTTACGCATTGAGAGCTAGTCTCTGCATGCAGCAAAATACACACACACAAAAAGATGGAAATAAAAAGGTAGGCGTGCATTGCCAGTCATATCTTTCATAAATTCATTCATCATCCTTCACAGGCCTGAATCTCCATGATATCAGCTCTATTCAATACGAGATCCATTCCTTAATCCTGTCATTTTCATTCTGTCGCTCTTCCTGTACCATTTCTTCATTCGACAGCAGACTTGCTCAATAGCGTATCAAAGCTCATATCAGCACCACTGCAGTCCCCGGGGGGGTGTGACCTTTCACGGAATATAGACATAAAAAAACGACACGATGCATCCATCTTCCGAACGGCAGCTGTTGTTTAACTAGCAAGCAAAGAAAAACAAGATTCATTTGTTTCAATCGGAATTCAACGAGTGACATTTTTACTCTGGAGGCTGCTACAAGACAGCCGGGCTTGTTTGTCGAGTGCAAAGCGCTGATGGTTGAAGGCTGCAACCTTTAGTGGAGTTGATCAATTAGTGTGATGCAGAGTGAGCACTTTGACACTGCTATACAAACTACACATGTTTGAGAACATTAAAGCAGCCTTGGTGAGCGTGGATCAGGGCGGGTGTCTTTTGCATTTGCAGCAGTGGGTGGCTCGGATATAAAGATGCGTATCTTTGCGTGAGCGTTACCGGCAGTGACAGCGGCCCTCTCGGTGGCATCAGGCCAGTATTTAACAGGCAGTGCACAGGCTTTATGAGGCACTCCTAATGGCTGCCTGCGAGCAGCCATAAAACATACTGGCAAGTGTAAAAGAGTGTAAAATAGCTAAGGAGCAGAGAGCACTGCATCTTAATCACACATCATACCGAAGAGAGGGAAAGGATGGATAAGGATAGAAAGACACTTAGTACGTTCATATTATAATAGTGTTGTTGTTTTTTTTAACTACCTCAGAAAACACACTGGGCTGCAGTAAAAAAAAAAAAAAAAGTACAGCAAGCGATTTCTGAGACTTCATTGCTCCGCCCCCAAAAATGCACAAACACGCAACAGACTTTATTCAGAGCAGCGCCATGACAGGTATGAAAGCGAGGCTGTGAGGTATAGACTTACCATGTTTTCAATCGCTGTAATAAGCTATTTTTCTATAGCTCATGTTGTCTGGGTTTTTTTTGACTAGTGAAATTTCTGGGAAAGATATTTTGTAGGGTTTGGTCAGCAGAACAATCCAAAAACACATTGAATAACAGTACAACCCACTGAAGAGATGCATGTCAATCCCTCACAGCCTCGCTTTCATTCCCGTTCAAATTCAAAGATGCCGCTGCTGTGAATAAGGTCTATGTCTCCATCATAGCTGAAGAGAAGCAAAATAATGCTTCATGAAAAATAAAGCGAAGACTAGTTCCTGCCATGTGATTAGTTTTTTGCATCAATGAGCAGTTGAATCGGTAGTCCTAATAAAATGGCCAGTGTGTGTGTGTGTATAAATATATTTATATGTGTGTGTGTGTGTGTGTGTGTGTGTGTGTGTGTGTGTGTGTGTGTGTGTGTGTGTGTGTGTATATATATATATATATATATATATATATATATATATATATATATATATATATATATATATATATATATATATATATATATGCAAGTTGATGAGTTCATTGATTTATCCGTGTTTTAATATGCTCTCGTTCATAAAGATTTTTAGAGGGATGCCGAAGCTTTTTAAGTTGCGTAGAATCTGGGATATCTGACCCAATGTGTTCGCTGACTTCCATGGCTGCAATACGATGTGTTTTCCGCCAACTGGCAACCTGTTGTGTTGAAATACTATTGGGTAAACTGGTGGCGTGCGGTATTGCACAAGTAAAAAAAAAAAAAAAGACATTCCAACACGGCGCAAATTTAAAGTAGAAGAACTGGTAAACAGCGGTCTTTCGAATCGGCTTTGGCCGCGACTCTGAAAGACTTGTTGTTAAACTTTTCTTTGAGAAAAGAACAAAGAATGGTACTGAAGTCATTCTTTAAGAAAGGAAGATGTGTTCTGAGTTTTGCTGACCAGATACGGCGAAAGTTTCATCTATCAACTAGCTCAGCTTCACCTTCTTCGTTGCTCTGGTTGGTTGTAGCGTTTCCCTATTGCGTGCAGAGGGAATTTGAAAGCAACCGTTTATCCCGCCCCTCAGACTGAGCCCTGCCAACGGTGAGTTCGCAGACCCAACATCTTAATGTGGGTCTGGCTTGTCAGGCTAGGTGAATTTAGCATGTTTCCTAAATATCTGCAAGCATATTATGGTATTTTTATGCTTTAGTAAAGTGAAAAACTTAATATGTAAGTTTTAAATGAACCAAAACCCAAACAGAGGCTAAACTGGAAATAGCATAGTAGTACTATTCTGCACAAAAGCAAATGAGGGTTTCATCAAACCACTGGATTAACAAATGGCACACTGGGGACATTTAGACAAAGAGATCTCAATCAAATGGAGTAAGATGGACAAATAAACATATAGACTGATCAAGCCCATTAAAACTCAAGGGAAATGTAAATTAAAAAAAATATCACTGTTATGGTACAATTTTTAAATGTAGTAATGTCTATTTATGGCTCCTGCTCTGCCTATCAGATGGAGTAGATAACCGCACAAGAGTCCTGGCATGTTGTGTCATCTCGGTCAGTATATTTGTCAGTGCTCAGTATTAAATTAATTACACACCCCTAATTAAAATGTCTTCCACTCAGGCAACGATCTGCAAAGCTCTGCGGCTACTTATTATAGACTTACAGACATAGACTTGAGCTAACCACAAACTGCTGTTGACAATGCAGGTCCTCTTGATGAGGGAGAGTGTGTATGTGCGTGTGTGGTGAGATTGACACAAACAGACTGTGACAGTGTGCGTGAGCAGCTCTCTGATGTCTGAAGTGTGTAAATCTCGAGCGGCCCTAGAACATAGACCTGGGGAATGCCACTTTAAAAATGGATATGTGTGTGCACACACAAACACACGCACACAACAGAAAAGCAAGCAATCAATTTATGCTTTATATAGATGTTCTATTTGTGACAAGATGATTAGTGAAATCCTCATTTTTTTAAAGCCACATACAATGGAAGCAGAGGGCTTAAAAAGTTTAAATGTGAAGCTTGCGCTTTTGTTAAAGCACAGTGGTCATCACTGAAGTAATTCCATCTTGTAAATTCCAGCTTTCATATTCTTGCTCATTTTTTGGGAAAACGGTTTACAGACTAAATAATTTTGCACAGAAAAAAAAATCTTTTTAACTTTTGTGCCAAAAGTGTGTTATTTTAACATTTATTATGTTTTTTTTAAGCAAAATCAGATTCTACACTCAAAAAATTGCTCTCAACAGAACCTTTCTATAAGCCAGAAACACAATACTCAGAATTGTGCATTCATTTTCAGACTGCCATTATGTTCATAATAGAGCCCTGTGTACAATTTCTTTTATATTTTCTAAAAGTCCATTTCTTTTAGATAGCATAGGGTCAAGCTGACACACAGCCAGTGTTTGTATGTGTGTGCGTGTATTTGTGGGCTCTGCCACTTTGGCCACAGTTTGACAGGAAGTCAAGTAAAACCAGGAAGGTCACCTCGTTATGTGCACAATAAATCAATACAGATACAGAAGCAGATGCAGAAGACACGGAAAGCTGCTAGAGTGAGAGAAGTGGGAAGCGCTCGAGTGTATATGCGTGTATGCGCTTGCGTGCGCATATCCAAGGTCACCCTGGATGCGGCGGCAAAGCTGGGTTAGCATTAGAGCTCACGCTAGCAGGGTGCTCATTACGTTTGGTTATTTATGA
Source organism: Gobiocypris rarus (assembly GCA_023029165.1). NCBI lineage: Eukaryota > Metazoa > Chordata > Actinopteri > Cypriniformes > Gobionidae > Gobiocypris > Gobiocypris rarus. The sequence goes on from CM040922.1 coordinate 13,791,151, forward strand.
ACCTCCCCCCTAACTCTCAGACTTTAATAATTCAAACAGCACAGCCCTACTCTCCCATGAGACCCAGCTTCCACAAGCCGGAGGTGAGGCCCATTAATCAAACGCTGATCTCCTCCCCCCTTTTATTTCTCTCTCACAAGCTCCCATCACATTTTCTCGATCACATCTTGGCTCGTTTTAGATTAGAACGGTTTGGACAGAAACACATGTAAGGGAGATTTCGTAATTTAGACATCAACCTTGTACAAACAAAACTGTGATACTCAATCGGCCACACAAACAGAAGATGAGGGGTTTACCATGGCGGCTGGAGGGCTGCTAGGCGCGGTGTGTCCGTGAACGTGTGTGTGCGAGCGGTGGAGATGGGGGTCTCAGGACGCCCTCTCCTCATGCGCTCGCCTCTCTGCCCACCCCGCTGCGCCCTACTGCACCAAACCTGCGAAACAGACAGAGAACAACATTAATTACATCATTCCAGCATATATTCAGTATATTTTTCTTGTTAGCATCGCAACAGTGTCAGTGCACAAGATGGTTAAACAGCACTGCAAACAAGGGGACTAAATGTGTAGCATCCCAAACCCTCACAAACACTTCCCTCTTAGGGGGTATCATTGACACTCTGTTTGAAAATGAGCAATGCAGTATATGAAATGTTATACATATTTCATGATCTGGGTGCTGCCACACAACTGAGATGCGGGCCCATTGTTCCACTTTGTTTATTTCCCGACATAGGGAGTTTTTCTTATGTATACTTGTTTTATTGAGCACTTATCCGGATGTGTTTATCGGGGTTCTCACAAAGTGCTTCCACTGCTCAAGATAAACTTGACTATAAGTGAAACTCACCTGAGTGCAGAAAACACACACCAGAATCATTTTGAGTGCCGGCAATAACCCCACTTTTTTACCCCACTTAATCCCTTCTTATCTGGCCAAATGTCTTCCCTGTATTAATGTAATTTCCCTGGAATATAATTTCATTCTCTGGATTATGGCTTTTGGATCTGAACAGATGTACTCTAAAAAAAAAAAGATTTAAGGCCAAAAATAAAAAATCCAAAAACTGTGAGGGCATAGGGCTGATTTCACTCATATTTAATTGCTAAAGAAACTAAAGAAACAAACATTACACCATATGTAATCAGATATTAATGAGTCTACACTTTGCATATGGGCTCTTGGTTGATAGTCCGCTGGAAAGTTTGCACAAAAAAAAGTCAGCTGGAAAGTTTGCACAAAAAAGTCCTCTGCACAAAAAGTGTCTATTCCTGAACACCATCCTGAATGCCTAAAGTAACAAATGGGACACCTGTGAGCAAAGACCATGAGACCGCAAAGCCAATATCAAGTGTGCCATTTGTGACAGGGCCACATACTCAGATTAATTTCTTGCTCTGGTTAATACATATAACGTTCTCACCTTATGTACATTATCCAATAATCCATAACCAAGATAATGGTGAGCATGACAAAATAGTGTTGTCTAATAAGCCACAGCTTATCTCCCAAGTCCCTTTATGCACAAAACCACTAGTTTGACATCCTTTTAAGAGATGAACAACTGTATCTCACGAGGGACCCCACGCCGCTGCCAACAGCGCAATTACGCTCAAATGCAGCCCTGCAGATCTTCTGTAATAATGTTCAGTGGAGTGTGTCCACACAGAGACATTCACAGTCTGCTTGCTGGCGTCCCTGCTGTCACTGCCTCGTTATCAGTGGCACTATCTGCTGAAAACGCACCACGTATGAGACCTTTCGGAGAGATCATTAGCCCGGACAGAACAAACTGACAAACATTTAAAAAAGAAATGACTATCAAATCACTAGACTGATCATCAAATGCCACATATAGCCTATACAAACTACAATACCGTATAGTTACGATATATAAGATATAACTAAATATGGATTGCAATATAGAAGTCGATTTTTACATTTGGTTTACCTAAAAACAAAACAAAAAAAACTCATGTTTAGTGATATGGACATAAACAACATTGACTTACTGATGTTACTACTTTATTCATTTGGCACAATAATGTAATGTTCTTGAGTAATCTTCATTGGTGGGCTTTCTCAGTAGATATTGATCATGTGAATCTGTACACCATGCAATTAAATTAAATGTTCATCAACTTATGACCTAGTCATAATTCAGTTAAAAACTCCCAAATTAAAAATGCAATGTGTTATTATGGGTCAAATAATAGTGGCCACAGAATATATCAAAATAAAAACTAGTGTAAACATTCCAAGTTCTAAGAAATGTACTCTCTGTGTTCATGTTGGCTTCCCATGGATTTTAAAAATATGTTATGCCATTTTCAACAAAAGATTACATTTAATGACTAAAATATCATGTGGTTTATCAATCAGTTAAAAAGCAAAAGCATATATTCCTTACATCTTGAATATGGTGAGTGTACATACACATTATTACTTTACATTTATTTTTTAAAATATACTGTACAATTCAATGCCTTTTTTATTTTTAAAAATCGTAAATATACTTTTTTTTAGGGAGCCACAGATGAATACATAAATGCATCTGAAGAACTTTATACATCAAGCTGAGGTTCAAATCAGACTCATCATTGAAAAAAGCATGGTGTCAAATTGTGAAAATACATTTAACCTCTATATTTCAGCATGAACAGGTATAGAATGCACACACATCCTTCAATAAATAAGTGAAAAGAACGAGATAGGCCTTTCCCAGAACTGCCCCCTTGAGCAACCTTCGCCTTCACCTTCAATCTGACTGATGTCAATCCTTTAATCATTTTTTGGTTCCCTCTAGCAGTTTTAGATAATAGAGGTATTAGAAAAGCATGAGTGGGATGTTGGGTTTAACTGGATTCTGTCACCAGGACGGTCTGGCCTTCCTGAAGACAGCCTGCGGCGACATTCCTGCCCTGCAAACAATTACAGTCTCACTTTGTTGCCGAATAATAGGGCAAAACAAACTGGTTCACACCCTCCATCACTGCCAGGTTTTAAACGAAATAGCGAGCCAAACTGTTCATACCTTATTCAGCTAAGTGTTCAATAAAGTATCATGATTTTAGCTTTTCTAACATTAACAGTTCTCGTTTGAAATGTATCACTAAAACAATTCCTGTTGAATGAAAGAACGACATCATGCTTTTGCTATTTCAGTTTTTGGGGGAAGGGGGGTTACCATCATGGTGATGAGTGAGCATGACCTTAGTTTGAGAACAGATATACAGTTTATTAAATATTCTATATTGCTGTCCTCATTCAGCAAGTGCTATACTAATGCTATCAAAGCATGGTTTCCAATTAACAAGGTAGCATTTATTGAATTAGATAGTTAAAGCTAGCCAAGTTTCCACTACTAAAAATAATTAAGTTGATCATTTTACTGCAAAATGTATGTAGTAGCTTGAAGTTAAGAGCAAGTAAAAATGTATGCGTACAAAATAATAAGTTCTGCTTACTAAAACTTTAAATTTCTTAACTTTAAAAAAACGGTAACCGGTCGGTTACATACTTTTTTTGAGTTTTCTCAACTTATTCGGGTTTACAGTGTAGAAAAACTGCAAGCAAGACAAAGTCGCCGGCCATTTTATTACAAAAATATAATTTCCACACCTGATATTTCCATCACAAAATGCTATTAAAGTTCTGTACATCATTTGAGATGCTGAAAATGACACTGCGTCGAAATGTATTGCTTCCAGATAATGTCACAAAAAAAAGGTAGAAATCCCCAAAGTAGTCATTGTTGAAGAATAGCCAAATTACATACATTTTTCAAAGTGCATGTTTATAAAATGTATTTAAGATGTTTATCAGATGTTTGTACAAAATTACGATCCCTAAAATGGCACTAAGCATGCGGTAACAGAACATCTTATTGCGATTCAGTGAATATTTGCATATTCACTTTTGCATATTTAAATGAATTAGTAGGAAAACTCATTAAAACACATCAATCCACCAGAGACTTGAGACAACAGGGAGCTAGTAAGGAAGGCCATTGTGTTCGACTATCAAGCCGAAGATAGAAAGAGGTTTCATGAGGGGAGTGGGTGAAGAGGGTAACTATCATGACTTTTCCCCAGTGCTACTAATTATATGCATTCATTTTCTTTTTCTTTCATTCTTCTCTGTGTTTTGAGAAAAAAATTCTCTTAATTTCTTCTCTAGGGTAATCAACTGAGCTGGCATTAAATGAGAGGGACTTTCATTCTGAACCTAGTTGACGTATTCTTCAATTTTGGCATTTATTTACCATCAAAAACCTCCTAAATTCTCAAAAAATGAGCGTGTTCATTTTTACTCCCTCATTAAAACAACATCTGATTCCTCTAAGGAAAAGTGCTTGGGCCTGCAGGCAAAAGGCAATGGCACCATGGATGGCATCTCATTAGTATGAGGTTGCCAGATCAGCGCCACACTTCTCTGCACACTGATTACCTATTGGACGGCCACTTAATGAATCTTACACAAGGCAAACCGCACCTGCTCCCACTCAGAGCAACCGGAAACGACTTGGGTGCTGGTTAGGGTGTGTGCAATAAACAGATGTTAATTTCGTGCTCCAAACATACAAACCATCAGTCTGGGAATGCTGTGTTATCCTAATGTTATTTCCAACTCAAACTGCAACCCATGTAAACGCAACAGTGTTATGTTTAGGTGAGCGGTGGGTTGTTTTTACAGCTAAATATGGAGGCATGTGTTGACGCTCGTTTGAGTTTAAACACCACTGCTCAACAAAATGTTTGCCTCAGAGCCATTTTAACCTCTTTAAGTCTATTAATGGTAATCTCAACATACCCCATGTATTGAGAATGTTTACTGAAGGAAATCAAATCGTTCAAAACTTGCTCACGCACATATTGAGTATTCCTCAGCAGTGTGTTCGGGAGGAAGTGCCTGGACTCAAATCTGCCGACTGACACGCTGAGCGAGGGCCATCTTACACACACTCAAACAGAAGCACACATGAATGCACATGTCCAGAAAGACAATGCACTTAGGACGCCCTTCTCATGATACTTCCTGAACCATATCTGAAATCCAAGATGTTGCTGAATAATTCATTATTATAAGTGTTTAATTTATATTGATGCAGTAGTTAAATCAAGGTTCTAGCACAAATACATGTAAACAAATCATCCAACACATGTTGAGCTGAATGACAGCAGTACAAAAAGACTGTCGCAGGTTTCTATTCTTAAACTCAACAATGAGACTTTCTGAAAGGGGAAAGAACAGACAGATGAAAAGTCTTTTTTTTGTTCTTTACATATTTTAACCTTCAGTAAACATTCTAACAAAAGAGCTGTCGAGAGTTACAAGGGCAGGGAGGGGGGTGTCAATGTGGATCTAAGATTTTTTTTTAAATTTGCGTTTAAAATGCATGTAACTTTTAGTTCTTCGAAAAGTAATCTTTGTATTCATGTTACATATGGTTTTGAAACAAATCTAAATTTGATGTAGTGTAACAAAGTAAAAAGAAACGTTTAGAATATTTATAATAATTTTATAATATTTAAAGGTGCACTAGGCAAATTTTCCGTCCGCTAGAGGGCGCCTATTCAAAACAAAGGCGTAGTTTGATGATGCCAAGTTTGAGCGCAGCATCTTGGGACATGTGGTCTTCACCTCACAGCCGGTGGAAAAGAATCTGGATAGGACTCGGGCAGAAATCATGTTGATGGATGCGGTTATTAACATTACCGTAGTATGAAGCAGAGCAGGTCCAAGTGTTGTGGAGCTGAGCAAGGCCGCTGGAGCGATTGTTAATGAGAGGAACAACGCGAACCTTGCGAGCAGCGGGACTTTTTTTATGACGGGATACAGTTGCCGGGCGTCAGCGCTATTTCCGCTTTTTCGGTCATGAGTATGAGGTAACCTAGCTCTGTTTATCATATTAGATACATTGTGTTGTGTTGAAAATGATGTTGTGACGTTACTCTGTGCGTTCACTCTGTGCGTTCACTCGGAGGCTGCTGTGACACATGTTGCACACTGGTAAGAGTAAAGCGTTTCTGCCAAATAAAACCGGACACTGAGGGTAACACATATATGACTCAATTGACAGGCGACTCCTTCAGACGCTATTCTCAGACGTCCCGGCTCCTCGGTTAAAATAGTAAATTTCTCACAATTTACAAATAGTTGGAAACATTTGGGATATTGTAAGTACTCAACTGAACTAAATGTATAACACTGGCCTGGTGGTTTTTGGATATTTTACTGCAAAAATACTACATAGTGCACCTTTAACATGTTTTACACCTTAAATATTGTGTGTACACACACAGATATAGTTTGAGAAAAAAAATATATATTGAGTTTGACAGATATTAACCATTTCCGGTCAGGACCACTATCGTCAAAGATGATTAATTGACTTTTAGCAAACAGTTTGGATTGGCGGTATGGTTCTGTTCTGGGCAAGAACTCCCTGCGCATCCATGCAGCCTAGCATGGATAAGAGCAGGCAGAGCAGCAATAACCTTAGGAATTAGAATTAGAATACCAAACTGATAAGAGGTGGAGCTGGGGATGGAGGAGGGTAAATGAGCTCTGGAGAAACGCCATAGCTGCTGATAGTACTGAGGAGCTTATGTATGCGGTGTTAGACGTCGTATTCCTATAGGTAGACATGATCAGCTGACAGTCAGCTGATGCGAGTTTGACTAATGTGACCTGCCAGAACAGACTCTATACGCTTGATTTGTACTACTCATAATCTAAATATTTCTTCAACAAAGTAAAATTAAGCTAAATTTCACTTTTTGAACAATATTTCCAATCATGCTCTAATTCTGTGTTATGACAAAAAAAGTGTTAAATAGTATTTAAATGTTTGTATTTAGGACATAAAAGGCTAAAACCACAAAATGCTTTTAAACAAAGTACTGTCCAACATTAAAGGTGCTTGAAACCACCATGGTTGGAATCACTTTCAGAAAATGTTTCAAAAGTAATGTTTGAAATTGCCAAAATTAATGTATTTTGGTGATTCTTCAACTGAGCACTTTTGGCCAAGTAAACATACCTTTAGAAACTTTTGAACAAAAATACGACAAACAGAATGCGAATAAAACAGAACATCTTATTGTAATTCATTGAAAACTTGCTGAAAAAAAGAAAAATTAAAAAGAAATGTTAAGATGTTTTTAACATTACAGTATGTTTTAAAAAAAATTGTACACATTAAATACACAATCATACATATAAAATTGCCTTATTTTATTTAAAAAAAAATTTATCCAGTTTTATGTTTAAAAACATAAAAATTACCTTTATATCATATATTTAAAAAGATCATGAATTCTTTAAAAAAATAATCAACCCTCTCTATGATAAAAAAAAGAATTGTGCTCTGTGCTTTTTTCAACATAAGTTTCCTAATAATAATAAATAAGTTTATAAACAGTAGTAAATTATTACTTAAGGTTTTGTTAAATTTAACAAAAAAAGACAAAAAAGGAAACCTACTAATTATTGTCCAGACTTGCTGTGAGATAATATTTAAGTGTAAGTGCACAAAAGTATATATTTTTTTCCATAAACAAAAAAACTAAAGCAGAACAAAGACCTAAAAGAATTGAGGCAAATCTCAGTTCTAAATCAAACAAAATGCTTTAAATGTCCTTCCAACACTTCTAACTGCAACAATAAAGCAACAGTAACACTTAAACAATTTATTATGAAAAATAAAAAACTGCATACGTTTAACCTTTCACCTTTTCTACTCAGGTTGTGAGCATTTAAGAGTCTATCAGAAAATCTAAAATGCTCCAAAACAACACTTTAAGGTACATTTAGCCAAATGAAGAAAAAAAAAACACCCTGTCATCTTGAAAAGAACCTGCTCAAAGACAACGGAAAAACATTTAAAGGTGCTAATGTAACGCCAAACAGTAAGGATGAGCACAACGCAAACAAACACGCATTATCTTCCAAAAATGATGTCCATTTTACTGACAACACAGTCATCTCCAATGCTGACTTGTCTTCCTGGAACCTCTTGATTTAAAAAAATGGCTTATGTTAAAGTGGAAATGCGAGTGAAAGTGCAGCTTCACGCATTTGTTGATTTGGCAGTGGAAGAAAATGCTGAACACGCAATGGGGAGAATGGATGCCATCAATAAACGAATAACTGCATTGTCAATATTTAAGATGGAGGGGTGATTCCTGCTGACTGGAGGGTCAACCCTGAAGGGACAGAAGCGAGGAAGAGGAGGATAACAAGGATAGAGAGAGATTACGAAGGGAAAGTAAAAGAGACTAGCAACTAGTGTGTGACTTCCTGTTGTCATCCACTGTTCCAACAAATGCATCATAATCTCTCACTTAGACTCACTTTCCCCTCACACAACTCTCATTTGTCTCACTTCTACAGTTTTGCCACTTCCTCAAACAACTTCTGATGTCCTAATGTGACACTGACTAACAGAAAATATTCCAGTTTTCCCTGTACAACCTTAACTTGACTACTGCAGTATGGGGCCAAATCTGGACTCTGACCAGGCCAAAACATGAGCCTGATGGATTTGTTCTCATGCCTCTTCTTGCTTGTCTTTGCAATTTGAACAGTAGCATTGTCTTATTGAAAAATAACATGTGATCAATACAAACTTTTCAGTTGTGGGACGCAAGGAATTCTGCAATATTCTCCCATACTCCAAAGCATTAAATGAATTTTCACAGTGAAGCAGCTCACTAATGCCAGCAGCAAAAAAGGCTCCCCACACAATGACACACTTCCTCCACTGTGCTAGGGATGCATTTATTATTATATTTCTCAGCAGATTTTCAAAGGCACTGCTCTGGAGCATCACCATGCGACTCGTATTTCATTGTGATTCATCACTCCACACAAAACTTCCCAATTCTGCCAAAAACTTAATTGCCTTTTTAAATGGAGCATTTGCTTACTTTTTTCTTTTCTCTGGCCAATAATTTGTGGTCAAGACAATTAAAAGCTTAGTGTTTAACCATTTTGGGCTTGACTCATTAATTTTTTTTGCTCAGGAGTGTAAATATACTAAATACAGAATGTTCAATGCAAATCAAAAACAGTGTATGAGACGTGACTAACTACAAAGCAATAAACAATCATAATCTTTCTGTTTAAATTAAACTATTTAACCTGTTTGCTTATGGTCTAAAAACAAAGTGTGTTCAGGCACATTGTTAGCGCATTGCTATTTTGAGGCAACTGAAAACGACTTTTTTGCATATATTTAAAGGCCGCGTTAGTAATATGTGCCTATAGGCAGGTGAACAACGTGCGTGTACACACACAGGAACATGAAACAGCACACAAACATTTTTAATTATTAAATTCCTCTCTGGAGAAGCATTCAGTCATTCTACTCGTAAATTCCACCATGGTGCAAGGGCAACTGGCTTTTAAAGGGAAAGGAAGATGACAGATAGTTTTTTTGCACATTACGCCCAAAACAAACCCATGACTCATTAAGAGACTACGTACCACCCTTTTGGACCATGCCCTTGGCAAGCTGAGCATTGTTCCCGTCGTTAAACTAGCAAAAGTGGAAAAGACACGCCCTCAGTGCAACTGCACCACGCACTTCAGACCATTCGCTCAGATCATTAAAGGATCACTCCACCGTTTTTAGAAATACGGCTTATTCAACATCTAGATATGATACATTTAGATATGTGGGCAAATACATTTTTGCGTGATATCTCTGCGCCCAAGTAGCAGTGCTATGCCTTAGCTTCCCCATAATATAGTCCCATGTTAAAATCTGCCTAGGAAATCGCCTAGTCTTAATCTGCATCGTTATTTGTACTCGTTGTGAATATGCAGGCCACAAGAAGTAATTAGGTGTGGGGTTTTTTTGGATCACTTTTACTCGGGACATGCTAGCTGGTAACATAGGATTCCATTCATTATGCTAAGCTAAGCTAGCGGCGACCCTGCCAAACTAAAACAATGCATGCACTGAGACAAAAATGCATTTGCCCACATATCTAAATGTAGGAAAGATGTTGAATAAGACCTATTTCTAAAAACGGTGGAGTGTTCCTTTAAAATAGGGCCCATTGACTTGAGATTTTGAGACATTAGTGTAGGCATAAACCTGTAAATCTACAATATTGGCTGACTCATGCAATCTCGCTAGGATATTTAAAATGAGGAACCATAAAAAAAATTTTAATTATTAAATAAGATGCATCAAACTGATTTCCTCTTAGATGTCGCCTGAGGACTCCAATAAACACACACATGCACGTTTAAATCCCCATACACACACCCATGCTCTGCCCAATAGCGCTTTTTTCTAAAAACCCTGAACTGTATACCGAACAATTGTTGTGGTATTAAAACTACAGTCAGTCTAAGCATGTATTAATTTAATGGCTGGTAAAGTAGCTCTGGAATAAACCCACAATCTCAGACAGAGAAAATCTTTAACTCAAGAGATTATGGCTGCTTTTGCAGAAATCAAGATTACATGCTCTTTTTTCTTGTTTTAGGCTGCAATGTATGGATATTAAGTATTAAAATAAATGACAAACTAAAAAGACATTTAATCACTTGTCAAATAATGTTAACAGTTCACAAGCGCAAAAACGCTTTCTCAAGTTTCTAAAAAGCTGAACATGTTTGTGCAGTCTGAGGTTACAGTGATACATAAAAGACGTCGACAGACTTCCCAGGATACTTTTAGCTGCCAGTAGCTTCAGTAACACTGCAAAAGTGCTAAAAATACAGCAGCCCATGTTACAAAACAAGAGCTTAAAGTGAAAGCCATTTAGAGTGGATTAGATCTTTGGAGAAGTGCTAATGGACAAAGAGAGGAAACACATTCAACACTTGTTTAGCACTTAAGCGTTAAGATAAGCCATTGAAAAAAACTTTAATAAAGTAAGGAAGGACAAAATGAAAAGGAAACTGACAGCAGGGGAGAGGGAAACTCCATCAGGACAATGACATGAACAGATGCAGGAAAGAGAACGAGAATGATTTTGAACACTGCTGGGCAAGAAAGAAAAGCAGATGAAAGAAATATTAATGTGTGTGTGCGTATGTGCAGATTCAGTCCACTCAACACTTTGTCTCCTGCCGATAAATCAAAGAGGCTCTTGAGTAGAGCTGAGCCAAGACAACGGTTAAACACAGCACAGCGGTCAGCCTCAAAAATCATCTTCCGGTTTCCTCGAGGCAGACCTCAAAGAGACACATCACAGCTCAGACGCGCGGCAGCTAAACTATAAGGGGCCATACTTGTAGTGTTTTATCATCTTATAAAAGTCAAAGTTTCCTTTTTCTTTTACAATTATTTTTCACCCTCTCACAGCACCTTAAGATACAGTGTGTAAATGACCTTCCTTTTGATGGCTAACCTATTATAAGTAAAAATGTATACAAAATAGGGGAAACGCTTAACAATAAGCCTTCCATTTGTTCACATTAATTAGCTACTTTAGTTATCATGAACTACATGAACAATGAATATTGTATAATATAAATATAAAATTCAAATACTTTTTAAAAATTATATATAAATAATATTCCAATACTTAAAATGTCTAAAGACAAAATATGTATTCCTCAGACATTAAATGCATAAATATATTCCAATTTTATGAAGCACTACAACAATTTTAAATAAATAAATACTTAAGCTAAGGAAATTAACGTATATTTAAGTAATAAAATAAGACCAAAGCCATTAATATGTTATAGTCAGAAGCGAATCCAATCCAATATAATTCCCTCTATACAGTTTATGTCATGTTAATAATTTTTTAATTGTTGAGCCTACGCAGCTCATGGAAAACATTTCATGAATGTTAGATTTGGTAACCAGTTGATGCCCAATGTGTCTGAATACTGAAGCAAAACCACCTGAGAATCGCAGCATTAGCAAGAGAAATAGTGTTTTCCATCAGTTGACCCTTTTGAAAGGACCCTTATATAACGGCACACGGATCACATCACTCTCTCGCTCCTCCTCTCTCTCCACTTCAGCTTCACGAGCTAGCACGCAGGGCAATTCGGTGCGTCAGCTCACCCGCTAGAGTCGCATCCAACCTTGGGCCGCCATGGCTCAGTATCATGGGCACCATCTGTTCATACTGCAATCAACACAGCGGGCTGCACGCTGCTCTCTGCTACTCTATACTGCACCGCCAAACGTGTGTGTGTGTGTGTGTGTGTGTGTGTGTGCGCGTCCAGAGGAAGCGAGATGTATTTGTGAAAGCGGCGAGACGGTGCAGAACAAACTCAGTGCGTTGCTGCATTTATGCAGAAAGAGGAATTTAGAACAAGTGCGGGTAAGCCGAAAGACGAAAAACAGAGCGCGTTTGTGCGCACGCATTAGCCACAGCACCTCGCGACTCTGCTGCCAAGTCAGAGCGGATCAGTGAATCCATTCATTCCGGGTCAATTTGGGCATGTTACTCGACAACACCAATTCATTAGTGTGATCCCTCACTGTCTCTCTCAGAATAACCCATTCCCTTCAGTATCCAGCAGTAACCACGACCCACAATGCACTGGGACAAGCAGTCCACGGTCAATCAGATTGAGTGATGTTGTAAATATTTCAGTGGCTGTCTCTTTCCTTCTCCCTCTCAAATATCCGTTTACTCCTCCGTTTTTAGTTTTTTTTCCTCAGTCCACCCAGGAGCCTTTGGATTCCGAACTCTAATTCTGCAATCGGAGTGGCCTGGTTTCCAGACACCCTCTGAAGGTAGATGTGTTAAAAAGAAAGGAACAAAAAGAGAGGTTTGGTTATCAAAGGAGGGTGGCAGGAAGCAGGTCCATTCAGACGCCCACATGTGCGTTTTCACAGGCAGCGCTGACCTCGGGTGTGCGGCTCGTACGCTCCCAATAAAACGGCCTAATTAGACACGGGAAATTGAAGGTTGAATGGGACTGACGAGTTCACGGTACTTCTCGTTTGTGTTGGGTTTGTTTGCGTGCACATGAAGTGGGAAAAATATGGTCCCAGATTAAGAACTAAACATCGGTTTTCACTTTTTTTTCTCCTTTCGTTTTGCAGAGACGCCTGGACACGTGAACGGACCTCGAAGGAGAGTGAAAGGTCATTGAGGTCACGTCTGTCTCAATGCTCAGAATAAAACACAAGCATACTGCACATCATACAATGAATACCGCCACCTTGTTTTCTTTTTTAATAATATGTGAAAGTGCTATTCTATAGAGAGCAAAGATGTATTAAATATTCATAATACATTTGATTAATACAATTATTTTGTTAGTAATATAATTAAGCATTACTGTGAATATTGCAATGAATCCATCATGCCAAAAATCATAAATATTAAAGATATTCACAAACAATGATGCTTAATTTTATATTGCTAAAAACTGTGGTTATTATATTAAACATTCTTCTTTATATGTTCTTAATGTTAAATATACAAAATACTGTATGTTCTGCCCAGTGCTGGTAGTATGCCATTACAAACATCCCCTCACTCTTATGGAGGTGTGCAGCTCTTGGGGGTTCAATGACAGTGTGAATGGAAAACCCATATGGGGCTTATGAGTTGTATGTGTGTGTGGCATGCGTGTGTGGCGTGACGAGGGAGAGCGTTGTGTGTGAGGAGGTGAAAATCGGCTTGTCTCAGCAAAGTGCTGAATTCCTAACAGAGTTCAGTGACCCCGGGACCATCAGACACACCAGCCGGAGAGACAGGAAGATGTGTTCATCTCTGTGTGTAAGCTGCAGCTTTGAACCCTGACCCCATTTCCAGCGCGCACCACTCTCCTCGTTACATATTCATCACCTCTCATCCTGCATTTGTGATTTCATCGACTCAGTGATGTGATGATCCAGCACAGAGATTAATGCGACGGATGGGATCTGCTGCTGATCAGAGACGCGTCTCGGTTCTCAGTCCATGTGTTTGCGGTACAACCCGTTCCAGTTTTCTCTGATATTTTGGCTTGATACATGTTGAATCTCATGCTTAAACAAAACACTTTTCACTGTCAATTTACTGAGATTTATTTACTTATTTTGATTTGTATTATTCCTGTAACACTATATTTATCTATTTATATTCTACTTAATTTATAATTTCACTACAATATTTAAATTAATAATTTACTTAGTCACTTTCACTTATATGTTTATATATATTTTATTTTAACTATAGTTATGTATATATATTTTTGTTTTATAGTTTTGCATATTAAAATGTTTTTTAACATCCACTCTACACATGTGGAATTGTTTTGTAAAAGATAAAGTTCATCCACGCTTAGGCAATGCAAAGACTGTGTTTCCTACAAATTTTTGCACTTTAAATTAGTGGTTTTGTTGCTGGAATCCTGTGTTTGCGTCTGTCTGTATTTACTACTACGCGACGTGCGAATCAGTGGGCGGGGCTAAATAGGCAATGATGTAGAGATGTGTCGGTGACTTTCTGCAGAGGCGTTATTTCGTTGCACGTAATAATGTGACAAAATCTGAAACGAGTTGTATTCTGAGTTTGGCTTTCAATAAAAAGAGTTCTGAAACTTATTTTTATCATACAATGACCCACAACAAGATATTCGGGCCATTTTTGGGCACAATTCTCCACTTCCGACAATCCTAGCCAAAGTCCCCATTATCTTGATGGTCCAACAGATTATTTTATCTGATTTTTATGTGGTATGAGGCGTGTTAAGAGTGACTGAATCTCTGACTATCCAACATGGTGAATATATTGTGGGGGGAACCCTGAGGACAAAAACGCACGCGGAACGAAACTATACCAAATCAAAAAGTGAGCTGAGAAATGCTTTTACTCCTGCAAATTTTCTGTAAAAAGAGTCCAAACACTATTATCGTCATTTCTTCTTCCCCGCCGTCTGCCATGTTTGTTTACTCTAAAGTCACGTTGCGAGAGATTTGGAAGATTTCTGGTTGTTTGCGAATGAACTTGTTAGTGTGTGTTGCGCTGTCTTGCTCACATTACGGCGCTCCACACACTAGAGGAACAAAACAGTTAAATCTATGATTTCTTATCATGTTTGTGGTCTCACATTTTAAAAATCTTAATATTTTGAAAATCTTTTAGTGTGACCCCAGCATTTTATTTCTCAATCCATGACCCCTTTCATTTCTATATTTGTATACTTTTTCAAAATATCTATACAGTCAAACCAAAATTTCAACGCCTTCAACTTTCTCACATTATCAGTTTATTCGCTATAGTTTAGAAATTGGCAATTAAATATGACAAGAACTCAGATTTAAACTGTGTCAGAACAAATTCATCTTGATCATTTCAGATAACTTTGATAGAAAGGTATGTAATGATTACAATCAACCAATCAGCTGTCAGCTGTTAAATTTAAAGGGGTGATGAATTAAGAAATAAACTTTCCCTTGAGCCTTTGATATATTAAAGGTCATGGTAATATAAGAATACCCTGTAAGTTTCAGAGCTGAAAACTTCCTTGTTAGTCAAAGAAAAGCTTTTATTGACACCAGGCCCCAAAAACAAGAGCTCTCAAATGACGTAATAGAATGGGGGAAACGCCACCTCTGCAGATACATGTGTACGCCTGCTTCTGTAGCCCCGCCCACCGACTTGTGGAGCTAAACTGATCGCGCTACATGCCGAAGATAGCGAGATATTGCACTGTGCCTGGATGTGGAAGAACACAGTCCCTGCATAAGCTTCCTTCGGATTCTAATATTAGGAATGAGTGGTTGAACTTTATTTTTAATGAAGATCCAGCTCATGTGCGTTAGATATTGCACGTCTGTTGGCTTCATTTCCCCGCAGAATCGTTTGTAAACCAAACATAAGGTCGATACTGGATTTGCAGACATATTGAGATTAAAAGACAATGCTGTGCATTCTTTAATGGATCCGACAGGAATGGTGCAACACACTTATGTGAGTAAAACATGTTTTTATATGTGATAGTATTGCATCGTTACATATCGTTTTGATTCTGTGTACGTGTCTAACAGAACATAGCTTAGCATGCAATGGTTCATTGCGATCCGTTATCAGACTCAGACATGTAACTTTATGGGCCAGGGCTCGCAAAGCCCAGGACGGGTTGGGACGGGGCTATGTGTTTTCCAGACGGGCTACCAAAAAAGTAATTTTTAATAGTGAAATAACAAGCATTTCTTGATCTTCACGCCCATCAAAACCGAGCGTTCATGAGAGAGCCTCAAAACCAGTGTAGAAAATAGCCTATTACTTATTCATTATGATGTTTTTGAATGTAAAAACCACACAAACGTCATTAGTTGACTATTGGATAATACCAATTTAGGTCAACCAATTACCAAGCAATGCTCAATGTTGTTCAGTCTGTGCTGTAAAAAAAAGTGAGGCTTTGTTTCAGCTTATAACATTTTTTTTTTACTTCTATTCTTAATTCTATATTTTTCTGCACTGTTTATTCCTATAAGTAGGCAATTGCCAAAAAACTGTACTTTTGGGGGGTAACACAAATACACCATTTCTTGTCAGGTCAATAAGACAAACTGGGAAAAAAGAGAGAGAGAAAAAAAGAAGGTGAAAAAAAGAGAGATTGCATGGTAAGATGGGCCAAAAAAAAAAAAAAGTGAGGCTCTGTGCCGACTCATCCCGCGGGAATTGTCGTCATGGCTACATCCTTCCAGCAGCAGCTCCCTGATTCCCAGGGAGCGACGAATGGAAGACAGGAGGAGAGAGAGCGCACGAGAGAGAGAGACAGACAGATGGAACGGCTCTTATTGCAGAGAGAGGCTGAGGATTGAGATGGTATATTACCACATGGTAAAACAGACAGAGGCATTGTCTGTCCACTAACACAACTCAATCGAACACTCCGACTTCACACAGTAAGATTAAAGACTGCATTAAAAATGGCTTTGTATCACATTTAACTTGCATAATGTGATGTATAGCCATTGTGTTGCATCTCGCTGTATTTTTCACAGCTGTATCAAATCTAAAAAAGTAAAATTCCTGCCGAATTTACATGTATATCGTTTTGCACATGCCTATTACTCACACAGCACTCAGCTAAGGAAGCGCGCATCTCTCGTGTATCAGTGTTTATCTGCATTCATCGGTAGCGGTCTGTGACTCCAGGAGTCCCAGTGGCAGACAGTTTTAATCAGATATTCAAGCGGCTTCAGGCAGAACAGTGTCCTTCTCTCTGAGAGAGCAGCTCATGCTTATGTCTTCCACTGAACAGCCCTTTCAAGACATAACTATTCAGCCCGGTCCAAAACGCATCTGAAAATGAGACGACGCAAAGAACAAAGCCTGACAGAGAACAAAGACAACACAATGAAATACAGTAGCAAAAACTGCTCCACGAGAAATGACAAGGAAAGAGATGTTTTTCTTGAAGGAACTGATGTCAAATATCAGATGGTGATTTCTGATTAGATTATATTGTGAAACAGGACAATATGAAAAAAATCTTTAAGTAGTAGTATTATAATACTGCACACATGCATAAATATATTAATATTATAGAATGTAATATTATAATAATAAATGTGGTAATAATAATAATAAAGG
This sequence comes from Gobiocypris rarus, assembly GCA_023029165.1. Taxonomy (NCBI): domain Eukaryota; kingdom Metazoa; phylum Chordata; class Actinopteri; order Cypriniformes; family Gobionidae; genus Gobiocypris; species Gobiocypris rarus. Next base: position 13,808,688 of record CM040922.1, read on the forward strand.
TAATAATAATAATAATATATGTGGTAATACTTATATATGTGGTGGTAATAATAATAATAAAATATGTGGTATTTGATTTTAGAAGAAAGGTTCAAAGAATATTAAAGGCTTTAGTGCAATAGATGTGAAAGATGACTGTTCTGGATTATATGCGGATTTGGAAAATTCCACAAATAGAAGATTACTGTGAAAAGGGACATTATTTATATTATTACTATTACTTTTTTATTTAAAATAATAATAATAATAATAATAAATTGTTTTATCATATAATCATTATTTTTGTTTTATTTACAGTTTATTTATGGTTTTGTTAGTTATTTATTATTAATAAGCATTTTTTAATAGTATTTATTATTGTTATTATTGTTATTATTATATTATTATAATAAATAATGTGGTATCAGTTCTTTTAGTTTTTATTATTGACCATTTTAAAAGAATAATAATAATAATTAATAATGCTTAAAATATTAAATAAAAACTAACAAAACTGTATTATTATTATTATTATTATTATTATTATTATAAATAAATAAAAAGTCAGTGTAGTAATAAAAAAATAATAATAATAATAATAATAATAATAATTTGTGGTATGTGATAACAGAAATAGACCACTAAGATATTTAGCTTACTAAATTTATAATTTATGTCAGCTCTAAAAGAGTCATAAATATGTTAATTGATGACCAAAAAAAATGCGTGGATAATAAACCAACATTAGTCAGATGCTCCATGCACGATTAACGCTGAAATGTCAGATGTACTAAAACCGCAGAGATAGAGGCGCAGGCTGCCAAAGTCATTGGATTCTCAAGGACACTGCGGCGAAAGTGTGTGTGTGTGTGTGTGTGTGTTTGATCGAGAGAGACGAGCGTGCAGGAATACGAGAGGTAGCCTGGGAATACACTCACGTGGATTGGCCGTACCGTGAGCATGTGTGTCAATGTGGTTCTGAGGGCGGGGCTTGGCATCCGGTCTGTAAAGCATCCTGGTGGGAGTAGAGTGATGACGGCAGGGTTTGGGCCAGTTTGGACCAGAGAATCATGCTAATACATCACTACGGCTAATGAATCGAGGGTTACAAGACAGAAGAGCAAAGTGGACTCGAGTGGACACAAGTTGTTCATCTTCGCAACTTGCTCACCCTGGTAGTTCAAACCAGCGCAGACCGATTAGCCACCATTTGGACAGGAAGTCAGAGCATGCTGGTCGGTCTGGACAGCGATACACTCCATTACCTCAACCAAGACCAAAAGGAGCAATAGAATTGCTCTGAATATCCACTCCACTGCACAAAGAGCCAAAGTGAGCAAGACCATGTTTGATTAAATAAAATGTTCATGGGTAAATTTCTGCCCATGCCAAGACAAGATCAATGCCAGTCACAACCGTTACTTGGTTATTTTTTACCTCAGACACTTCGCAATTACAACTTCGTAACCATGATAAATGGGCCTTTCCTGTCAGTGGATGCTTGAAAATGAGCCATCCCTAAGTGGACATAAAGGTGTGTGATTACTTTTCCAGTAGTCTATATTTGGTCTCTAGTAGAGGTTTCAGTTGTACATCATGATTGGTGTTGAGGACTCCACAACCGTAACCCATCAGAACAGATTTAGAGATTTTACCATTTTTTCTGATGAGAAATGCAATGCCGATTTAAAGAAGTTTGCTTGTAGGGCTGCAAATAAATTGTATTAATAATTTTATTTTGCATTACAGCTGTAAAATTACATTATTAATATTTATGGCTGTCTTCCTTTCTTCAAGTCATCCTCCTTAAATTTTCAAACAACCCACATTTATTTTACAGAAATCTGCAGGGAGCCCGCGTAAATCTGCTCTTTTGTTGAGAAGCGCTTCTTAATCCAAGTATGGAAAGATGGATGGCGCATTCAGATATGCGTATGTGAGAGCTTGTGTGAAGCAGCATACCGAGCCACTCTGAGACACTGGAAACACAGGTGTGTAAATGAACACAGTGCCATGCTTCGCTTTGAAACATGCAGCGCATATATTTAATTAAAGGGGACCTAATATGCAAAATTCACTTTTACTTGTATTCACTTTTGAACATAAATGTGTATCAGCACCTTTTCATTTAATCCCCATAAAATCATAGTCTCTCAGAATAAGCCATTTGAAGTTTCTATGCAATGTAAGAAATGCACCACCTATGGACTATTAGCATAGACCCCGCCCTGAGTGAGCTGTATACAGTCCACCATGTTTATCTCCTCGCCAAAGCATTTAACAGCAGCGTTTAAGCAAGAAATGTTTTCTTATTAAAGCTACTAAGTTATTCAGTCAATATTAACAGCATATATAGCAGTAGGTTTATTACGCTGCTTTCATTTTAATACAGATCTAATATACACATGCAATGTCTTTCCCTGCTAATGTTCACAGACATAACTATACGTGACCGTTTATATGTGAAGTTTTTTCGTTTTTGACATAACCTTGTGTGTATTTGACAGTTTAAGCGCAATAAGACGTGAAAGAGAACTTAGTTTAATTCTAAAAGGATGCGTTGTTTGTAGGGGTGTGACGAGACACTTATCTTACGAGACACGAGATTGGGTTCACGAGAACAAGACGAGATTTTTACATAGTATTTTTAAGAAATCCTCAATGATGAAATACATGATTAGAAAAAATTGTTTGCAGGTGCAATGTTTTAACTAATCTTGTAATGAGTATGAATGCAGAAAGTATCAAATGCAGTAAAAGACAACAATACTCAAGCACTGTAAAGGTTTTGCCAAAAACTGACTGGCTTCTTTCCTGTATGATTGTCTCTTCAGGCCTTAGAACTGCACATGAGCTTCTTTTGACCAGTTTAACTGAACTCCTTCCCACTAATTGATCATAGATATTAAGTGCAAACAACCATTATCAAAGTACTCAATATTCAAAGACCAAATAGAGAACAATTTTTTTCTTTAAGCATGACACAGAGCTAATAGATGGTTACAACTAGATAGCTTTCATAGTGGGAGAAATTTGCATGCCTCAAGGAGTCGCTTTTTAACAGTGGTAACGTATTGAAATTGCTTCCTTTCACTTTCGCGATCGTGCGTACTCTGTGAATAGGGCGCGGAGGTGCTTAACGTGTAACACAAGACATTTTTCTGACACTTCTGTTGTGCAACGAATCCTCCGCCACGGTCCTGTCCAATAACATGTAACACACACTTATAACACACGCTAGTCAGTCTTCTCGTCAAGTGATCAGTGCACTATGGTCAACTCGAACAGCTCGTTCTAGATGAGCTGATGGAATTAAAACGACTGTTAGCCACCTGAATTACATTGATTTTATTTCTATAAAAAGCAAAACTAGAATGGAGGCGTAATGTAAATGTAGCGTTGGCATATTCTATCCTAACTTCACACTCACACTCAGTAATGACCAGGTCATGACAATATGACGCGAGATCTCGTCACACCCCTAGTTCTTTGACATCCAGATTTCTATGCGTGTGCTTTGGAAAACCATCTATCAGAAGTTAGACTGATATGGCCTTAAAACGCATGCAGATAATAAACTTTCATGATGATTGTGGCAAGCAGTACGTGGCTGAGGGCCGTGAGAGAACGGCATGAGGTCTCGTAACTCTCACGGAGGAGCATCGGATGCATAAAAGGAGGAGCGATGACAGTGAAGGACGAGAGAGGACCAGTCCTGGATTTTACGTTGTGTTTTTGTTTATGGCAGTGAGGGGCTGCCTGCTTTACTTTCATTTTGTGTTTATTTCTATATTAAAGAGTTGAACGTTTGCTGGTTCCCGCCTCCTTCTTCCCATAACAACAAACTGTGTTACAATGATGGGGAAACTGCAATGTCGCGTGACCGTGATAGAGATAATCATCAAAACCAAACAGATGTTTTAGTTTTTGGTCAGAGTATCAGAGGTAAGAGCTGTAAAGGCTCCATCCTCTTCTGGAAAGAAGCAGCTGCTCGTTCGCATTTAAAGATATGAAAACAGCATGTTTTTCAAAATGGGCATTTATAACAGTATAATAAATTATCTGTGGGGTATTTCGAGCTGAAGCTTCACAGATACATTTTGGGGACACGTGAGACTTATATCTTGTAAAAAGGGGCAAAATAGGACCCCTTTAAATATTTTCAATTAGCAAAGGCTGTGATATTAGTCAAATCGTGATTACGGTTTTATTATGATTAATCATGCAGCCATCAAGATATCCCTGTCTGACCAGCACACTGACACTGAATGTTTTTTGAGAAACAGCATGAGCAAAAATGAAGACTATCATCATTTTCTTGTGTTGTTCCAACACTTTAAGACTTTCTTTTTCTGTGAAACATAAAATCTTTTGATGTTTCTTCTGTTTTTGTCCTTACAATGAACATCAATAGGAAAAGTTGTGTCCTTACAATGAATGTCAATGGGATTAAAATATTAAATAAAAGAAATTGGTCCCCATTGACTTTCATTGTATAGATCTTTTCACAAAATTAAAAACAAAGTTCAGAGAGGCTCTTAGAGGTAACTAAACATTTTCATGATCGAAAGTGGTGCCCGGAAACAAGCCTGTCAACCTACAATCCTCCTCAATGTCCCAATGGGAACACATCCAAATGGCCATATGGATTGGGAAGGGTTTCAAACATGGCATTTCTGAATAACGCAATTGTTTAATCGACAAACACCAGAGGCGGTGAGGGCAAGTACAATCTAACAATCTAAGACTTCAACACTTGAACTGCATCCAGGCCACCCTGTACTAATTATTCCCAAAGTAAGCAGTGGGGGAAGAGTTTGTGCACTCCACACCCATAAAGCACATACTCAAAATAAACTCCAGCAAACAGATCCAGGAATGGTCCGGTGGTCTCAAGCACTACTGATTTATGTGCCTAACCCAAGCCTGACCCACTCAGGATGGCCTTGTTTGAGAGGTTGAGAGAGGTCACGTACCGTCAAGCGCTCACTTCCTGGTCCTCTCCAGCACCTGCTCACGGAGGACAGAATCTGTCGTATCTGGACCTGTTGAAAGAGAGGATCATTTATTAATCCATTCACAGGAGTATGAAACAATGAATACTGGGCTGGAAAAACACAGACAAAACACAAAAGGTGCTGCAATCATGACTGCAATTGTAATACACTGCCACAAGTATTTTAATGGGGCCATATCATGCTAACAGGATTTGTATTGCTCTTATGATATAAAATGTATTGTCAACGATATATACACACACACAAACAAATAAAGGTTTCCTTCACTGTATTTCACGTACAGTACAAAGCCACACCACAAGCCACACCACATTTTCTATGCACACTAGCAAACGTGGATCTCGACTTGTGGTGTGAGAAATTTAATATCAGTAACAGATCACTCCAATTTAATGCTCAGTGTGTTTGAATGCACAATGTTGACTCTTTTTAAACATCACCTCAGCGCTCTCTGAATCACTGCTGATCCGGCAGTGTTCTACATCTATCATTCCCTCAATGAGCTCCGGAGGGAGAACAACATAGCGCTCGCTTTATCGCACTGACCCTGTGGTTGTTGTCCACCGCACCACACAAGATCCAGATGGCAGAGAGTGAGAAATACAGATAACAGGAGCAGTACGGCATCACAGTTCTGCACTAGTCTACCATAAGATCACTCAACGGCATCGCTGCGGGGGGTGGCTGACGAGCCGGTGCGTAGTGAAAATGACAACCTCCCAGCTCGGTAAACAATAGTGATCATGAAATCATCTACAGTTGGTCATGGGGTAAATCTATTTCCACTGGACAACCCACAGTCCGACCAATAAGAACTGGACCGCTGCATCATGATCCACATTTGGAGCTTGAAGTGACACCTCAACAAGCAATAATTCAATCTGATTTGAATTCAATCATGTGATGCAGTGAGTGCTCTAACTGCGTCCATCAACCAAAACACAACATTCGGCTGGCTTTATAATAAAACAGAACTTGCAATGTGAATCCAGCAATTCTCTCAATTCATCAAATCTACAAAGATTCTGTTACTGAACACACAAACACACACTCACACACACAGACAGACAGACAGATTTTCTAATTTGAAAGCGCTTATCTAAAACAGCAACATACGACTGGAATTTTAAGTGCACAATCATCACAGTTGTCAAACAGTTGAGATAAGGCAATTATGCAATAATTTAAACTGGCCTAATGGAAGCAGCCAGTGATCTGTTCTGAAACCCTGACAATGCTAGAGTCAAGGATCAAGTGAGAAAAGTGAAAATAAAAGCAGTTGTGGGTTATTCAAATCTACCATTTATTAGTCTTGGAAGCACAATGGATGAACACAATCACTGTTAAACAAGCTCTTTCCTCCCATTCCAAAATTATAATTCAGTCTCTAGTGGGCACTCAAACGCTGCGTCTGAGCACTCTTGAAACTGACTGACCGTGTGTTTCATGCTACACCTCCATCGATGGCATCTTGCCAAGACTGAACTGGTAGTGGCGCAGGGTCTCTCTGTGCGCTTCAATATCACTGCACCGACTGGCAGAGCGGCACGCCTGATTGTTTGATGATAAATAAGGCAGTGAAAATTGTTTGTGCCGGGAGACGGGTGACAATGGGCCATCTCTAATCTTTTCAATTGAAAAATGTATCTGCCAGTAACTGCATTCATGAGCCATACAGTGTCTTTATCCATTGATGGAAAAGGGGTGAATAGGAGGAAAGCAAGAGAAATTAGGACGCAAGGACGCGGGAGAAACCAAGGGAAGCAAAGGAGGAATAAAAAGGAGGAAGCAAAATAGGCAAATAAAGGAACCCAAGAAACAAACAAAAAATGGATAAATAACAAAATATGTAACATTAAAGAATTACAGGAAATGTAGGAAGTGCATACAAGAGAAAGAGAAACAAGCAAAAAAGAAGCAAGAAAGAAAGAAAAAAAACAAGAAAGAATGAAGAACAGGAAGAAAGGGTGAATAAGAGGGAAGGAGAAAGTATGTATAAGTAAGGAAGGAAGGAAGGAAGGAAGTATAAGGAAGGAAGGAAGGATGTATAAGTAAGTAAGTAAGTAAGTAAGGAAGGAAGGAAGGAAGGAAGGAAGGAAGGAAGGAAGGAAGGAAGGATAGAAGGACTGATAGAAGGATGAAAACATGAGACAGAAAAAGAAGGAATAAAGGGTTAAGAATTGGAAGGAAGCATAAAATACAGATAAATAAGAAAAACAAGAAAGCAGGAAGGGACATATAAAGATCAGGAAAGATGAAAGAACAGGAAAGAAGGAGAAGAAAAAGTGAATGCAAGGAATGGAAGGACACATAAGAGAGAAAAAGAAGGAAAGAAGGCAGGAATGGGGTAAAGGGTGAATAAGAAGAATGGAAGGAAGCAAGGAAAAACTGGAAGGGAAGAACCATAATATACAGAAAAATAAGGTTCACAAACCTCAAGTGAAACGTTAGTGCATTTTACAGCTGTAAATGTTTATAGTTAGATATCGTTATCGTCAATATTACACGGAGCTGCAGAAGACCTAATGAGACGCATGGAATACAATGAAAACGCAACAGTGTTTATTACTAAATATGGTGAAGATATATGGACGCACACTGCAGTAGTTCTGTAAGACTGTATTGATGTGAAGCTGGTGTTTCAACAAGTCCTAGTGCCACATTGATCAAGCTGCACTAAAATAGAGGCATTAGCAGAAGTGTGATCAATGCACAGAGCTCTAATTCAAACATCAATAATTACACTCTTATGTGAGCTGCTATCATACAAAGTGCTGCACACTCAATTATCCGGCAAAACAAATGTGAAGTCAGAAGTGAATAATGGCTACCTCATACAGATGGAGGCCATGACAATTAATTTGAATTGCTTTCTGTCAAGATTACAAACTAATAAAGCTTTTAGAAAAACACAAAACAAGAAAATAAAACGAAAAACAACTTGGGCAATTTTTTGTTGGTCACGCATTATAGATACACACATACACACAGTTCACAATCACACTGAATACTTTTCCCGGCTAAGAAATAAACAAACATACACACACACACACACACACACACGTCCTTTTTTGGACAACTACTCAACCACCAAACCCATCTCTAATTGATGCAGAACAGACTATGAAATCCAATAAAGTTGTGGTAATAAATAAAGCTCTGAAGGTATGAAAGCAATCCCAAGTACTCCGGCAATCTACGCAAAATGAGTATATATTTGTCACAATGAAGAGTGTTATTCCTGCGTCTAAATCCATCTAGCTCCAAATATGTGCGATGAGCTAAGTGGGATCGTCAGTAAACAGGAACGTGTGCTGATGATGGAAAGTGAAATTCAATTAGCGCTCTCAGACAACGTCTCCCACACAGCGATCCACTCTGAATACTGGAGAAAAGGTCGCTTTCCGGATGAGAATAGCTCTACTGTGGGATACATGTCAAGCAGACGGTGTCTGTGCTATACATTTTAATTGATAAAGGCTGATGTAATCTACAGACGCCTACTTAAGCTAGGACATTGGATATCATATAAAAGGCATCTTCTGCCATTGAGCCATAAAGCCCCGACTCACTACACGGCATGCATGAAAGATATAAACTACAGTCCCCTGATTGTTTTCTTGCTCATGACAGCTTTATCAGGACAAACTTGTTTCTTGTCAGTTAACGCTCTTCCTGAAAAAGGCTAACGCCCTTCTGAACATGTTGTATCAGACCTTTGTATAAAAAACGAAAACTTTCAGCATTCCAAAGAATGGAGGTTGTACTATCTGAATGCCAATTGACAAACCAGTCTGACTGCAACTCACTTAAAAGAACATCGAGGAGAATCTGCTGGCCAAACCCTAATTTTCTCTTGTCAGCAGCTATAAAAGGTCAGGGATGCCATTATTATGAAGTACCAGTGCCCTTTAGCTTTCAGGAAATGCTGTCCCTTTAGCATTATTCAAATCATTTCTAGAGGAATTTAATAGGATTTGCCACAAAATGTCGCAATAAAATAATTCAGAAGCAAATTAATTAACATCTAAATTATTTCCCACAAAAAGGCTGTAAGCCGTTTTAAGTTAAATTACCTTATTGCTTATTCTTGTAGGTGGTTAAAGCAAAAAGCCAGATTGTTTGTTCTTCTCCCACAGCACATCAGGAAAAGTGCTCTGCTAAAACGCACACACACATTTATTTATTTATATATACACACACCTATAAGGCATAACATTATGACATTATGAGGTGAAATGAATAAAACTGATTATCTATTAATCACGGCACCTGTTAGTAGGTTGAATATATTTGGCAGCAAGTGAACATTTTGTCCTCAAATTTGGTGTTAGAAGCAGAAAGAATGGGCAAATGTAAGGAGTTGAGCGAGTTTGACTAGGGCTAAATTGTGATGGCTCTTGTGGGGTGTTCCCGGTCTGCAGTGGTCAGTATCTATCAAAAGTGGTCCAAGGAAGAAACAGTGGTGAACCGGCGACAGAGTCATGGGCGGCCCAGGCTCATTGATGCACGCGGGGAGTGAAGGCTGGCCCGTGTGGTCTGATCAAACAGACGAGCTACTGTAGCTCAAACTGCTCAAGAAGTTAATGCTGGTTCTGATAGAAAGGTGTCAGAATACAGAGTGCAAAAAATAAGATTAGTTTCCTTTAATCAAAATAGAATTTCTTTCTTTTGATTTTTAAATATGACCTGAACACGTTCTTACCAGGTTTCCATGAGATTCGGAAATTAGTACAAGGTATTCAAAAGCAATGACGACTAATAAACATGAATGCATGAATTCCAGCAAAGATTTTGGACACACTACAAGTCTTGCAAAGAACACAGGCACATATTAAATTTGGCCAAGACTTGTTTTATTTCTGCCTTTTCAGACTTTTAATGCATTTATGAATAAGACTGAACAGATTATTTTCTGTGTTAATTCAAATGACCGTGAAAATCTATAAAGACTTTAGCACATCAGTGTGAACAGAGTGACTGACTGCAGAGAGCCCTAATTAACAGTGCCAGCCTTAGACGTCCAGATGTTCTCCTCAGAGAGCTGACGACTGCATCTGAACACACAGGGAGGGATCAGCACAAGGATAAAGAGTGAAAAAACAGAGTAAGGCCTAAAAATACTCCATGCCAACGCATCAACAAAATCGCTTCTGGCTTAGAAAGTCGTGTGTTCATTTTGGCAACCGAGAATATTTGACCGAAACAGTAAAAATGAATTTTTTTTGTTGAAATGGTTTTGCATGGTTGAAATTATTACCCGAAACAGTGGCGTTGACATCAATTTCATGCACTCAACATAGATAAGCTACAACAGGTAAACATGTCAGCTGTGTCAATGCAATTTATCATAAACAAAAATGAGTAGAGCAAAATTTGCTCATCTGAAATACCTGAAAAGCCAAAGAACTTTTCCATTATGACCGGTTTAAAAGAATCACCAGAGAACACAACACACTGAGCAGAATACAAAGCTCAATTACCCTTTTTTCCATTTAGCAAAAAACTGAAAATATCTTAACTTCAGTTTTGGAAAAATATATATATTTCAGTGCATAACTACATTTTGCCAAGGGTGCTACAATAGTTAAACTGTCTTCTATGGCCAGTTTTAACAAAAAATGATAACTATAACAATTAGGGATGCACCGAAATAAAAATTCTTGGCCGAAACCGAAAACCGAAAAAGAGGAAACCAAGGCCGAAAGCCAAAAACCGAAACACCGAAATAAATTATGCCAATTATTAGTACCATTGCATTTATGGCTATGACTGTGTAACTTTACTACAAATCAAGGCATTACACGTGCATAAATTAATATTAAAATTTTCAAATAATAAATCAACTACAAATTATGCAAATATTTATTTAGCACATTGCAACAATTCACAGTATAAAATAAAATTTGAATTAATTTTTTTTAACTTGACCTCACTCATGTGTATATTAAATAATAATGTAAAGGCCTACTGGCCTGCAGAAAGGTACAGCAATTTAATAAAGTAATCAAACATAAAATAACTGCATATTTAACTGTTTAAATTAAAGATTAATCCTTATTAAACTTACAAAAGGTATTTAATCAAGGGCAGTGAGTGATGTCCTTGTCTTTTGTTGACATTAAACAGACCGCAGTAAAGGCTACTGCCCCTTTAAGACCTAATGCACCGAAATGCGTCGTCTTTCTCACTGTATAAAGTTCACTTAAGGCATATACAGACTATGTCTGCAAGGAGACTCATCAAGATGGACATGTTGACATACTTTTTGTGTGAATTTGTCCGTTTAAGCGCAAGACTTGAAAGATAACTCAATATTTGCGCGCGCTGTGAGACGAGTGCGCGCTTTTGGATGAGTGCACAGATACAAATCTTCACACAGCGCGCGAGTTCTCATTCACGTCTTCTGGCACTACACCCGGTGATAACGGCGTAAACGGCGAAAACGACTGGTCATATTCGAACATACGGCAGCACTCGCATGCATTGAACAAAGTTTACAAAGAGAGACCGTTTGCCCACGTGTTTCTTTTATGATCGCTGTTGTTGTAGTGTATTACCGAGGAGCCAGCACGTGTATCCATCAACAGAAACATATATAAAGCATTATTTTCAAATTAAAACCCATAGATGCGTAATCAGATGTGAGATGAACCACATACGTCCACACCGTAGACATGTTGCTTGTTGAGACCGTTTAGACAAGCACAGGTCGCGGTTTCTGTTTGCGTCATCACAACATTTCGGCCGTATTGTTTCGGTGATAAAAGTCTTTCGGCCGAAAACCAAAAATGCTCTTTTGGGCTATTTTTGGCGGAAATTTTCGAAATATTGCATCCTAATAACAATAACTATATGTCCACAATAATGTGGACAATATTGTTATTTTTGTCTGGCACTTTAAATGCTCTTAAATTATTTAATTTATTTAAAGAAATTAAATAATTAATTAAAGGATTAAAAGGATTTAATGGAATTAATTAAGAATGGTAAAATAAGTTATAGGTCTAATTAAAGCCTAAATGGTTGTAAAGTAATCCATTTAAACTTAAAAAATGTCTAATATGTAAAAAATGTAAATAAATTAAAAAAAACTCAGCACATTCAGTTATGAATAACAATTTAAAAAATGATTGCATATTTTCAATACAAAATGGCAAAATGACATTAAAAAAGTTGAGTAGTTTGCATTACTGTATGTTACTGTGGGTCGTTAAATCTCGTAAAACAGTTGTCAAATACACACACACACGCATGCACGCACGCACACACACGCACGTCTCACTGTAAAAACTAAATGTGTTCTGTTGGAATTCACACATCTTCAGGGAACATTAAGCCCCACCTTCTTTGATCTGATTGGCCATTATTTTGACATTGACAGGCGCTTAAACAGTTGAGGCAGACCAGCAAAAAAAACTTTAATTTTAAAATGTCTGCCATCCAACAAACAGAGCGATGCATAATGGAGAGCCGAATTAGGAAATGTTAAATATTGGACGGGCAATTTACCCATTTCCAATTATATTGGGGGCACTTGTCCCCTCAGTGCCTATGGTGGTTACAGCCCTGGCTCTGATTATAGTTGGGTGTTGATTATTCTTCTACAGAACGATTTTTAGATATATTATTTAGTTAATATATTTAGCCTATCGTTCTTAGTGTGAACGGGCCTTATTGCAATATCAGTACTGAGGAAATTAAGGCTGATATACTTTCAGCTAGCTAACTAAACATATTTGGTGACTCTGAATGCAGACAAAATTGCTGACTAGCAAGTTAAAACCTGAACCAAAAAAAACCAACCTTTTCCTTAAATGATCTTTTAACTCATCATCCATTAACAATATGTTTTATAAAACACATTTTCTGTTCTAAATATAGCAGAGTTTCAGCCATGTTCAAGCAAGGACTGAGACAGGCGTAGTCACAAATGTGCCTGCACGCTCATTATGGTTCGCCTACGAAAGGTTAGAGTCGTGCCGATGGCCTCTGCTTGTAAAAAGCTCGCTAACTCACAAATGATGAAACCATTCTCCTCTGCCTTTCAACAAATACAGCTTCTCACCAGTTTCCAAACGCCTTCCATGAGACCAGACGCATCCTGCAGAGATCTCGCGCCGAGCGTTCCAGCCCTGCTTGAGCAATAAGGCAGTGCTCTAACTGCCAAAGCAGGATTGTTAGTCCTGACTCCCGCAGACAAAGCTATTACAGCGAAGAGCCAGATCTCTTCCTGCCCGAGAGGAAAATAATCCCTGACAGTATGTTTTATCAGACAGATCAGGACTTTTGACCCTAACTCAGCCACAACACTGTTCCAGTAGTATATTAATGCTGGTTACTGAAGGTAGCAATTTGGTGAAGTGCGCCAAAAGGGTTGAAGTGTTTAAATGTAACTGCTCTGAAGACGGTTTTCACATGAAAACAGCCCAGATTATCCGGCTCAGGCGTCTCAAATAGAACCTCTTATCTTGCCGAACGATTTAAGTGCCTTTGACTTTTAGAGACGGGCATGCATTCATTCATGCTATTTCATGACCAATAGGAGAGATCAAAATCTTATAAATCACATGTATAATTTACTGTGAAAAATCACAGTATATTAATACCAAATAATATTTCATGGTATATAAATTCCATATTTTTTCCTAGAACAAAAAATTATACATTACATAACATAGTAACGTCTATTTATTTTATATGAAAAAAGACTTGACAAGAATGAAAAGGTAACACTTGACTTGAATTTTATTAGCTAACTTTAAAAAAAGATAAATAACCGCGACAAAAATTCTAATAGAACAGATCTTATTATAAAGCATTACCCATTTAAAAAAATATTTGATTCAATAACGCATTAATGTATCATGAACTAAAAATGTGCAACCATTATTTAATTATTTAAGTTAGTGCAAATACACATAGAATATACATGATTTATAAAATATCCTATACAATTTAGAAATATTCCATTCAATCTCATGCATTAAACATTAATGTACGTACAACATGAAATGTTGATTTCTATTTACTAGTGCAGTTCTAAAATTAGCATTGATTAATAAATGCATTAACTAATGTTAATAGGGCTGCAACAATTGTTATATTTTGCTATTCTATTAATTGGTTGATTTTTCGATTAATCGTTTGGTTTTCGATTAATCGATTAATCTGATAAAAATGCCCACTTTACTTTTTTATTTTATTGACAAAAAACATTATTCCTTGCCCAATGCTGCCCTTAAAACAAAAGTGCAAATTGAATGCTACACTCTAAAAAATGCTGGGTTAAAAACAACCCAAGTTGGGTTGAAATTAAAATGAACAAACCCAGCAATTTTGGGTTGATTTAAGCAAACATTTAACCCAACCGCTGGGTTTGTCCATTTTCAACTCACCTGTATGAAAATTTATAGTGAATATATCTATGCTCTACACTTTATGAGTTATAAAGCAAAGGGACAGTTTAAATATCTACACTAAAAATGAAGATAATGATAAAGGTAAACAAAAACACAAACTCAGTGTTAACAGATTAGAGGGATGTTCAGTAGGAACACACATTCACTACTGTCATTTATTTATCATGTAAATGTAAGAAACGTCTTACATTATATTCAATTGCACAATGTTATTCCTTTACAGTTACTACTCTCATAAAACACTTGAATTACATGTAAACTTGTAAACCTAAATTTAACGTCCAACAACAGATATTTCAGCAAAATGAATATTTTTGCGCTGAATATTAATTGTGTCCTCTACTTGTGTTTCATCTGTTTGTCGCGCATGTGCACACCGGTGCTCGTTCGGTTAAGACTATCAGGACGAGCCTTGGAAATACTGCGAATTTGTAACATTTACAGATAAGGATCTAACCGTAAAATGCAAGTTTTGTGCTGGGGAACCGTAACTCACGTTAAACATCACAAGCATCTGTCAGGACAAGCCTTTCTGGCAAGTTGAATACGGAAGGCGGTCTGGCGGAAGCTAGATATCTTAATGTTATAAATATGGATATTTTTTCTTACAAATCCCCATCGATTTACTTCAGAAGGCCTTTATTAAACCCCTGGAGCCATGTGGAGTAGGTTTATTATGGATGGGTGCGCTTTTTTGAGCTTCAAACTTAATGGACCCCGTTACTGCTTATGCATTAGCTTGAAGCTTAAAATAATGCATTCCTCGTGTTTTGGGCAGCTTGGGTCATGCACCTATCCCGCAACAGCTCACCGAAATGCTAAATGCATTTTGTCCATAAAAATGGGTTATTTAGTGCTGTAATTTGATGTGACTGGAGGAAGTTTTCCATGCATTGTCGGACGTGACTAATTGATAAATTACATTCATTTGTCGATGATTTTCATTATCGATTAGTTGTAGCCCTAAATGTTAACAAATTTAATATTACTGTAAAGCATTACCACTTTCTAAACTTATTAATCATACAGTTGCATAGCATGTCACTGTTCTTTTCGTAGAATAAGCAACACACAGCTGGACACATTTCATTTTAATTTAATTTAAGTAGAAAACATATCTGAATATCGGGGGGGGGGGGGTTGTGTTCAAGATTACTTTTTTTGTTTTGTTTTTGTAATCCAGCTGCTGGTGAAACAACCAACTTCTCAGTGACACTAGCTGAATAAACTTCCTCATCTGTAGGACAACACAAAGCTTAACTTCGCATCCACTTCTCATCAGTGTTAGAGTTCGAACAAGATACTGAAGTAAGGCCTGAACAGGAAGAGTGGAACTGAAATCGATAGACAGACACCCAGTCTGAACGGGTCAAGCTTCCCCCTCACAAAGAGTTCTCTGTTCATCGTTTAAAAACACGGCCCCCTGCTCAATATAGAGCTCAAGCCAGGGCCATTCCAGCTTCAACCATCCATAAAACAAGCCAACACTCAACGTCTGGGTCTCATGTGCCCAAGAGCCAAAATATTTACCTTTGCATGTTCTCTCATCCTGCATCGAGCGCCAAAAAAATCATACACTGGTTTGACACGCACATCCAAGTCAGGCAAATAAAAGGGGCAAAGATTATGGGTATTACGTGAGGGCTTTGAAATAAAGACAAATTAGTAAATTAAAAAGTTATGTAATAGCCACTAGGCAGAGTTTCAGCCATACAGATTACAGCGGTTAATCTAGTCATGAAAGACACAGCTGTGATGTTGAAGAGTTTCACCCGAAAAAAAGAAAGAAAAAAAAGAAAAACACTATTTAGAATAGATTTAGAGTTAAGAACAAAACAGAGAAAAGGGGGAGAAAAGCCCCTCTTGCGTTCATCACTCTTTACACAATCTGGGCCAAGCCCAATTATTTTACTCCTGCTGTTACCATGGAGACTGGCTCCCTCCCACTCTAGGTGTTAAGAGACATTGCGATCGGAGGCCAAGCCTGACGCGCAGTGCAGTTTGTGTTCTCACCTCACTTGTTTTAACGCAGCTGACGTCTCTTAACCGTTCCGCTTTACCGCCACAACAGGAAACAGCTGCAAACTCGTTTAAAAGATGACTCGGTCAATGCCACCTTATTCTATCAAAGGATACATGAAAAGCTGAGCTCATCTTGACGTGTATAGAGCGTGACAGACAGTGGTAATGGAAATCGTGAAATCTGAGTCCTGGAATTAAGGCTACGTTCACACTGCAAGCCTCGGAATTATGTAATAGCTGTCCACATTGTTGTTTTAAAGGGGTCATATAATGCTGTTTTTTCTAAGATCATTATTTGGTGTATTTGCTGTAATAGAATGTTACCATGATTTAAACCCTTCTAAAAAGCGTAGTGTGCTCTGATTGACCCAGTGCGTTGTAATTGGCTGAACGAACACCTCAAGCAGGTGTCGGAAATGTAACGCCCCTTAACATAATCGGAAGCTTCAGCTTCCAAACCAAAATAAAGACAGTTAATTAATAATGTCAGTTTTACCACATCACCCGAGTCAGATTCTGAAAACGCAGATGACCAAGCCGATCAGTCGGATATAGATGTATTTGCAGTACACAAGTGACTAGGGGGTAGGGGGAAGGCCGAAACTCATTTCTGTAGTTACATTTATAATTACACGACACTTCCCTTACACCTAACCCTATCCTTAAACCTACCCATACCACCACACCTCTCCCTAACTTTACCCTCATTACCAGCAAAAGTGTTTTGAAATACAATATGAACCAAATAAGAACATTGTACTTATTTTGAAGTAAGTGCATGGTAGTTAAGGCCACCTAATATAAAGTGGGACTATAAAGAAAGTATTGGGTGGATTTTTACCATTATAGACTGGTTGTTAACACACTGTGGACACACATCTGTTCAAACTTGTAAAAGTGAATTTTGTATAATAGGTTCCCTTTAAAGTAAGTGATTACATGTTTTGTGCTGTTCACTTCACATGGTCATGAGAAAAACAGTCACATGGTAAGCAAAAAATAAGATTTGGGCCACATTTGCCTGCAGTCTGAATATAGTTTAAGAGACACTGCACCACTGCTTATAACTTTGAAAGCTATCCTTTTAAAATGTGAGTTAGTCAAAACTACCCATCTGAAAAACGTACAGCGACAATACAAGTTTCTAACAAAATGTACTTACTATGGCTATTTAAAGGGGCAATACCTTGATAAATATCATCATCTGACAGTAAGTACTAAATAGTATTTGTTAGTGACTTGTATTGTTTCTAACTACTTTTTTGTAAAACTGGTAGTTTGTACTAAATGCAGTTTGCTTAAATATAGACTACATGTTAAAGTTCAACGCCATCCCCACATTTAAGCTCCTCATGGTTTCTGTGCCAAATTAATTCACAATAACATAGATATTTATTTGGTACAAAAACACGAAAAAATAACAAAATCAATTATGGTGACAGTATTAAACATGTACTTTATGTAAAAATCTGTTCATGTAATAATTAGAAACACTATTTATATTTAAAACCCTGTCTGACATCAAAATTTAACGATATATTTCACCAAAAAAAATAAAATAAATCTAATTTCGTTTCACTGAAATGAATCGATTTCCCTTGCTAATGTAGGAGTAATGCTACACTCACAAGTGATGGGGAAATTTGATACTAGAAAAACTACACCATTATGAAAATTGATAGGTTACAGTCACACTACTACTAGTTAAGTTGTTAAGTAGAATCACTACATTATTAATTATGCTTGCGTAAGGTGAGAAAGTGAGAGCAACTGTCTCTCTAACGGATAACATTTGCAAGTTTCCGCGATTCTGGTACTTGACACTGGCATTACCAGCAGAAAGCACAGAGATACCTAAAGCCTCTAATCAGCTTAACATTAAAGGCTTAATCAGTGAGGTCTGTGTGTCCTAAACTGCCTGCTGAGATGCTTCCGGAGGCCTCACAGGCCGTGTGCACTTGGTCATAACAATACAGATTTCTCTGGCGCAGACTAGTTATGACCAATCGATTTAGGCCAGCACTGCACCGTCTGGCTGGGTATTTAAATTAACACAGTAGTTACATCTTAAGTAAATGCCAGGGGAAAAAAGCTAAAAAAAAAATCGAATGCGTGTCAAAATATTGAATCTGTACATTAGGCCTTCCAGTGCAAATGCAGCCCCTGTGACCTCTCAGTGAAAGAGGAGGCGAGTAATAACGATTGAGGTTTGCATCAGTTCAGACTTGGATCTCCAGAGACTGCACCATCCTCTACAAATATTGCTGAGAGCGCATCCGCTGACAAAGACAATTTTTGTGCGCATGCGACTGACTGTGTGCAAGCTGACGTACGCGTGTGAGCTTATTGTCAGTACGTCTGATCGGTTACACTGCAATCTTGGATCGTCACGTGGAGCAATGTTTGTCACGTTGCAGGATGCCTGACAAAATACCAACACTTTAAAGTAGCGTTTGACTCAGACCTGGGGTTGAGGGTTATATTTTTTAAAAGGAAACAAACTATTCCTTCAATTCCCCCTTCACGACCACCTTCTCAAATTCAGTGCAAAATAGACAGTGACAAAGATGCAAGAAAGAAAAGACGAAAAGCAAAGACATTTTGAGGCCTTTTGTTTTATTCTTGTAATATGTAAAAAAACAACTCCAACCGAAAGGCAAAGTGGGTCAGAGAATTCCCAAGGTACTGCAGAGAGGCAGCCAGTCGTATCACGGCAGAAACAGAGCTCAGCCCATCCCAGCTCGAGATTCACAGACCTGGACAGCCATACGAGTAACATTTTACATACTGGTCATTTCTAAAGGCTTTGTTCAACTGAATATTACTGTTGGAGGGACTCGAGGGAGGATATATTGGAAAACAGGATCTTCTTTGCACAGAGCAGTGGTCCATCTACTATGATACTATAGATATCTAATGTTCTCAAAATGCAAAACCTCCTACCCAGTCCATCATGTTACAGAAATTAGGATAAAAAAGTAAAGTTACACTTTATTTTAAGGTGACTGTTACATTATAATTACTCAAATAACTACCAAGTAATAATTAACATGTACTTATTATTGAATTACAGTTAGGGTTTCGGATTAGGGTTAGTTGTACTCAGGGCTGCAACAACTAATCGATAAAAAGCAATAATGAAAATCTTCGACAACGATTGTCATTATCATTTAGTCGCGTGTGCCCACCACGCACGGAAAACTTCCACCAGCCACATCAAATTACAGCACTGAATAGCGCATTTCTAAGGACAAAACGCATCTAAAAATAGTGGAGGATACCCAGTGAGCTGCTGCTGGAAAGGCATGTGATCCGAGCTGCCCAAAACATGGGAATTCTTTATTTTAAGCTTCAAGCTAATACATGAATGAAATGTTTAATGTGGCTTGCCCTGTCCGACGCTTTGAGAGATGTGCGCTGTTTAATCTGTGATACGTTCTCTCAGCACAAAACTTTATTTTTACAGTTATATCCTTAACGGTAAGAGTAACAAATTCATGCAAGTATTTCCATTTTGCATGAAGGCTCTTCCTGGCAGTCTGCTTTAAACTTCAGACTTTACTGAATGAGCGCCGGCACGCACATGCGCGTCAAACAGACCGGATGAATTTCTGAGGGAGACAATTACTATTCAGTGCAAAAATATTCATTTTGCTGAAACATGCCTGTTGTTGGACTTTAAATTTAGGTTTAAAAGTCAACATGTAACTTTTTATGAGAGTGGTAACTGTAAAGGGACACAAATTAAGAAGTTTCTTACATTCAGAAATGACACTAACAGGTTAAATGTGTGTGCTCCTGCAGAACATTACTCTTATCTGTTAAAACGGAGTTTGTTTTGAATTTTTATTTTTATTTAAAAATTAAGATAATAATAAAGATAATAATACAGGGCTTTAAACTGTACTTTTGCTTTAAAGCTCTTTTTTTCATATAGCATAGATATAAATATATTCAGTATTTATATGTTTTCATAGCATTCATTTGGCATGTTTGTTTGAAGCACAGTATTGGGCAGGATGTGGAATAGTCTAAAAAAAGATGACAATTGGGCTTTTTAACTGAAGAAACAACCGACCAACCAATCGATTATCAAAATAATCGTTAGTTGCAGCCCTAGTTATACTGTCATTACTAAAGTAAGTACATGCAGTATCATATAATAACGTCACTCTTTAAAATAAAGTGTTACCAAAAATAAATAAATGCCTATGCCACAGTCCATCCTGATGACCAACATGTGACCCACTATGGTACATGGAGGTTAGGCGATCATTAGAGGTCAGTTATATACAGAACGCAAAGATAAAGTAGAAAAAAAACAGTCTGTACTTAAAATTCTTGAACATTTCCGTCCCAATATAAATTGGGTGAAATCCATTTTATATGCAAAAAAGACATTTAAAACATTTGTGATGGGAGCACATTAACTATTTTTGTTGGCATTAACCGAACCTAGGCAGGGGATTTCTAGTTCCCAGCATGCTTTAGGACTGCATGGGGAGGGTAAATGTCGAAATTATGTTTTGTGTTTTTCAGCAAAATGAAAAAGGGGGAAACTTATAGTGTTTAAATGTTCTGTTGGGATTTAGAATAGTTTCTGTTATATTGGTATTTTGGAGGGGGTGTCATTGTGCTGAAAAGTGAAGCTTATACTATCATCCTCAACTTAAGTACAAAGACTATACTGCATGTTGCTTTAAACCAATAAGCAATTCTCGTGCAAATCCCACATTAAAAAATTAAGAAATAAGAAAAAAACCTTTAGCATGTAAGTATGGCTCTTGCAAACTAGTAGCGAATTTGACATTTCATTTTATTGGCTTAATTCAACCCTTGGTTAGCAGAGGACTTTATAGGGACCTCCTCCCCTGAACATTCAGATTAGTTGTTGACCAACATGCCATTTTCAGTGGCTGAATCCTAAATTAGTCCCCCGAAATTTGAATATGTGGTTACATGTTAGTGTATACATGTATTAAGTCTTTGGCAAAACTTGATTCAGTCGTGGACAGAGATTCAAATGTTGGAGATTACCTTTCTTAACATTGGCATATTGGTCAACAACTAATCTGAATGTACAGGGGAGGATGTCCCTATAAAATCCCCTGCTAACCAAGGCCCAACAGAATGGCTAACATGCGCATATACCCTCTTAAATCAATTACAGGTGCAATAACAGAGCTGCTGTTTATACTGGCATCGCCGTTCACGTCCAACATGTTTGTTTATTTCCCTGAGAGTGACAGCCAGTTGAAGACTGCTCAGTTCTGTAAATAGACTGGGAGCTGGTCAAAATTAGCAGCAGCTGACAAGCTATCCATTGTGACACGATCAGAGTTCGACCTGAAGAAAAAAATATATATTTGAAGGGCTGAAGCCAGGTTTACTGCTCTACATACAGTAAGCCGCCAGATGATTTAACATGCTAACAAAGCTAACCCGGTTACTGCTGCCTACATTAAGCCTGATCAGTGAATACTAATCAGAAGAGACTTAAAAGTAATCCAGCCAGGATATAACACATCCACCGCACAGATTAAAGGGTGTGCCTGTGGGGTCAGTCAGGGGCAGAGCGTTCTATGCATATATAAGTGTGAAAATACCCACCATAGAAAAAAATATGGAACAATCTAGCAGCACTGCAAAAAATTGGATGAAAAACACCAGCAAATGGTGATTCTCTGTGTAAAGATGTAATCTAGCTCAGACAACAAAGTGTGATAACATCATAAGATCCCTGTTGTTAGGGAGCACCCCAGAGTCTTATGGGAAAGAGACATTCTGGTCTCCAGAGAGATGAAGAGATGACTTGCCAATTCAGCCAAGATTTACAGTTCAACAATTGCAGTATTGCTGAAGCTGAGAAAGAGACAGCTGTATCAATACATGGGACACAGCAAGAAGGACTAAGGGTGCTACCCCTGCTCTATGTCCTTTCAACGCTCTAAGTGCAACCAAATAATCCATTAGTAATCAGATTGACGGCTCAATCGGACTGAAAGGCCTTCATGTAAACACCTTAATCAATCCGATTGAGTTTAATCCGAATGAAATTTCGATTGGATTGGAAGGGGCAGTTTATTCCTTTTCTAATCTGATCGATAGGACATGTGAACACTTGATCGGATTGAAAACCGAAACTGAAAAGAACTGTGCATGAGCAAAGATGTAGAAATGGCATAATGACGTACGAGTCTGACGTTTGGAACGATCTGTTGAAGTTGTTGAATGAAGTGTCACGAATGACTGTCATGTTATTCTAAAAATCATCTCATCTTCTTTGAAGTGGAGCAAGACATCGTCCCACCAGTCCTTCTTTCCTACCCTCATCCACAGGCAGCTGTTTTGGGAAAGGGACATTTGTACTGCTTGATAACAGCACAATGGTCCAATGGTCCACATGCAGATTGTCTCCTAATTAGGACCCGTAATAGATCAATATTATGTCTGCTGTTTAAAAGAAAGCGTCAAAAATAGAAATTCCCATTTGAAGCTTGTGACAATCAACCCGATCACTTTAGTGTTAGTGTAAACACGACATTCGGATTCATCAGTCGGAAAGAATTTATTATGATTGAAACAAAAGTTGTGCATGTAGACCATAGACTGTAAAAAAATATGGACACCGGGTCTGTGACGTCAG
Organism: Gobiocypris rarus; assembly: GCA_023029165.1. NCBI lineage: Eukaryota > Metazoa > Chordata > Actinopteri > Cypriniformes > Gobionidae > Gobiocypris > Gobiocypris rarus. The sequence goes on from CM040922.1 coordinate 13,831,775, forward strand.
CCGTAGGTTTCTTAAGAGCATTTTTGAAACCTGAAGTGGGCAGAGCCCGCCGTCGCCATTGGATGACTGAAAATGGGCAAAAAGCAGGACGTAGGTGGAGCTGAGGTGCCTGGTTTCTGAAACCACGCCCGCCTAGTTCAACCATAGTGGCAATCCACCTGTCACTCAAGTGGCCACGCCCTTAATTATGCAGAACTTTAAGGCTTAATATAATTAAGCCCCCTAACAGTTATAATGAAGGGCAAAATTAGCTGTATAGAACAAAACCACTGCAGACCGATGGACATGAGACAGCATCATTGTGGCATGGCATCAAAGTGCAGTGAGAGCGATTCAAGAGCAGGTGGCTGACCGATGACGACACAGCTGTTGCACGATTGGCCGGATTCACTGATGAGAACAATAATGTTTTCGGGTCTATTTTAACTCCTTCAGTTAAACTAATGATCGCAAATCTGTGTTTTTATAACAGTAAAACCTATGTAACTATGAAATAGACCCACTTTATTGGTATTTAAATAGTATAGGTTTATGTTGACCTTTATACTTGTACAGATGGTGCTGTATTAAGCAGAACATAAAAAGTATTTCTGTTGCTTCATGAAAACGTCTGTGTATTTGATACATAGTGCATGTAATCCACTTCGTCCGTGATAAAGTACACAAACATCACTCAAGCATGACCACGGAAAGCAGAAAGTCACAGACTTGACAGCTCCGTTTTCAATTCCGCCCCCGACTGCAAGAGGTAACTCTCTCCGATCGGTCTGCGCAGCTCCACATGAAGTCAAACACACCTTCTGTTCTGTCCTTCCTATATGACCTCTGTGTCTAACCTGCAGCGGCTCACTGTCTGCACTATTTGCAGGTGTGCAGCTTTCATATCCTCAACTGTCGCTGTCACTGATGTGAAAGCGATTGACAATTGCTTTATTAAGGTCACCGTTTGCGCATCAAGTAAACGTAGATCATCATACTCAACCTCAGTATCCAACTGTATCAAAAATTTATGATTTCTGGTCAGCTAGGCATTGCATATTGCGGTCAGTGTGAGCGTACCTTCAGTTACCATCCCTCAAGACCCTCTGGCAGTATCCTAGTTCACCTCGTCCTGAAAACATCCCTGCACTGAAAATTCACTCTCAGATGAAGACCAGCAGGTATGCGTGCACTCTTGCATATGTGTGCGAGGAGGCAGAGAGAAATCCCTGGGATTTGTCGAACCCAAGAAATGAGGAAAAGATATGCAGCATAGGGTGTCCCTTGGCACAAGGGAGCTTTCCAATTACTCACTGCGCCTGAGAGCTTAGCAGGTGGCCACAGCCATGAGAAGGGTTAGAAAGACAACTTTAGGATTTTTTAGGGAAATCAATATTCAAGAGCAAAAAAAAGAAGTCCAACTGCGAAATGGAAGGTAAAAATCATTATCGTAATGAAGAACAGAAGGTGACACTGTGTTCGGTGGACACTGGCTGGTGTTAATGAGCAATGCTAATGCTGGACAGATGTTATGTGAGGTTCTGGACATCAATAAAGAAGATTCATTTTGTGCTCACGTCACCCTTTTGTCTCTTCGTCTTTCATGCACACATCTAATTGCTAAAGCAATACACAATAATCACTTTATGACAAAGCTAAATTGACTTCTCTATTTGCTATGAGCTTTCTCAAAAATCTGCAGGTCCAATACCATTCTGCCCATCTTCCAACAAAATGTTCCATCATTCTCCATTTTCTATCCAAAAAACTAAAAGAAAAAGAAAACTATTAAACTGTGGTGCTCATGTGAGTGATGCAGGTTTGAATCTGGCCTGTAATATGTCCAAATTCTCCCGACCTACCAGTCATTTCTTGTCTAGAACAAGAACTTGGCGGTATATCGAGCTTGTAAAATATATAGATTTTTTTAATAAACAATATAAGACGAGGCAATGCCATTCAGTCTGATATTACAAGCAAGTGCATAATCCAATTTGTCCTTAAAATGAGACCTGCTTTATATAAAAGGCCTTCAAAAAAAACTTTTGAGATTTAGTTAACGCATATATTTTAACGCGGCAGGTGCTCTTGACAGATATGTGCTGTTTAATGCGTTTGAGATATGGTGTTTTCCTCAGATGATAACTTACAATTCACAGGCTTAGGGCCAGATTGTTCTAACAGCTTGCACCAGCGCAAACCCTCATTTGGTGCTAAAAAACTACTGTCAGGATTTACTAAAGCCATGCAGTGATAAATTAGCGCTGAAAAGGCGTGGACAGGGTTTTTTTTGCGGCTGACTGTATTGCATGTTTGATTTCTCTTTAAGGCGCAAAATTTATCAGAAGAGAGAATTTAAATGAATTACGCGAGGTGATTTACTAAGGTTTGCGCTCGTAAATTTACTAGAGTTTGCGCCATTATTTACCTCCCCAAAAAAGCACGCCTTAAACCAGATGCTAGTAGATGAGTAGACTGCGTTGGTCATTATGGAAATGATCCGGCTACGTCTGTTCTTCAATTTGTGCATCGTCAGAAGATCGTGTAGAACTCACGCTTTTATGCCTTGCCTCACACTAATTTGCCGTTTAGTAAATCTGGCCCTTATTCCCCAATTGTAAATGTTAAAAAGTCATGCAAATTTTTCCATTTTGCTAGTGGACTAGTTCTCATGCGACGGAGTCTCCGCTAAACTCCGCTAAGACTTCAATGAACGAGAGCCACCGCAAGCATGCGCGCCAAACAGACAGAGCGCAATAATTCTAACTAAAATATACATTTTGATTAAATTAATTTTTGGACATTAAATGTGCCATATGTGACATTTTAAAATTACAAGTAAGTGTGTTGTTTTGATAGCAGTAACTGAAAATTGACGATTGTAATGGGTAATGTAGGCTAATATAATCACTAACCTCAGATGAGTGCATTAGTGTTCTTACCAGTTATTTATTTTCATTTTTAATTTAGTGATTTTAACTTCTGTTTAAAAAGAGCATTGCTTTTGTTCTTAGACTGTAATGTCGTTACAATGATAGAATATAATGTGATTTTAACCCTTTTTTTGCACATATTATATAGCATAGCCTACATGGTTACATTTTTAATACAGGGATACAGAAAAATATTTTTCAGATATACTGTATATCTTATATCATGGATATCACCAGCTCTAGCAAAAAACCTGCAAATAAGATTTAGAAAAACTCACCTATATGTAGGTGAAAAATAAAGAGATGTTTTGATGCAGTGTTTGATGTAATGTGAAGCAGAAAGTACAGAAACATGCCACTCACAGGAGTATTAGAGTGAAACAGCAACAGATAGGTGGCTTTGGGAAAACTCAATACATGAAGGATCTATCTGTAATGAAATCAAGACATTCACACAGAATAATAATCTTGCAAGTGTAAGTGAGGGGTTGTTGGCTAAATTTGGCAGGAGTACAGAGTTTGATGGTGCAAATTGCCACCATTTAACTATTTGGACCACAAAGTACTGCGTAAAATAACACCATTAAAAAAAAACTTCATAAAATGAACTCAATACATCCAGCAAGGACTGGCCTACGGATTCATTTAATGCAGGGCTCAACAGTGCGACCATTTCACTCGCATTTGCGAATAAAAATAGATGTGCGAACTGTAAAATGGATTTTAGAGAACGTGTGCGAATAAACAATCCCTGCGGATCAGTTTTCTTAAATGCAAGATCATAAAAAGTCTTCAATACCACAAATGGCATAAGCATCTTAATGATAATTTTAGGCATCTTATATTTTGGGGATGGGAAAACAAAATCGCAATACTGCCTAAAAATGTGATTATTAAACTTCAAAAGGCTATGATTTTATTAAATAAATGTGAGCGCTTCATGTTTCAATGCCTGAATGTGGCGCTGTTGTGGGTTCTACAGGCTCGCGCTTCCGAGCAGCTCGACATCAATGAATAGCGCACATTTATGCCAAGAGATTCCTTATGAAATAATGCTGATCAATTATGACAGTGTTTACTTTATGGTGTTTATATTGTAATATGTATGCAGAAATAGTTCGTTGCACCCCTAAAGTTTGTATATTCTCCTATATTTTTCAACTTCAAAACACAGATGGTCCTTGGAAGAAAAAAAAAAGTAAGCGTCAAGCCCTGATTGAATGCCTCTGATTCGCCATTGCATTCAAGTACACAACAGCCATATCAGTGACTGGCTTATTGCAAAAATACACCGAGTAATTCAGATATTACTAATGGTATTTAATAAGATTAATTCTGCAGCAATAAAGTACACACACATGCATTTGTTTTGTGATGGAATTTTTGTATAGGGTTTCATATCACTGAAAGCCAAGTCTTTATTTATAACCCATACACTTATGACTTCAACACACCCGCACAGACGCCCAGAGCTGAGCAACATTACCAATTATCCTTAATGAACAGACCGACAGTCATTATAGGGCTTTCAACAGCCGCTACAACTGTTCTGAGAACAGTGAATAAGATCGGTGTCAGATAAGTGCAGTTCTGTCACAAAAGTACAATTCAAAGGGAATCACTTCCTACAATTATGTCTGGCAGCTTAATTCTCACTACCATAACTCACACACAGCACTGCGGGTTAAAAAGAACCATACAGTCCTGTATCACGGAACAAAGGAACAAACGTGGCAGGGCGAACGCAATAACCCTCGCTTGTCTTTATCAATATTCTGCTCACTCATTTATAGGCTAAACAGAGGGCTCCTTTCATCTATCTAATAGCCTGGCCAAGCAAACGCACCATGCGCGGGCTAATTGGTTAATTCTCCGTGGAGGCAACGGGGTGACGACCATCAAGGCAGAACAAATCAAAGTGTCCTAAACCCCCTCATTCTTTCTCTTCATCTACCCTTCTCTTTTTCTTTCTTCTTCTTCTCTCTAGATATTGCTCATAAAAATCGTCCTGGTGATGCTGTGCTGGAAACCTCCCTTATTAAATTACACACACTATCAGATGGGGAAGCACTCTGCCTTCCAGCCTTTAATTGAATATCTATATCAGCCATGACATTTTTTAACAAGGAGGTCAAATGGGGATTAATTGCTACATGCAATAACATTCAAGTGACCAGAGCGCTGTTTCAAAACTTAGAGAGCTGCCTACCTAGACAGCCAAAAATAATCAAAATAAAAAGACATGAAGAGCATGTATCCTTAAAGGGGGGCAGGGCTTATATTCTGACTTATTTACACTGTTAATGAGTTGGACTCTCATGCTAAACATGGCCAAATTAAAAAAAAAAACGAGTTGGACGTATGGTCAAGTATTTCTGTGCCAAATACACTCCTTCAGGATTCGAATAAGTTTCTGAAAGTTTTTCAGAGTATGGCCCTGTATGAAGTTATAAAGGGCAGAATTCCTTGCATGGTCACTTCTCCCGGATGAGCGTGTGTGCACATCAACCAGAGCGAGAGCAAAAACTCCCCCATCAATGTGCTTCGTTCAGGTTGCGGAAGCCGTCGGCTGAGCTGCCATTTTGTTTTTAGAGCATGAAATCAATAATGTCACTAAAGAAGTGTGTTTTTGGTTGTGAGGGAATGATAATCTTGTTTACCAAATAATTCAGCAATACAGTTCAGTTTTTTTTTTTTTTTTCATGAGTCGAAACTGCAGGCGGTGAATGAAGCTGCATCAAACGTCAGTTGAAAATCGTGCAAAAATTGCATATACTGTTCACGACATGAACATATAGTGATTCGAAAGTTATCCAGGGTTAATGCCATGATGTATTTTCTTGTGTCTGTCTGTCTGTCTGTGTGTGTGTGACTCTTAGCTCCCCCCACTGCACACCTCCATGAGTTTGGCTGTTTTCATAAAGAATCGGTACAGCGTATCTGTCTTTTCCTAATATGATAAAATTAAAGACTCTTTTAAGATATGCAATACTTCTCTATATAGGTACTATAGATAGCATAAAACTGTTATGTACCCTTTAACATCTATTCTTAATTACAATGCAATACCACAATGCACTGCTTAAATAAAAAAAAGATTTTATTAAATCCTGAAAAATATAAATGTGCGTTATGATTACAAGAGTCTCAGGATGCCGTTGCTAACATGAATCAATTAATTGCAATAGATTTATTGTTTAAGTTAAAAAAATTGTTGTGTACATGAGTGCCTTTTTATTCAATTGTGCTCGGTCCTGATGTTTTGAATGCAACAACAACAACAAAACACCCTGCATGCATGCCTCCTAGGTTTTTCAACAGATTTTGTCACACCATACGAATCTTATCACCTCAAAATCTTATCTGGCTAATAAAAAAACAGGTGTTTTAAGAGAGGCAGTTAGTTTGTCTTACTGATAGAAACAAATGTGTATCCTAAAATACTCCAGACCCAATCCACTGAGGTATTTGTGTGTATTTCTGATAGTCTTGCAGAGACTATATCATCCTTGAATCAAAGTTCTTCCTCATTCATCACTGCGCATTAAAATGCATTTATAGTATCTTACTATTACTAGTGCTCAAACTAGGGTTGTCAAACACTACCAGTACAAGTCAGTACTAAAAAAGAAAAAAAAGTTACCTGTAGTATTATTTGGTACCTGTAGTATTATTTGGTAAAGCTCTCTAAGCTTTAAAAGTTTATATTTACAGCATGTTTTTACAAGCATCGAGCATACATCAATCACAATCAAATCTGTTGAGCGCATGAATGCAATGGCCTATCAGAGGTGCTAGTCAGTAAGTTAGTCAGAATCTGCTTAGCAGTGCTGAAAACGCAAAAGGATTTTGTTTGTTCCACGTGAGCCGCACGCTCGCAAATTATTTCATTATAACCCACAAAGTGTGAACACAATGTAAAGATATTCACAGTTCAATTAAGAGTTATTACCCATTCACAATCTGTTTAGTTTAGTTTTTCATACTTGCAAGGACTGCAACGTCTCTGGATTGACAACCGCTGATAATGAAAACTGCAATGATAAGTTGCAGTGTGATTCATTATCTTTACAGTACATCTCCGAATTTCAAATATTAACAAGAGCATAAAAGACACTGTTTATGCGTTTAAATTCTGACCATATAAGATCATTTTGATGTGCGAAAATACTATCCATAAAAGATTAGCATTTGTAAGATTATAAGAGCCAAATTCAATAAATCAAAAGCAACAGCACATGGCTTCCTATAAACACTAATGATCTTTGGTTTGAAACACCTTTATAGCTTTATAATGTAAAATTTATTATTTTATAGCCTGTGTGGTGCAGATAATGATTTGTTTAGGTCAGTGTGTTTAGAAATACTTCGGCATTCATTGAATGTGTGTGGCTGTGTGCGTCCGTCTTCATGGTGACCCACTGTCTCTCTCTCTGACTCTCAGATGCCTTACAAGGCCATTCCTTCCCCGTGCGTGCGTTAGATCTGGTTTCTGCTCATCGCTGGATCCATTTCCGCTGCTCCTGTCGGCACATTAGCTGCCTTAAAACCACACACGCACGCACGTATACACAAACTGCCTGTTGACACAGCGCAGGGCACTTTTCCATTGCACACCCCCTCAGGAGTTCCAATCTCATGGTGCCCTTCCTTCAGTATGCACTCACAACCAAATGTACACTTGTACCCTGCTCTCCACTTGCTACCTTTGACCCCAAAACCATTTATCAGACAAGGGTCACACAATGTCACTCTGAGGTCGTTTGCAACAGTGCAGCTTACTAGATTGGACAACTAACAATAACCTAACAAATTGAGCATGGACCAGCGTTTCCTGCACCTCTATTAGTTCTGCCACTATAGCGTCATGGGAAAATACATTTTATCTTAGTGGTAAGTTTACAAGACTGTAAACTTACCACTAAGATGAAATGTATTCTGAATGTAATGTAATGTAACTGAGTCTGGTTTGAGTCATATCTTTTACCCACCCCTCTTCTCTCGTCATGTACTTTTCTGTCAATTCCCCACTATGTTGCCTAATAAAGGCAAAAACATAAATAAATAAATAAATAAATAAGCAGATTTCTTTGCTGTTTTCTAGATTCTGACTTTGCGCTACATGCCAGTTCTTTTATGGGATTGTTCACCTCTCCTCATTAGTCAGACAGAATTCAGCAGCCAAGATGCAACCAAGTCATGGGCCAAATTCAGTTGGCACAGCGGGACGTAATGCCTGTAACTGGTTGATGTTCGGTTATTGCCAAACCAGCAATAAACAATGTGCAATTGATAAAGCTGCTAGCAGAAGACCTCAGGCAGTCTGAAGACCTCAAGTAGGGGGAACATTTTTTAAAACACTTCTAACACTTCTAACAGACAGCTTCTTACGCTCTGTTTGGTTCTCCCTTTCTCAAACACTCTCCGCAAAAAGGCTTTCTTTGTCATGCAGACAGTAAATCAGATGTCCTGATGGCGGCAGTGGCAGACGGCAGAGGGGTGGACGGTGTCTGGTGCACATGCTCAGGAGGAGGAAGTGGGCTTTGGCCTGAGTCGAGCTCAAATTCCCCCTCTGTTAGCATTGTCAGCTTTTCCCATCAGCTAGAGAGCAGGCCAAGAATAGCTCCGATCGGTTGGAAAACGATGGAGGGAAAAAAGGTGAAGGAGTGAGAGAACAAGGGAGAAAGATGAAGAAACACTTCATCAGGTGAATACCATCTCAATCTGTCAAACAGACAATATTCTGCAAATCTATTTTTACAAATAACATGTGAAAAATCAATTCTTTCAGATTCTTACAGGCCCATTCATTTATTAAGGTAACTGTAGTAGTATGGCAAGTTACATGGTCCTCTCACTTTTTGACCAATTTCCATGACTTTTCAAGTCTGATTACTGGACATGGATTTTTATAGATATTGCATAGCTATTTCTAGCTGAAATTTCATACACATGCACAATGTTTAACCCTTCTATTGTCATGTATACTGTTCAAAAATGTATCCGTATTTTTATTTAGCAAGGATACAATAAATTGATTAAAAGTGAGAGTAAAGATATTTACAATGTTAAAAAATATTTAATTTAAAAATGCTGCTTTTTTAACTATTAAATCAGACTATCCTGAAAAATTATTAGGCAGCACAACTGTTTTCAAAATTGATAATAATAATAATAATAATAATAATGTTTCTTGAGCAGCAAAATCAGCATATTAGAATGATTCCTGAAGGATAATGTGACACTGAAGACTTCGGCTTTACTAAATCACAGGGTTTTTACTATCACACTAAAACTATAGCAAGCAAAGTGAAGTAAACACTAGAAATTAAATAAATTGATCCATATCAAATAAGATAAATAAGCTGAGAAGACGTGTTTGAATTAAGCTTGAGTCTGTGATATCATCCAAAGAGGGAAGACGATGCAGTGCGTGTTTCTCAACTGATGTCTTTTATGAAAGATTACATAGACAAACAATTCCTTCGTATTTGGAATAACTTGCACCAATGAATTGAGTACAATGAGACCTGGAACATGCATTACGAAATTAAACAAGGCCCATTTTGATTTGATGTTGATTTTAGGATTAACCCAGGAATGTGGAGGAATGTCAATAAAGTGACAGAGAAATTCATATTCAGGTTTATTTTGCCTCTCTAAATCTCCGCAGACAGACAGGTTGACCTAATGATACTGAAAAGTCTGTTACATCTGCCACCGTTGACTCCCTCTGCCCTCAGGAAAAACTCTTTAATGATTATTCAGACACTAAACCCTTGCAAAAGGCCTGGAGAGTCAAATTCAGGCCTCTGGGACCGATATGGGACATAACCGAGAGGCTAAGCCTGGGAGAAACAAAGACAAAGAGTGCCCAGAGACGAGAGACATCCGCACTTTGACCTCCCGAACATCTGTCATCTCTTCTCTGGGTAGAATATATCTTCAGGATGATCAAAGACCAGTTTCACCGAGCCTAAAGCAGGTCTATACTGTGGGTTTTTTTCCTGTCCTCTACTATATGACCCCCGTAACATCTTGGGTAAAACGCAGACATTTGTCTCAAATATCACAATGTACAATGGAAATTTTAAACTGACAATATTTTAGACCAGTCGTTCTCAAACTAGCTTGGCCATTGGACCCACAATAATATATTAAGCAGTATTTCTAAAAAACAAACACACACACAGCCACAAACACGCACGCACAAGTAGCATTCCACTATACTTAACATTTATTGTAAGAATATCATGAACACTGAAGAATAAACAGTATTATAAGGTAAATAGTAGTACTAAACTAGCTTTTAAAACAAAGTTAATAAGTTGGAATGAGCCACCACAGTCATCAAAAATATAGAATTTGTGGTATTTTGGTTTAAGATTACGAAAACTACAGTTACCATGGTAAAAACACTAACATTAACTGTTAATAAAACATATGAACACTGATCCTGAAGAATAGAATCATACATGCATGCAAATCCTTCCCAGCTAACACACGAACTGCCGCACTTAATTTAATAAAGGTGCAATAGGTGATTCTCAGAAGGTTATGCTGGTTGAAAGTCTCCTCATAGCAATCACTATGTTAAGTGGTCTAAATTTATTTTTATATCGTCTGTGGAAGGCTTAGGACCATAAAATGTTTGTTCAAACATTGCATTCGGTCCGATTGATAGCATGTGTTTCCTGTCGGGCAACATGTGTTTGCATATCACTGCGCAGCCTGTTCACGCAGACATTTCATACGTCATCAGCGTTCACATACACTGTGCACTGCAGACAAGGCGAGAATGGCAGGCAAACAGCAACAACATCCTAATTTTCCTTCTGAATCGACAAGTGGCACTGGCAAAGGAGCTACTGAAAGAAAGACATCTTCATCAGAGCCAAGCAGACTCTTATCGTGAAAACCCTGGCATGCAAGAATTTATAACACACTGACATGTTTCGCTAGCTACACAGCTGAAAACTTGCAGCATCTAATTGTTTTTTTCACTATTGTAGTACATCGTTACTGTATTGTAAAGTTTCCTCTCGCTTCTGGTCATGTGTTTTGGAGGAGACGTGGCTTTGGACGGCGGGATCGTATGCTATCAATGCTAGCAGGCTAAAGTTGGCATTTCCCAGATCACCTATTGCACCTTTAATAGTCATAACTAATTTTACACACACAAACCGGGTGCCGGTGTAGTGAGACGCACCTGCTCGGCCACATTTTCGCCTCAAAGTTGTGTATCTTCGGAAGCGGAGCCGCACGGAAAGTTAAAAAAAATGCTGGCGCGCGAAAATGGGGTCTCGCGCATTCAACAAGCACGACTGGCCACACCACGATGACGTAATTTTTGCCCCGTGCAACTTTGCGCTTGTGCGGATGCGGAGAGTATAAACCAAGCTTAACGCGTTTCCTGATTTCACTTCAACAGCGTTCATGCACGTCTTTCAAAATAAGTCTCGCATCAGAGTACTTTTTCGCAAAAACAACATACTAAACGAAAACGTTGTAAAGACAATCCCCATTCACACGGATCTGCAAAAAACAACTAAAAAGTGAAAAAATAATAATAAATACAATACAATATATAATTATATTTATATATTTCATGCCAGGCCTTTAGATGGCGATGTCACTTGGTAAGGAAACACTACATGCCTATAGACTAAACACGTAATATGCATGTACATGTACATTGTACATGCTGAGACATGTACATTGTCTCAGCATGACATTACTGTCATCATGCTGAGACAATAACGTTTTCAAAAAAACATGACACCCGTTTTTAAAAGTTCGCATTTTTTTGGCCCCAAAGCGCAGTTATTGTGTGAATGAACAGCCAAAATGCATTCAAAAGATTTTAGGTTTTTTTCAGTCGTGTAAACGGCCCCTAAATTGTTGTTGTCTTCTTTGACCACACACTCTGGGTCGCGACTCACTGGTTGAGAAACACTGCTTTAGACTCCATAACCAACATTCAACTCAATCCACATTTATTTGTATAGCGTTTTTCACTGTACGTATCATTTCAAAACAGATTTACAGAAAATGACAGTGCATACGTGTCTACATTACAATTTAGAGTCTATTATCAGAGGTGACTGTATATCAGAAATGTATAAATCACGTAGTTAACCTACATCAGTAAGGCACAAACAATGAGCTTATTAAAGTAGTTACAAGTTGTGAACATAATGATTACAATATATAGAAAATGTAGCATTGGTGCATCTTATGATCAACACAATGAACATCAACACACACCCAGTTTCTATCTGTGTTTTCATACTTTTGTTTTGGCACAAACAGCTTGGACCCGCACAGAAATGAAAAATAAATAAGTTTCAACTTGTCTCTCTCTCAAGGGAATTCCATCCTCAGCCCTCACAAACAAGTGCAATCTTTCGCATTTCAACCTGAGGCAATATGTGATAGCCACAAGCTATTTTCAGACAATGTGCCAAGCAATTTCCAAAGCATTTCTGATGCCGGGCTTACAGCAGCGTGTGTCGCTGAGAAAGAACAGGGTGTGCGTGTTTGTGAGGGACGGAAGCGATGCATGAGCTGATCGCATGAGGAAACAAGCATCACAGTTATGCTCTTTGTTCTTGTGAAAGAAAAGTGGATATTCAGGATCGTATAGATCACACACTACAATTATGGATGAAGAAGTCAAACATAACCTCATTTCATCATACTTGTGTAACAAACATTAGGAGAAAGCAAAAACTGGTTAATGTATACCTTCACAAAAATGTAACAATGGTATTTCTGCAAAAAAATAGCCTATTAGATACTCCAGTTGTAGTTTGTAAAATAAAACTGTGGTAACATATTAGTGATAATGGGCCAAAGTAATAAAATAAGTGAAATAACAGATTTGAAAGTAATAATTTATTGTTTAACAGTAGTAGCTGGTACTTTGGCCATACATTTTCCATAATTGTTCCAGTGGTTCAATGATAAATTATCCAATTTATTAATATTATTACTATTATTAATAATAATAAAAAAATGAGATTTTAAAGCTTTACAGGTTACCATGGTAAATATTTTAAGAGAAACATTCCTAGTATATTTTTGGAGAGTATTCTAATCAAATTGAGAGTTTAACATACCCACCCACATACACATTTCTGCCATTCGTCTATTAAAGTAACTTAATGCCCCATCAATCAATTCTTCGGGTTACTCTAAATGCTTTAATCTGCTCACTCATTGGTTCTAGACTCATTACGAGTCGGTTTTCCCATCAGTGACTCTTCTCGGTTCAAATGAATCGGACAACCGTTCGGAGCGATTAAATTCCATTGGCGGGTGTCTCGTACCAAACGGTTATGTGAATCGATTCATTTAAAGATCCGACTCACAAGAACAATTCGTTCACATCGCTTGTAGGCTACAGAATAGACGGGTGTGAATGTGAAACTGCGGAAGTCCCTCTACAAGACACCTGCTGCAAGATGATTATCAACTCTTACTTAACCGACTCTACATAACTGTGTCTGTTGAAAAAAGATAACGAAACAAACTCACAGCACAAACCATCAATGACACATATTCACAGGTGGTCTCGATTAACCGAGACAAATAAAACAACGTTTCAGGTTCTTACAGCATTCAAAACAAGAACCGGCTGTGAACGCGCAGTCCATAATAGCCAATATCATTCAGCATGTGCTTGCAAACAAGTCCAAACGAGGGAGTGTGAAGCTCTTTACAGCGCTGGAGAAAGAGAAAGCAACTTTTTAAATGGAACTTGTCGCAACCGCTGAGCCAAACGAGTCTCAAACGCGTTTATGCGCGAACCTCCAGAGCTGCCAGAGGAAAAGCCCCAAACACGAGCTCAGAAAGACTCAAAAGCGCTACTTACTGGTGAAGGACGAAATGTTAAATAATCCAAATGTATCCTGAATATGTAGTAGTCGAGGTTCAGACTAATATAGTGGTGTCAGCGGGACTCGCTCTCTCCCTGCTGCCTCTCACTCACGCGCAGAGATGAATGAGGAACGCGCAGAGGCGTGCACGAGCTCAATTCATTATTCACGCGGAGGACAGTGGACTGTCCTACCCAAGTTTCCCAACATCGATCTTGCGTGGTTATCAGTCACCTCAGTCCATTTGGCATGTAAAATATTTACGGGATCATTTTAGTGGAGTTGACTTGCAATCAGGTTGCATATGCAAATGCCCTGGTTAGAAAAGCTATAAGCTTCTAATAATTAACACCAAACCTATGGCTACTGTTTATCTCCGAAAGCCTATCTACAAAAATAGGCTATAGCCTACATAATAGCTAAACAAACACGATACGTTTTGATTTTTACGTAAACAAATTAATGACAAATAAATAAATAAAACACAAAATGTGTTATTTTCTAAAAATCACTCACATTTAGCCTCCTGTTTATTGAAAATACAAGAGGACTAAATGTCAAGTTGTAAAAGGCCCCTTGGATGATCTTTTCTCTTAATATAGTATAGCTATCGGTTATAACAAAACCACTAGGCTACATCATTTTCCTAAACATTATTAGGCTACTGCAATAAATAGTTTTGAATAAGTTGTGAGAAATTGGATTGGTGGTGAATATGCAAAGTTTATCCATATTGATGGCTCCTGTCACAATACAGATTTGTGAAATATAGGTCTACACAAAATAAAATGTATAGCTGGTATAGGCTATACATAGCCTAGGCTACTACAGTCATAAAAGCAGAAATGTAATTTGATAAAAACGTGAGATTTTATGAAATGCCAAACATGAACTAAATAGAAAACACTTTTGTCACAGTTGTGTCCCAAAGTACTCAAATTGTGTTACTCCATTAAACCGTTTAAAAATATAATTTCTATAGCTATAAAATATATATATATATACTTTAAGAACAAATTAAAATATATAGCCTAGTGTGGTCTGTTTTACCCTAATATAGAACAATTAATTTATGTCAGATTTGCCCCATGGATCACAGGTGGGTACAGTAGCCCTAAAGGACAATGGAAAAGGTACCATCTCTTCACACACTTGATGGCACTTCGCAGCAAAATGACATAAATTAACAACCAAAGTTTATTTTGGCTAAGCGATTGATTCCTTCGCCTCAACTAAAATAGTCTCACATAACAAGCCAGTGTTTGTTTCTCCTTCAGCCCCAGATACAGCCTAATAAATTATTCAACTACAGCAGATGCACCAGCACAACCTCAATATACCCAAATGCAGCATCTGAAAGCGCGAGGTGAAGTTAAATGCACGCGCGTGCATGCAATTCATCCATTTGAAAGCCGATACAAAAGCCATCGTCCGAGGAGCGACTGCACTGTCTTGCATGAAAGCATCAAAGAGAGATACGATGGCATTTGCAGGTAAAACAACGAATAGATGTGCTCGAATCCGCAGATAGCCTACTGTACATTAACTAATAACAACAGCACATATGCGGATAGACACAAATGATGTTCAACACAAGCACATGAAACAGTCATCACCACAACACGATAAGCTTTAAACCCATCTGTGTTTTCTTATCGGCATGGTAGGATCTTAAAGCGTCCTGAACGAGATGAATTACCGTGGTCTCGTTGGCCGTACTCCCCCGCTGGACCGATATACCTCCAGTCAAGTGTTTCTTTCTCCGGCTGTCTCTCTATCTGCTTTCCAACTGTCTCAAGTATTTGGACCACGGGCGCGTTCACGTCATGATATGCGCGTGCTGTAATTGGAGGGCTGCTGCTCTGCAACAACTGATACACTGTTTCACCTGGTGAAACATCTGACTGTCTTACAGTGTTATCTTTCGAATTATTAAGTCTTGGGGCTAAGTTTATCCGTGCCTTATGTTCTGGAAATGATCCAGATATGAAGAGCCCAGACCATTTTGTCATTGCACCTATTTTTATACATTTTATCACCACATGATAACTTAGGCTAGTTATCATAGAGCTTCCTCAAAATAATTCAGCACTGTGATTGTTCTATGGAAGCCAAGGCCACAAGGAATGCAGGATACTCCGCCTCTTAAAGCAGTCTTTCATGGATGGATGGACGGACAACAGGCAGACAGATAGATAGATAGATAGATAGATAGATAGATAGATAGATAGATAGATAGATAGATAGATAGATAGATAGATAGATAGATAGATAGATAGATAGATAGATAGATAGATAGATAGATAGATAGATAGATAGATAGATAGATAGATAGATAGATAGATAGATAGATAGATAGACCTTCTTGCTGTCTGCTCAGCTTGGACGAGAGCTCTCGGAGTTGCTCTCCTTTTAGCTGTGTTGCTGGCCATATACACATCTTGTCAAATAGCTATATAACAATCCAGTAAGGTGAGTATGATTGACGAGACACAATGTGACTTCAATGTTTATCAATCAGCTCCCAGACAAGCGCATGAATCTGTTCCACGCAGAGCTCCACTGCATCATCCAATCAAGGGTATGAAAACAGGTATGTGTGCATTGAAAATAATTCAGCACTGTGATTGTTCTAGTATGGAAGCCAAGGCCACAAGGAATGCATAATACTCCGGCTCTCAGAGCAGTCTTTCAGAAAAACAAGGCTGAACACATTAGTCCAGTCTCTCCTGTAGAACAACATGCCAGGAACACAGTCTACTACTACACACACACACAGTTTACAGTGTTTAAATTCATGTTCATGTAAAGGGTGTTTGTGTGATACTAAGTGTCTCTGCTTACACACCAGAACAAAAAAGCACACTGTCCTGAAAGAACCAACACTTATGTATCATCATAAACGTACAGATGGATTACATTAAATAAAATGAAACATTAATATAACTCTCTATTAAACAGACACTCCTCCCCTCTAGAACAACATAATGTCCCCAGTCATCTATCAGAGGTGGCATAATCTAATAAATATGCATGTTTTTGCATAAATTAGTGAGCTTCAACCTGCAATATTATAATTCGATTACATCAGATCCTCCCTCTGCAGTGCTAAAACTGTTTCTAAACTGACTCACAATGTATTTGGGCATAAAACGGAGACAATGCTTTGAGAATATAAATTATAGCTACTACTATCCTTCCACAAAGATGGAATAATGTAAATAATGATGTCGATTTCCAGGATTTTGCCAGGTATCATATGCTCCTGGAACAACATTCCTGTCATCCATTTCCTTTCCAAATCCCCATCTGATTGGTTGATGTTGTTGGTAGCTTAGTGATAAAAAATTGGTATTAATAACCCATGAAAATTGTTCCTTTTGTAAGCTGCTTTGGATAATATAGCATTAGCTAAATAATCAACTTACTAAACAATGTGCATCAGCATTTGAATTATTTTTAGTTAGTTCCGCCACATTCTCTTGATAACTTAAAATAATTTGTATGATATAGCGAATTCAGAAGATATTGTATGACTCGGCTTATACAAAAAAAAGGTATGACTGCATTTTAGCATGCACTTAACATGCATGATTTCTTAGGATTTCAAGTGGTCATGCCCTTAATTATGCAGAAATGTCAGGCTTAATATCATTTAAATGGATTAGTTATAAAAAAAATTAACCCCCCTCACAGTTGTCACAAAGGCCAAAATTAGCTATATAGACCAAAACAAATTTTTGTACCAGGCTGTAAACATATTTTTTTATGCTGTAAAGTTTGGCATTTTAACATGGGGGAGATACAGATTTGACCCCCTTTTAGAGCCTGTCTCTAGTGGCCAGTTGATGAATTGCAGTTTAAGTCACTTCCGTGTTGGCTTCAAGAGAGGTTGCCGCTCTGCTGCAACACCTTATAAACCACAAGCAGTAGTTTGTAGTTGTAGTTTACAATCTTTTTAAAAGTCCCGTCTAATAGTTGTTATACAAAGAATGTAGCTGAGCAGAAATACATTATAATGTTTCACTTGGTCCCCTCAAAGTTGTGTTGGATTTTCTCTTTAGAGTTATGGTTCAGAGGTCATAATATCACTGTTTTTCATGTTCGTTGAGTTGTCGATGGCTTTTTTTTTTTTTTTTGAAATGGCGGGTGCTGGTGTTTCACATGCATTCAGCCAATCAGCGTGCACTTACGACACTGGTAGTTTCTACTGTTCTGGGTTTGACCCTACTCTGAAGTGGGAGCTAAATTAGTTCCCCCAAAAGGAGTTCCTAGATCTAAAATCGCTCCTAGTTTCTGTGGTGCGAAAATGCCAAAATCTGGCTATACTTCCGCCAGATCGAAAACAATATTGTTATCATGAATTCTTTTGGTGATGATAACTGAAAGAATCTGATATTGTGACAGCCCTACTCTGAGTATTGAACTTCACACTAACTCATCTCAGATGTTTGTGCTACAGACATGTACGATATCTTAAATTGCATGGCTTTTGCAGGATAGGTGTGTTGTTATATTTTGAAGGGATCGGACTAACAACCACGTGGACAAAAACAATAAGTCTGATAGTCTTAGTTGAAGGGACCAAAGCCATATCTAGAGACCAAGTATATACAGACTGGCATTGTGGCTGCAGGTACTTTTACAATGTAACAATGTAACACTTGTACAGTCTAGTTACAGTACCTTTTCAAAGTTAAACAGTTCCCCAAGGAAGCGTCTAAGAACCAATCGACTTATTTTGCAAGTCGTGTGATTGCGTGTGTTCATGTCTGTATCCATGTGTGATCTGGTAGTGTTGCTCTCTCCACCACACCTCCATGACTGGATGCCCAAGACTGACAATTGGGCTGTCTGTCCCCATGGGGCTTCCATCCTGACCTGTCAAACCCAGAACATACAGTCCCCCACTCGCCCCTACCTGAAACACAGCAGGACAAAAGCGGCACAGATGGCCAGCACTCTCTCCATCCCCCCTACCTCCCCCTTTCCCAACCTCTCTCTCTTTCTCTCAATATGACCGCTTCTCTCTTCAATCGTATCACAACAAGCCTGACATTCAACACCGACCTCAGGAGTAAGCTTTTATCTGTGCTTCTTGAGGAGGCTAGGATTTGAAAGCTAGGTGCTAGTGCACTTCCTGTCCGCCTGCTGACACCAGTTCAAGTAAAAGCACTAAGAGGGTTTCCACATCAGGGCCTTCCTCAGTTCAGTCGAAGATCCAGCCAAACTTGCCAATTTTCCAGTTGTGTTAGGGCTATTCCAGATGACTGACCCCTCAGGGCCTGGAAGTACTGGTGATGTTAGACCTTCAGAGGAGGAGATAAATGAGAGAGATATAGAGACTGAGTAAGGGATAAGGCTGACAGCTGGGTTGCAGGCCCCTGACCTAAATGACAGGTGGCCATTTCAAAGCTGACAGTGTGAAAATAGCCAGGGAACTAGCAAGAAGAAGACGTACCCAAGAGGAATCAAGTCAATATACAGGCGGAAACAACTTGCACATCTACAAATTAGACGGACAAATCATCTGATGTTCATACACTTTACCCCACTGGAAAACACAGATCAAAACCACCAGGTAAAAGTCCAGCTGATCAATCAAATAAACTACTGGACCTGCTAGTAACCATCAATGACAAAGCCTAACCTTAAGCTAGCTTTAGCTGAATTTTCCAGCATTAGTATTGGTTTGACCCTGTTTACACCTGGTGTTAAGATGCGTTTTGGTCGATCACAAGTGGACGACCCTAAATGCAGGTGTAAACAGGGTCTAAAATTTTTTGAACTTGTTTACTTTCGACCACTTCCAGAGGTAGTCGAAAACGCATCCGACCAGATTGCTTTCGTAGCGTAAATGTGGTCGAATGCATTGGAACAGTCACAAAAGATGCCTGCTGTCTGCCTACTGACCTAAACATTATGGGAAGCACGCTAGCCAGACGAGATTTAAACTTTGTTGGCCGGAGACCCAAGTTTGGTTGGAAGAGCACAATGTTCTCATGCCATTTCCTGATTTCTCACCGTATAAAAAAGCAGAAAAGAAAGCTGCTGCTCTCCATATGTTTGTCGTCTCCAGTCGCGTTCATATGTAAACTAGGCAAGCTTATTTTGTCCATTAGATCGAAAGATATAAAAAAGCCCATACGTTTACCCACCCATAGACCCTCCCCTCGAAGAAATCAGAACAAAAGTGGTTGAAACTGGACAAAAGCGATTAAAACACCAGGTATAAACAGGAATGTGTCTGCCTTATCTACTTGTGATCCGATCGACCAAAACAAATCATAATACCAGGTGTAAACAGAGCCTTGGACATTTCCAGCTTCTACATTCAAACTTGACAGCAATGCTATTATAAATTCAAGTCAGGTGTTTGCAACTCATTTTACAACAAGATCCAACAAGACAAATATAGAGTGGGACTTTTATCCATTAGAAATTGATTGGATTTTGGTGTTCGAGCCCAAACCTAATGTGTGTTTGCAGACTCCTCCTGAAACATCAGCAGCACCTGTTGGTTGGAACTTAAGTGGCCTTGGTATGGAAGCTTGTTTCCGCCACAGAATAAAACGCAATTGAGTGTTATAGATCGCAAATCGCAAATATCTTTTTTATTCTGTGGTGGAAACAAGCTTCCATCCTTGGTGATGTCATCTGAAAATAAAAGCCATTTCAGAGGAGGAGTAAGTTATTACATTTCGATGAAAGGTTACAGCGACAAATATTTTGTTGAAAGAAGACCAGGAACATGCAATAAGAAAGTTAAAATGGTCAATTTTAATTTTGTGATGACTTTAACCTACTTTAGTTATATATGCTCAAGATAAGTATAAACTAGTTTAAGGTGACTTTTATGACAAGCCCTTAACCATATCTGCAGTCTTGCAATAAGAAAGAGAGGGTGTTGGGGGAGGGGTGGCACCACCTGGCCATCCACTCTGTGCCAGGGCGGCAGGAGTCATGCTGACATTCACCAGATGGTAGTGGCCAGCGTGGCACGAGCTGCGGGCACCAGTAGCGGAGAGGTGCCGACGAGCCCAGCAGGTGGCACCGAGATGGAGACATGGACAAGGGGAGCAAAGGTCCGCTGGGCAGCACAGACAGACTGTGTGCGTGAGAAAACAACAACACTCGTCTGATCCCCTCATCAGTCTCTGTTTTTAATTTCCAGCAGATGCACAGTGTCAACAACCTTCCCATTCAACAGGTCTGATACACAGTGTCAGCTGTCGGCACTAAATGGACACTATTTTGTCTCGACATGATTGATGAATCTGTTGTCTTATACTTATAGGGTGGTAAGACCAATGGAAAGAGAAAACTGAAAAGCGGGTCTGTATTTAGTGAGTTATTTGGTGCTTGCATTCCTGTGTGTGGGTGTTAGATGAGACATTTATTTTCGGATACCTGCTTTGTCTGTGTTTTTTATTTACTTCTCCTTTCTCTCTCGGCCTCTTTTTTTCTGTCTGTTTTTTCCTGTTCACACATTTACAAACACACACACATACATACATCTGTCAACTAGGCCTACCTTACAAACAGTCGGTTTACTGAGTAAACCTTCCTAATGAACATCTGTCACCATAATAGATAAAAGCGAGTTGAGAGCTCAGATCTTCTCAAATCTATTTTATTCTAACATAGGCATTATTATATTTCAGAACATTCTCATTAACCATCTTGTTGTCTACTGTCTACACAGGCAGCAGCTTTCACTGCCAGCATCATAACAGGAAATTGAACCTCTGATTTGGGACACTCTATGCAAAAAAGCTTATGAGAAGCACTCGAGAGGCTGAGCTCTGTAGATGAAGCTTTCATTGGCCAAGGACCGCCCAGAGGCCGTCTGACTGACATGTAAAGCAACCAATCACAGTTTGTTCAGTGTTTTGTTTAGTGGGCGTGAAAATGTAATGTTGATGTCCATAAAATACCAGACCGACGTGTAAAATTCTTGAACGTATTTTAGAGTTTATGCCACAAAATTCACATACTTGAAAAAAACAGTGTTTAGTTGATCCTGATAAGCACTCATTGTCACAGTTCTAAACACGATGGCTTTCTTCTTCCACGAGGGGGTTTGGCGTCAAGGCAGGTTTGTTTTCAAGTGGACCTTTAAAGAACGCAACACACTAGTCTTACAGAAAACCTGTAGAATTCATCCAATCAGATGATGACTTCGAAACTCCTGAAGTGTTTCAAAATTTGAGTGTCATTATCATCAGACATTCAGCCAACAGTCCATGGGCATGACTTCCGAGTATGGGATTTCTGAAGGATAATGGACATGACGTCGGGCTGAGGCTTAGATTGAACAAAAATCGAATAGACTTACATAAGGATTGAATGAAATAAATACACAACTGTTCAATAGTTTGGAGTCAGTAAGATTCTTTTCAAATTAATAATAACTGTTTTCAATATTGATAATGATCATAAATGTTTCTTGAGCATCAAATCATATTAGAATGATTTCTAAAGGATGACACTGATGACTGGAGTAATGATGCTGAAAATTCAGCTTTGGTCACAGGAATACATTACATTTTAATAAATATTCAAACAGAAAACAGTTCTTTTAAATTGCAATAATATTTAGTAAATACAGCCTTGGTGAGCATAGACATTTCTTTTAAAAACATAAAAAAGACCAACCCAAACATTTGAGCAGTAGTGTACATATTATATATTTCCGACATTTCTCTCTCAACTGGTAAGCTATAATGGATAAAAGTTTTCACCAAACTCTGGGATTTTACATTTAAATGTGTGCATTTGGCAGACACCTTTATCAAAAGCGACTTACATTGCATTTTATCATTCATTCCCTGGGAAACAAACCCATGACCTTCGTGTTGCTATAGCGCCATGCTCTACTGTTTGTGCTAGAGCTAGAGGAATGCTTTTCGTTTTGGATTTTAGTTTCTTAGGCACATTACAAATAGAACTCATTTTGTAAGAAAAGAAAGAAAAAACCAACACCAGAAGGCATCCACTGTCTGGACTTTCCTGTTGGGCCAGATCTTGCTAAAGAGGTGAGTTTCTGCTCAGATGAGGAAACAAACAGACCTGGAAAGAATGTGCAGCGTTAAACTACAGTCAGGCTACTCACAAAAAGTAGCAAACTATACTATTTTTTTGTTATATTTATAATATACAGTAAATAGTACCTTTATACCATTGTTAAAAAATGTAACTTGCTACTGAGCTACTGTAACGTTGCTGAAAACTGTAGATAAGTTAGTAGCGTGTGATAATGAGAAAGTTTGAATCTGATTCTTGCAGGAAGTTCTGGATCGATGGGACTGAGGAGCTCATAGTTTGACAGAGATTTTGCCCTTTGGCTTAACTTATCCTCAACTGTCGAGGAACAAAAATGTAAGACCACCACCGAACCCCCTTCCACCCATCTCCCCTATTCTACAAGACCAAAAGATCCTTTCATCTTCTCTTTTTCATCCTCCATTTCTGTCTTTCTCTCAGGAGTCACTTCGGCCCTCAAGCCCACACTCTATCACTTCAAAGGATGAGCAAACAGGAAAGAAAAAGAGGCTGGGGGAGGGCGAGTGAGAGAGAAAGTGATTTTGATCTGACAGGCATGCTGGAAATAATACGATAAAAAAACGTGCAACAAAAAGCCCAATACTTTAGTTTCACAAACAAACTGAATTTTCAGAGTGGACGACACGTAATCCACTCTTTATCTAAAGAAAACTTATTTGTGTTTTTACTAAAGCCAAACACTGAAACACAAGTGAAACGTGTCATTTTACATAAAGGGGCATATTTCTAATTAAATCCATATATTCAAAAATAGTATTCAATAAAAATGTAGGAAGAGATTTATTTTATTTCCTGGGAATTTAATGGATTGTGAAAAATGGGCATTATGTACCCGAATTGAGCCAAGAATTAGAAGGGGGAAAGGCTGAAAAAAAGGAAAGACAATATATAATAATTTTTTTGTGATTTAGTAGTGTGGAAATTTCCCAAATGGACTTATTGCACAGGTGGCAACCTATCACGGTACCAGGTGTGAATTCACTGGGCTCCTGAGAACTTTTTTTGGCCTTCAGATTAGTTCAAGGACAGTGCATAGAGAGCTTCATGGAAAGAGTTTCCATTGCCGAGCAGCTGCATCCAAGCCTTACATCACCAAGTGCGATGCAAAGTGTTGGATGCAGTGGTGTAAATCACACCGCCACTGGACTCTAGAGCAGTAGAGATGTGTTCTCTGAAGTGACGAATCACACTCCTCTGTCTGGTAATCCGATGGACAAGTCTGGGTTTGGCGGTTGCCAGGAGAATATATTGTATAAAGTATAAAGTTTGGTGGAGGGAGGATTACAGTCCCTGACAAAAGTCTTGTCGCTTGTGTACAAATTGAACTGAAGTGCCGCTGAAATGTATTTCTTATCAAGATTTTTTTTACAAGAAATGGCTCATTTTCATCCCAACAGCTTTTGTAGTAATGTTACAGTGCAAAATTAAACTATCAAAAAGTATTCAAATATTCACAGCTTGGTAAAGCCCATTGAGTCAATTTCTGCAAAGACATAAGTGTTGTCGCCTTGTCATATGAGCATCACCTGTGACTAATAATGGATCAATTAGATCTCAGGTGTGTATAAAAAGAACCCCAGTACACTAGGCCTTCACATCAACTGCAACTAGACCTCTGCAAACATGCCTAAGAATCACCCTGAGACTAAAGTTTTGATTATCAAGAGGCTGAATACAAAATCCACTGCTGATGTGGCAGACACCTTCAAAGTGTCTCAGCGTCAAGTACAGAGGATAAAAAAAAGATTTGAAGAGACTGGAGATGTTTATGACAAACCCAGGTCAGGCAGACCCTGTAAGACAACTGCTCGAGACGACCGTTTGTTGGCTCGAAAATCCAAGGCCAGCCCATTTTCCACTGCATTGGATTTTTCAGATGAATCTTTTTTTCAGATGAATCTTCTGTTGAATTACACCACAGTCGCCGCAAATATTGCAAGAGAACTACTGGAGCCCGCATGGATCCGAGATTCACCCAGAAATCAGTGAAGTTTGGTGGCGGAAAAATCATGGTCTTGGGTTACATCCAGTATGGGGGTGTGCGAGAGATCTGCAGGGTGGAAGGCAACTTCAATAGTCTAAAATACCAAGAAATCTTATACCTCTTATATTCCCAACCATAAAAGAGGCCAAATTATGCAGCAGGATGGTGCTCCATCGCATTCTTCCATCTCCACATCAAAGTTCCTCAAGGCGAAGAAGATCAAGATGCTCCAGGATTGGCCAGCCCAGTCACCAGACATGACCATCATTGAATATATTTGGGGTAGGATGAAAGAGGAAGCATGGAAGACGAAACCAAAGAATATTGATGAACTCTAGGAGGCATGCAAGACTGCTTTCTTTGCTATTCCTGATGACTTCATCAATAAATTGTCCTTGAGTCCTTGCCAAACCGAATGGATGCAGTCCTTCAAGCTCATGGAAGTCATACAAGATATTCAATTTGGATATAAAATCTCACAGCACCACTACTTAATTTGCTGACATATTTTTGTATTTGCAGTAAATTTGTTCAATTTCTGTATAGACGACAAAATGTTTGTCTTGCCAAAATTTGACCTTTCAGTCTTGATTAAATGATAAATCTTTTTTCAGTGAAACTAATTTATTTCAGTGCATTAAACATCATTTGGGAGGGTTTTAGCTTTTCATATGAGCTATTTCTAACACCAATTGATGAACTAAAAGTCAGGTTAATAGCAGGTGTTTCTACAAAATAGATAAGAGACACAACTTTTGTCAGGGACTGTATGGTGTGGGGTTGTTTTTCAGGGGTTAGGCTTGCCAGTGAAAGGAGCTCTTAATGCTTCAGCAAACCAAGACATTTTGGACAATTTCTTGCTCCCAACTTTTGTGGGAACAGTTTGGGGATATCCCCTTCCTGTTCCAATATGACTGCACACCAGTGCACAAAGCAAGGTCCATAAAGACATGGATGAACGATTTTGGTGTGGAGGAACTTGACTGGCCTGCACAGAGTCCTCCTGACCTCAACCCTTAAATACAACCTTTTTCTATTCAATTTAATTCATGATCTTCCTCAAGCCAGTATATACAACCACACTGCACAACCACTTTTTTAGCATTACTATAATGAGACAACATCTCCACACAAACCAAATTATATCTCAAAGCTCAATGAAGTTGTTGAGAGCACAAATCAGGCTGTGCATGTGTGTTAACCCAAAACTTGAATTGCGTGTGCCCTGGCATGAGTCACTGCGCTTTGAGTAGACTGCCGCTTGGTTAAGTTAGCTGTTAGCATACAGAAGAGCACTTAATCTTGTCGTCTGTGAATATCCACCCGCCAGATACACACCAGACTCTCATCCAACAATTCTCTTCCAGATAGACAGATACACACACTCACAGGTCAGATTACGTTATACCTATATCTTCACCTTCAGATGGGACGCCTACAAGCCGGCCGTGGACAGTTCACAGACTGTGTCTGATGCTTATTACACACAAAATGCCAAGAGCTGAAATCGCCAGATCTTATTGGCTGGCTTTGGCACAATTTTTGGGAGTCATGAGGCATGGTTTTTATCAGTTTGCTACAATCTGCACTTCTGAAGGAGAACTACTTGATGAGGTTCATGATGTCGTATCTCCATTTAAAGGGATAATTCATTACATTTTTCAAATTAAATTTTAAATTAAAATTGTCATTTACTCATCCTAATGACATTCCAAACCTGTTTGACTTTCTTCTGTAAAACAGAAAAGAATGTATTTCAAAGAACTGTTTTTGTTCACACAATGAAAGTCATTGACTTTCACTAAATAGACAAACAATCACTGACCCTGCCTTCGACTATGTTTACTTCCATACTATATAAATGGGTGAAAAAAACGTATGTGAGCTGAGTGGTGTTTCCGAATTTATAGTATTCATAAAACAGTAGGCGAAAAGTACCTGGGTGACCTACTGTGGCGAGGTGGACAAGCGAGAGATGTGGGAGTAGTGAGCGAGACCTCGAGTCCTCTCAAGAGGGAGCTCGGAGGCATATAAGGACGAGCGACACCAGTGAAGGACGAGAGAGGACCAGGCCTGGAATTTACGTTGTGTTTTGTTATGTGTGTTTTACTTTTAGTTAGTTTATTTTGGATTAAATTATTTTAAACGTTCGCCGGTTCCCGCCTCCTTATTCTACGGACGTATTTTATGAGCCCTCGCTCCTGTGGGGGATCACGGTGCTTAGGAGTTCGGGCAGTGCGGATGAATGAAGA
This sequence comes from Gobiocypris rarus, assembly GCA_023029165.1. NCBI lineage: Eukaryota > Metazoa > Chordata > Actinopteri > Cypriniformes > Gobionidae > Gobiocypris > Gobiocypris rarus. Next base: position 13,858,869 of record CM040922.1, read on the forward strand.
CCGCGAGTGGCTGTCCGAGGCGATGGTGCTGGAGCGAGTGAAGATCGATGGGACAGAAAGCTCGTTGCCGTTGAGGTGGGGTGGCGGCCGTCCTAGAGGGAGCGGAGGAGTCGTCGGTGTTCGCCGTGGGCTGGAGCCTGCTGCCATCCGCCATGATGGGGATAAGCAGGGAGCTTGGGACTAGCTGCCGGCTGCCCTCAACCGGAGGAGCCATCGCCGGCCAGCAGGGGGCAGAGGAGGATCGAGCCATCCACCGAGCATCCAGTACCATCGCATGGGACCGCAAGGAAGAGCCTCTCGCCTGTCCAGGAATCGGACCAGAATTTTTTTTTTGTATGTTTGTTTCTTCTCTCCACTTTCTCGTCCTGTCGCTTTCTGTGTCTCCATCTCCCATTTCTCTTGTCTGTCCATACCCCACGCTGGAGATGTGACGATTGGGACCCCCTGGGGGTGGGCGCCATCTCGGGTGTACCCCCCGGCCTGCGAGGGGCGATGGGGGTATGTGGCGAGGTGGACGAGTGAGAGATGTGGGAGGAGCGAGTGAGACCGGTACACGATTGAGAAAAAGCATCACCTGCGAGGTCTCTTATGAGGGAGCTCGGAGGCATATAAGGATGAGCGACACCAGTGAAGGACGAGAGAGGACCAGGCCTGGAATTTACGTTGTTTTGTTTATATTTTATTATGTGTGTGCGTGGTAGCCATCCATGAGAGACTGCCTGCGTTACGTTCGCCGGTTCCCGCCTCCTTTTTCCTTATAATGAACTTTGCTACACCTACTATAGCCGTGTTTCCACCGAAATTGCCCGGAACAATTTGTCCCAGGAACTTTTTTCCCCCCAGACCGGTTGATGTCTGTGTTTCCATTGCGGTTAAAAGTAATGAAGATTAGGCAAATTAGTTCAGTGACGTAGGACTGCGGGCGACTTTTCAGTTCTGGCTGGATTTCGTCCTCCGCATATAACCTTAATAAAGCCTTAACCTCATCGTCAGTCCATCGGTCATTTTATTGATTCAAATAGCAAACACCTCTTATTGCACGCACCACAACAGTCTTTTAACTTTGCTGCATGAAGTTGAAGCATGTTCAGTGCCCAAGTTCCACCCTCGAAAGTTCCTGAACTTTGAAAAAGGACTTTCTTAGGGGGAAAGTTCCGGGTATTTTTTTTACCCGGAACTTTGTTTAGACCCTGGTCCCTGTGGTCGTACCACCCCAAAGTTCCTAGCTCCTGGAGCAAGTTCCTGCAGTGGAAACGCATCTTGTTTCCGGTGAGATTCTGAAGTGCGCACGATGAACACTTTACTATCCCATGAGGCCATGTGAGTCGATTTGTAAGAGTTGACGCCATATATCACATGACAGAGAAAACATGGTGGATGTAGAATGTCAGAACCAAATGTTAAATACCATATAGTATATGATTTCAGATGCAGATACTTTTTTCAAAATATCCTGTTTTGTCTGTATGTTAGTAACACAGGTTTGGAACGACATGCATGAGTCAATGATTGCTCACTTGTTGCCAGTCTGTTGGTAATTCACAAGGTTCAAACAGAACATAGCACAATATTCTATATATGGGAAGTAATCGCCCTCCACCCACATGTGCATATGTGACGTACATGAATACCAATTTTGCATCAAGGAAACAAGGGCAATAATGATTTGCACTCAAGGGGATGTTTCATATAGGGATTATATAAGTGCTCCATGATTCACATGTTCACTTCTGCTATATTCTTTTAGATCTCTGGTTGATTTACAGGTTTGCTGCAAAAAGACCTGCTCTAATTGAGTGCTGGTGAGTACTTGTGTTTTGTGTGGCTGCTCACATGAGGTGTGAATCATGTGTCCCTCTGGGGCCAACTGCAGGTATTGCTACAAAAAGCTAAATGGAAATGAGAAAAGAAGACAGGAGACAATTGGCATATTTGGTGTGGAACATTTGACACTGTGTTTTGTGTGTGGGTGTTTAACCTAGTAGTACAAAATTAGACCAAAAATATCTGGTGACAAATCCCTGACAAAGCGTAAATTGGTTCAAAGCGTTTTTTTACTTTTTTTGTGAGGAACAGATTGAAATGTAAGCAGTTATTCACAGAAAACATTCCCCCCAGGGTGTAACTTTCAAATCTTGTATACTTGTGCATATTTAAACAGGCCATTTGATCCAATGGCGTTTGGCGTCAAAAAGGGCAAGTCACATTTGATGCGGCATATTTTAACACATTTTCTTTTATGGGTGTGGTTTAAGTAAGAGTTAGTCTAGTTAACTGGGGGAATCTCATTAAGCTTTTCAAGAACATGTCTGTCATATTAAAATTATAATAATAATACAAATGATAAGAACTAAGTAAAGGAAAATTGAACCTATTTGTGTACCTTTATTAATTAATTGCTATAAATTGCTTACTATTTTTAACTGTGAAATTATTTTAATTTCTATAATTTATTTTACTCTTTATTATCTCTTTCATTATCTTATAATGTATTATCTTTTACTATTTATTTTATATTAGACAATTAAGCATATTTTCCCTCAAAAGTTTCACTAATGTGTCTAAACATTTTACTACTTTTTACTTTAATACATACAGTTTTTTATAATTCCTAAATGTGATTATCATTAAATTATTGATGCAAAAAATACTAAAAATGTTTATATAAATATTGATTTTTCATTCTCTCATTACTTTGTTGCAATGAAGAAAATAATAATGGTGCTTAAATTAATTTGCATGCTCAATATTATTTATTTTTTATCCCAATTAATTTTATTTGAAAACAACTCTTGTGAATAGCATGTCTCCATTTAGATAATTGTGTTCGGTTATCAGTATTTGGATTGCACTCGTTCTTTCAATCAACATTTGCTCTATTTAGAAGTGAGAATGATTTCTAGTAATCTCATGCCAAAGCTCATCTCAACACAATCTCAACACTCTTTTATCCCCAGCCTGGCTCCACACACACACACACCTGAGCTCCCTAATGGCAGCTCTGGCTTTGGATCCATTTCACTTTGATGAAAATGAGCATGGATATTTACATACGCAAGATAATCCACTTTTAATGTGGCTGGGCCTTTAATCGGCTAGCTTTATTTGTGCGACTTGCTTGCCTTGTTTAAACTCGCTAATTACCGCCACATTTAGAATGGCATGTGCCTATCCTCAACCGACGGTGATGGAGAAACGACGGTAGACATGCATTAATTGAGCTAGGCACGAATAAAAAAAAATAGCACGCTTCAGTTGAGAAAACAGCTTGTTTGTCAGGTTTCACATTCACACAGATAAGACAGGTGAGAGAGTGAGTGGGTGTCTGTAAACACACACACACACACACACACACACACACACACACACACACACACACACACACACACACACACACACACACACACACATGTGCACCTCAGTATTAAGTCTCTTTCAGCATTTGTTTACTCCAGCAGAGCAGCTTTGTAACGTTAGCTTTGGCGGCCATTATGCAAAACCCTCAAGGCCGCTCGCTTTTGCAGCTCATTCTTCACCCTGGATTTGAATGTGATTTTCATTCAAATGGGATTCTTCTCATTTTTCCCTTTCACACACTCCTTCTCTTCCTCTTCTACCCTCTGCTACTCTCTCAGTCTCTTATCCTTTGCCTCTTTCAAGTGTGAATGCCAGAGAAAAGAAATAAACAAATGAATTCCCATCAGTCAAACGCTCACGGCAAACAGAAGAATGCTTGCGTTCATGCCTGTCTGTGAGCATGTTGTGCCATATTAGCAACTGATGAGGTTTCTCCATCATAACCTGCACGCAATGCTCCCACAACGTTCCCAGACTCATTTGAATTCCCAGATGAGAATCAGAGGGAATTGACTGTAATCCCGCTAACACACGCTCTCAGACGTGTGCCTATCTCCTCCATTATCCTCAGGACCGGCCGTGTGTCTGGAAGCTAAACATAGCTGCCCTCCGGCCCACCGCTGTTTACCCGGCAGTCTCTCTCCTGTCTGACCCCTCTGCCCATGACGCCACCATAATCACACCGGATGGAGGTGTCGATATGTACTGTACTCTGTTTGGGGCTGTTTATTTGGTTACGCTTTATTTCGATGGACCACTTTAGATATTCCACTAACTATAAGTAACTTTGCAACTACATGTCAACTAGCCTAACTGTCATTACAGTATTAGTAGAATGTAGTAACAGTGTAGTACTGTTAAGTTAGGGCTCTGGTAAAAATAGTAAGTTGACATAGTTACAAAGTTACTTAAAGCCAGTAGAATGTCTATTGAGGGAGCATCAAAAGTGTTTCCAGATATTAAGCAGACAGTCTACTAATACTCTAATGACTGCTAATTTACATGTATGCCATGTTTACACCTGGTATTTTTTTTTATCCCCCTAAATCATAAGCAGTGTCTCAGCACAAACTGTTTGCAGATTCCTGCAGTGTGACGTCACACTTGAACGCCCCGCCCGCGAGTGTTGATGGACAATGCCGTTTTAGCGTAGACCCCGCCCTCAGAGAGCTGTACACAGTCCTCCATGTTTATCTCCTCACCAGAGCATTAACAGCAGCATTCAAGTAAGAGATGTGTTCTTATTAAAGCTACTAAAGTTCAGTCAGTCAAGAGCAGTGAGTGATTTTCTGTTGTTCGGTTCATATTAACAGCAGATAGAGCAATACATACTGTATTAAACCGCTTTCACTTTAGTAACGACAGATGGATCTAATTTACACACAAGATTTATGTAACTGCATACGTGCACAGGCACAACCGTTTTCATCTGAACTTTGTGTGTTTCTGACATTACCTTGTGAGCATTTTAATCGCAATAACATAAGCAAGAGACTAGTTTAATGACTACTCATGGATGTGCTGACATCCAGCTCTCTGTGCGCATGCGTCAGGAGCATATGTGTGTGTGTGTTTACTGATGCAGATAATAATATTCATGATGATGAAGAACTGCAATGTCACATGAACGTGTCTGCTATAGATATGATCATCAAAACACATAGATATCATGTTTCAGTTTTCATTCGCGTTCTGGTGTTCATGGGCTGTGAAGGCTCCGCCATCTGGGGTGGGGCGCAGCAGCTCATTTGCATTTAAGGGGAAACACACACTGAACAGCTCATTTTTCTTCAACCCCAAAATTGGCATTTTCAACATGGCATATTAAGTGATCTGTTAGGAATTTTAAACTGAAACTTCACAGGCACAATCTGGGGACACCTGAGACGTATATTACGTAGTGTAAGAAGAGGCATAATAGGTGCCCTTTAAGATGCGGTTTGGTTGATCGGGTCAGGTAGACGATGGAGACACATTCCCGTTTACACCTGGTATTAGGATGAAGTTTGGTTGATCGGGTCGAGTAGATAAGGAAGACTGGCTAGTGAGAATTGATGCCGGTCTGTTGAATTATTAGAAAATAATGCACACCCGAGGTGGTAATGCGGCCACGACATGAAGCAATAAACCTTGGTCTAAAGTGCACTGCAACTATTTAAATGAATAGTTAAAGCTGCAGTGTGTAACTTTTTTTGGTTAAAAATTAACCTTTTTTTATTTTTATTTATTTATTTATCCAAAATCAATTTTTGAGCAAGTACTTAACCAGCCAGTGTTCAAAACTATCTCCTTACCTTACCCCTGTTACGCCCGCCTAGGGGAAAAGGGTGCAACATGAAAATTATGAAAAAAGTGTATTTGTATGAAAATGTATTTATTGATTTGATTTGGGACCTAAGGTTCAGGAGTTGACTAGGCCAAAATAACAAACAAAACTTCCTTGTTTTAAACCTCTTTCTTAAACCCTAACCCAAAAAGAAAAGAAAAGGAAAATACAATATACAAACCTAACTCCCTAACAAAAAAACAGCGATCAAAACGGTTTACAATAAACAAAAATGGCGTCAGACTCCCTACTTTCCCAAATACTCAGTATTTACAATATATTTACAATCAGGCAACCAAGCTGAAAAGGGCAGTCCAAATCAGTGTCAGAAAACAGGCAAAGGGTCAAATATACCAACAAAGTTTCTCTGATACAAACAGTGTTCAATTCAAACAAACAAACAAACAAACAAACAAGCAATACTCACAATCTCTAATATTCTTAACACAGTCAAAGTCTCTTAACACACAAACAAACTCTGCACTATACAGGTCACAAAACTCTCTCTCTCAAAACACAATATCTCTCGGGTCAATCTGGGTAGAGGAAGTGATGACATGACTTTTAAAATACTGTGGACCAATCAGGACATAGCATCTATTAGCCTGCAGGAACCAATCAGATTGACTTCCTGGACAGAGACTCACAAAACAACAGAGATGTCACAAAATACAAACCATAGGGTTGTAACACCCCCACACATAAGAGTAACATGGTTACAAGTTTACAAATGACATCTGGACAAAGAGTCTGCAATAACATTGTCAACACCTTTCTTGTACTTAATTTGCAAATTAAAGCCCTGACAAATGAGTGCCCAGCGCATAAGTCTCTGGTTTTTATTACACATACGCTGCAGAAAGATAAGTGGATTATGATCAGTGAATACATCAACAGGTTGAGAACTGGAGCCAACATAAACTTCAAAATGTTGTAGAGCTAACAAAAGAGCTAGTGCTTCTTTTTCTATGGTACTATAATTGATTTGATGGCGATTGAATTTCTTAGAATAGAAACATACAGGATGGTCGATTCCTTGGTCATCTTCCTGTAGTAGGACAGCACCGCACCCGTACCACTGGCATCCACTTCAAGTTTAAAAGGTCTAGAGAAGTCTGGGGCAGTTAAAACAGGAGCATTGCACAACAAATTTTTCAAAGATTCAAAAGCAAGTACACATTTAGAATTCCAGTTAAAGGACACAGCTTTACGAAGGTTATCTGTGAGTGGCTTTACTACATCAGAGAAATTTTTACAGAAATTCCTGTAGTAACCAGCCATTCCAAGGAAACGTCTTAGTTCTCTCTTAGATTTGGGCACAGGAAACTCAACAATGGTCTGAACCTTAGCTTCTAAAGGCGGACGGTACCATGACCAACCTCCTTACCCAAATATGTGACAGTGGCATGACAGAATTCACATTTTGCCAAATTAAGGGTAAGATTAGCTGCTTGGAATTTTGAAAACACTTCTTCTAGTGTTTGCAAGTGACTACTCCACGTATCGGAGTAACACACTACATCATCGAGGTAAGCCTCACAATTTTTCACATTGGCTAAGACTTGATTCATTAAACGTTGGAAGGTGGCTGGAGCATTTTTGAGGCCAAAAGCTAGGGGCGTTATATTGAAGAAAAGCGTCTGGTGTGGCAAAGGCTGATATCTCCGAAGCACGCTCTGTGAGCGGCACCTGCCAATATCCTTTAAGCAAGTCCAATTTAGTCACAAACTTAGCGTTTCCAATGCGATCAATGCAATCCTCCATTCTGGGAAGAGGATAGGAATCTGATTTAGTTAACTGATTGATCTTCCGGTAATCAGTACAAAAACGTGAAGTCCCATCAGGTTTTGGAACCAACAAACATGGGGAACACCATGGACTAGAGCTTGACATAGCCAAACCATTTTCAATGAGATACTGGGTTTCTTGTTTCATTATCTCACGCTTTACAGGATTTACGATAAGCATTCTGCTTAACAGGACGATGATCACCTACATCAATGTCATGCTTCAAAACATTAGTCACAGTAGGTACATCTGCGAAAAGTACAGAATATTTGTCAACTAACTGTACAAGTTCATGTTGAGATGATCTAGATAAATGTGAGAGTTTAGAGCAGACTTACAAGAGCTTCAGAATTCTGCAAACGAGCACCAGAAAGACAAGCACTTCCTAACTGAAGACCATCCATGCAGGGAGAATATTCAGAAGGAACCACATCCACAGAAGTTACAGCAGCAGGAGTAGACACTTTAAAACTGGCAGAATCTTCAGAGGTAGGACGAGAGACATAAAGTTTAAGCATGTTTATATGGCAAATCGAGTCTTTCTTTTTCTTTCAGGAGTCTGCACTACATAGTCAGTGTCACTTAACCTTTCTTCAATTACATACGGCCCTGTAAACTTTGCTTGGAGAGCCGAGCCAGGCAAAGGCATCAATACAAGAACTTGATCACCAACCTTAAATGAGCGTTGAACAGACTTTTTCGTATCTGCCTTTCATGCGAGACTGGGCGGTTGCTAGGGACTGTTGTGCTAGCTGCCACACTGAATGTAAACGTTCACGAAATGAGCTCACATGATCTAGCACATTCTTAGAAGGGGTAGCTGACTGATTTGCAGAAAGTAATTGTTCTTGTAACACTTTTAATGGTCCACGCAGAGAATGACCAAAAACTAATTCAGCTGGACTAAATCCAAGTGACTCTTGTACCGTGTGCGAACAGCAAACAACAGAAGAGGAACCTCTTCATCCCAGTCTTTCCTATATTGGAGACAGTAAGTTCTGATCATGGTCTTAAGGGTTTGATGAAATCTTTCGAGCACCCCTTGAGACTGTGGGTGATAAGCACTTGAAATGCAATGTTGAATGTTCAGCTCTTTCATTACCTTACGGAATACTTTGGACATGAAATTAGATCCTTGATCAGACTGAATAAACTTGGGCAGACCGAATGTTGTACAGAACTTCACAATTGCTTTCACAATTGTAGGGGACTTTAATGAACGTAGTGGGATGGCTTCAGGAAACCTAGTAGCAGAGCACATCAAAGTTAATAAGTATGAGTAACCAGACTTAGTCCTTGGTAAAGGGCCAACACAGTCAATCACAAGCTTCTCAAACGGTTCATTCATCACTGGAATAGGCTTTAAGGGTGCTGGTGAAATAACCTGATTCGGTTTTCCAGCAACTTGACAAGCATGGCAAGAACGACAATACTGGGACACGGTGGACTTCATTCCAGGCCAGAAAAAATGTTTCAGGAGATTATTATAGGTTTTCTTAATACCTAGATGACCAGAAAGTTCATGGTCATGAGCTACATTCAGTACATAGTCTCTGTAGGATTTTGGAAGGACTACCTGAAATACAGCACTCCAATCATGCTTCAAGTTCTCAGGACTCCATTTACGCATGAGCACACCCTCATCTAAAAAATAAGCAACAGCATGATCTGGCAGTTCAGACTTATCAATCACAGCAGAAACACATGTAGTCAAAGTATCATCATCATTTTGGGCCTCAATTAATTGTTTTCTATCAAAAGGAAAGTCAAATTCAGGTCCGAAGCTCAAACTCTCTGAACCAACCTTCACAGTGGTATCCTCAACATCTGAACTGCTGAACAAATTAGAGAGATCAATTTCATCTTCAAACTTGCGAGCTTGCGCACGAGTCACAACACAGGAATGAAATACACTTGGGAATTCCTGAGTCAACACATCATTTTCTGAGACACAAGGTACATCAGTAACCTCAGGGAGACAAGAAACTTTACTTCCTGCTAAATCGTTCCCAAGGATAAGAGAGATTCCTTTCAGTGGTAACTGAGTACGACGCCATTTTAACTAAACCAGTCACCATATCAGAGCAAGTATACAGTATGCAAAGGAACTCTGACCACACCAAGCTCAATTCCTGAACTAAAACATCAGAATTACAGCTGGACTGTGAAGAAAAACGGGAGTACATCTGCAAGAATGAATGACTGCGCACCGTATCTCGCAAAATGCGTACAGGTTTGGATTCTGAGTCCAATTCAGAAAAGGACACTGCTCCTTCACACACAAAAGGTTCAAAAGAAGGATCAATGGACAGCAAAGAATCTGAAGAGTGAGTACGCACAAAGCCAACACTTTTAGATGCATTTTGAGTTCTTCTCTGATTTTTCCGCTGCAGCACAGGACAAGCAGCAATCAAATGTCCAGTCTCATGACAATAAAAACATTCCCGCAACATCATTGAAGAATCAGAAGTCTGATCATCTCTTTGAGCAGCCACTGCTGTTTTAGAACTGTGTTTGCGATCTACAACAGCATAACGTGAAGAACGTTGGGATGGAAAAGAAACTTTGTGTGTGAGCACAAACTCATCAGCAAAGACGGCGGCCTCTGACAATGACACGACTTTTTGTTCATTCAAATAAACTACTATCTTTTCCGAAACACAGTTTTTGAACTCTTCCACTAAAACAAGCTCTTTCAACTGCTCAAAAGTGGTAATTTTGCTAGCAGCACACCATTTTTCAAACAGTGTGGTTTTCTCACGTGCAAATTCAACAAATGTTTGACTGGGGTTTTTCACATGTGTCCTAAATTTCTGTCGATAAGCCTCCGGAACAAGTTCATAAGCTCTTAACACGGCTGCTTTAACTGCATCATAGTCCAAGCTTTGCTCAAGTGTCAATGAAGAACACACTTCTTGCGCTTTACCTACAAGTTTGCATTGTAACAATAAAGGCCAAATATTTCTAGGCCACTGTAATGTGGCTGCGATTCGCTCAAAAACAGTGAAATATGTGTCAACTTCACTCTCTCTAAATATAGGAACTAACGAAATTTGCCTACTAATGTCAAATTCAGGTCTTACCGGTAATGCATGCGACATTGTAGGGAGAGGAGAGGAGGCACTCACTGGACTCTGCACTGGAGTATTTCCCCGTAATACAGGAGAAGGTGGAGACCGAGCATGCTCGGACTTCAGTTCAAGATCCAGCTCTTTCAGCCGGATGTCTCGCCGTCTCAAGCTCAACAGCTCGGACATGTAACAGCTGACTCTGGTATTGTTGTCGGCTTAATTCCACTTCCAGTTCTTTTAACCGGATCGCCAACAATTGGTCTTTTGGTGTAGAGGGATTAACAGGATCCATGCAAGCCCCATCTTCAGATTTGAACTCTGCCTCCACAGACTCCAAATCTTCAGATAGTGCTGGAGATGCAACACCTGTAACCACACTCTCACCAGGCAAGATCTTTTGTTTTATGAGCTCCTCGTGCAGTGCCTCTTTAATCTCTCTTTTAAGTGCATTTCGAGGTACGACTATGTCAAAGAAATCCGCAATTAACAACAAATCATCTTTACGACATTTTTCAAATTTCTCCTCCGTGGGTGCAATTGTAAATTTATCTAGTTCGAATTTCGACGTCATACCAATTTCTATATTTTCTCCCACACAAAAAGAAAAACCCCAGGCAAACACAAACAAAAATAAACTAGCAAAACAAATTAGGCTATTAAAATATCTAGCCAACAGAAGCCCCAATTTCATGTTACGCCCCGTCTAGGGGAAAAGGGTGCAACATGAAAATTATGAAAAAGCAGTGTATTTGTATGAAAATGTATTTATTGATTTGATTTGGGACCTAAGGTTCAGGAGTTGACTAGGCCAAAATAACAAACAAAACTTCCTTGTTTTAAACCTCTTTCTTAAACCCTAACCCAAAAAGAAAAGAAAAGGAAAATACAATATACAAACCTAACTCCCTAACAAAAAACAGCGATCAAAACGGTTTACAATAAACAAAAATGGCGTCAGACTCCCTACTTTCCCAAATACTCAGTATTTACAATATATTTACAATCAGGCAACCAAACTGAAAAGGGCAGTCCAAATCAGTGTCAGAAAACAGGCAAAGGGTCAAATATACCAACAAAGTTTCTCTGATACAAACAGTGTTCAATTCAAACAAACAAACAAACAAACAAACAAGCAATACTCACAATCTCTAATATTCTTAACACAGTCAAAGTCTCTTAACACACAAACAAACTCTGCACTATACAGGTCACAAAACTCTCTCTCTCAAAACACAATATCTCTCGGGTCAATCTGGGTAGAGGAAGTGATGACATGACTTTTAAAATACTGTGGACCAATCAGGACATAGCATCTATTAGCCTGCAGGAACCAATCAGATTGACTTCCTGGACAGAGACTCACAAAACAACAGAGATGTCACAAAATACAAACCATAGGGTTGTAACACCCCGATTCACAACGGTAAACTTATAATGATGAGTTATAATTTGAGTGGTACTGGTGCATTTCCACAGGAAATACGAGCTTGCCGTCATTAGTCTTTGCGTCATTACGTCACGTCTGCATACATAGAGAAGGAGTCCCGGCTAGTAGGCTATAGCGCATGTGAGGATGCTGCAGGTGGCAGATCATTTATAGCCTTTTCTCACAGCAGCTGGAATAATTAAATGTATCATTTTGATGGCAGATTGTAATCCAGAAAGGACCAAATGACAATCATCAGTGACAACTGGAGATTCACCTGTGGTCAAAAGCAAAAGATTAGACCGTACAGAAATCGTAATCTATAGGTTACGCTAATACACACTAAATACACATAGTCACGCAAAATTGATGTTGTTAACATTAAAAATTTGAAAACAAAGTATATAGTTTTAGTATATAGTATATAGTAGTATATAATAATAATTTGCACAGTTGATGTGATCTAAGTTAAGCAATCATTAGATTAAATTTTTTTGTGTGTGTAATTCTGAAGTACAGTATCCACACCGGTGCATACTCCTCAAAACATTAGATTCATCTGCGCTGAGGAGCCATGCCGATGCACAACCCACATAAAGATGATAATTCCGCAAATAACTGCAATGCAGGTTTCAAACAGAGATGGTGACAAAGAGGCAAAACGTACTTTAACACAAAAATGAAAACTGGGTCATCATTTCCTCACTCTCATTTCCTTGTTCCAAGATTGTAGCCGTTATTACCCTCTTCCATAGTTCCCAATTTTCTATCACACTTCCTCAAATTTTTACCTTGATTCCGAAGCCCTCAAGAACCATTGTCTGCTGCAAAATGCCTTCCCTTGTGGAAAAGAAGTACACTTTAGCATATTTGAATACCTAAAGTAATATAGTTTAAAAGAATAATAAAATAAAGGGGGATCATGTTCGTACAGTCTGACAAGAAACAATCTTAAAGAACTATTATAAATCCCACAGTGTGAACCCGGCTTAAGGAAGGTGACGTCAGCTTTTGATGTGCCAACCCGAGTACGAATCCACCTTTTTCTGATCTCATACTTCCCAAGTTATCTCAGAGTAGCATTCATTTTAAATACCAATGAAGAAAATATTTGAAAATTTGGAAATAAAGTCCTTATTCTAACATTCTCTACTCCTCATTTTCTCTGCACTGTCTAGGAAACTCTGAGCTTGACATAGTGTCTCACGCTTGATAAACTCATCTCCCTATTCCCATGTCCCTCTTATGGATTATTTGAGCATGAAAATTAAGTGAGATGTTTGGTGAAAGAATTATGGGTAAATCAATTAAGACTCAGACTAATGGGGAAGGGCAGTAACCCACTTAGCTCAGCTGTTGCAACGGAAAACTACAGAAATCTGATATTGAATTTGACAAGGGCAACATCTGGCCTGCTGCACCACAACAGATGCAAGAGGGAAGGCGGTACAAGAGAGAGGGAGACGGGTAGGGCTGAGAGGAGAGAGAGACAGTGTAGAGAGAGATAGTGAGAAAGAAAATAAAGCGGGGAGAGAAACACAGCGTATGTGTGATGGTGTATCAGTGATGGACAGACACTCTGGCTGAGGTTCAATTCACACCTCCTGGTGATGATTCTATCTGGAGCTGACACTGTGTGTTACCTCATCAGTTCCTGTCTCTCTCCTTCACTCCTCTTCCTCTCTGACACAATCTGCTTTAGCTCTCTTCACTGCAAAAAGAAAAGAAAAATCCTAAAACAAGTAAGACACAGGATACATTTAAAAGATAGATTAGTTTTCAGAGAATATATCTTAAATTACGTTGTTTTTTTGTTTTGTTTTTACCCCATTATTTTCATTACAATTAAAGCTATTTCTAATATATATTTAATTTACTCCTGGTTAACACTCCCGATTAATCGTTAAAAAATTGCGATCTTGATTCAAACGCTTATACAAATTCACATCAGAACATTAAAATATGCGTTTTAGCTGCCATTGATCCAGAGAGAGCAGTTTAGAAACAGTCTTTTCATTACACAGTATTGTTATTTCCATGTTACAAACATTCAAATCCACAGAATTACTGGGATAACAGTTGATAGTTTGGATATAAACACTGATAGCTACAGCAGCAATAAAAATAGAGCAAATCACCTTTTGAAAGTAACTTGGCACTTTAAATAAGGATTATATCGATTACATTGTTACACCAGTAAATGGCGGCAAATGACTGTTAAAAAATGTATTTGTCATTGAATTTCAAAAGATTCGTTCAAAAATGCTGATTCATCCAATAATGAAACAAGTGTAGTATTTATGTGTGAGTCATTGTGAGACTCACACATAAATATGTGAGAATAGTCTGAACATGTTGTTAACCACATAGCAACATCCTGGCAACCACCCATAACACACATGCAAACGCATAACAATAGACCAAGAACCAGCATTTTAGCAACTGTCAACACACTGAAAACAATCTGACTATGTTGACCCCATAACAATGCTCTTGCAACCATAGAACAGTGCATTAAAAACACCCTGAACACTTGAACAACCACATAGCAACCCCCTGGCAACCACCCACAATACCCTCGCCACTGCATAACAACGTGGCAAAAAACACTCTGAACCACCTGTTAGCAACCACCTGGCAATGCCATAACAACTGCAGAGCAGTTCATTTAAAAGAATTTGAACACTTTAATAACCACATAGCAACACCCTGACAACCACCCACAACACCACTCTGAAGCCCAATTTATACTTCTATGTTGAGTGTACACCGTAGCTACATTGTAGGCTGTGTAACAAGCGTAGGCTACGCAGTAGCCTGAGGTGCACCTCTCCAAAAATGTAACAACACGTCAATTCTATGCAGACCGCAAGCGCTGTGATCGATACCTCAGGGGTTATCATGCTCCCTCTCCATGTGTAATTGACAACGACGTAGAAGTATAAATGAAAGTCGATGCATAGCCCACGGCGTAGACGCAGAAGTATAAATCAGCCTGGAGTATGTTAGCAACTACATAGCAACACACTAATGACACTCTGAATATAATAAACACCACCTAGTAGGCTAATGCTTTCGAAACTGTAGACCCCTGTGTTTTAGCGACTTTAGCAACCACATAGTAACATCCTCAGTTCCACATCAACCAGCCACTGCATAAGAACACATGCTGAACATGCTGAAAAAGACTTAAGCAAATGCATAGCAACCCCCTGGCAACCTCCCACAACACCCTTGCCACCGCATAGCAACATGAAAAACACTCTGAACATGCTAGCAACCACCTGACAACACACTAAAAATTCTGAATATGTTAGCAACTATAGAGAAGCATGTTAAAAACATTTCGGTAACTGCATAGCAACGCCCTGGCAACCACTCACAAAATTCACAACACAGAACTTTAAGTTAACAAATTTTTTCCTCATTGTCTTTCTCATCATACACAGACAGGAAGTGTGAATGTCAGTGAGACCAGCGCTCTGTCAATCTCTTCAATGTTGTGAGGTGCTGCAGTTCCTGCAGAGAGAGAGAGAGAAACACTCATACACTTCAGAGCAGAGCTGCTGATATGACAGGCTGAAGTTGAGAATAAGAGAGGGAGAGGGAGATGAGAAAGGAAAGCAGATAACATCTGAAGTGCTGAGCACTGCATCTGTGCTGGCTGCTTAGGAAGAGCCCAGAGATATTGTCATTAAAGACAAGAGACGGGCCACTGAGGTCAGAGCACTGGGCCCTAATGAGAGACAGGAGAGAATATACAGACAGGAGAAAAGACAGACCCGCCTGAACTGAGACAAGCTTACAGTACATACACAAACACACTCACACTCTGCAGCACCCAGAGGAGAGCTTTATTGCTGTTTGCTGTTTCATAGGCCAGAAGAGATCACATCACTTAAGTAAATAATACCTTAAATTAAATAGATCATATGGGAAAATGTAGTAGAAAAAAAAATGTATTAAATGTTGCCATATTTTCCCAATTTCCTCAGTAGTGAAAGAAAATGTATTATTACAGAGATTTTATTTGTAATGTTTTCTTCCAATGGGTACACACTGGTTTGTGACTGGACCGATCAAACACACGATTTTTACAACTTAATCTCCTTAAGGACCCAAACAGGCTCCGTGATGTCTAGTTTCCCCACTGTGAATTAGCACCCTGGTGCTCACTCAACAAAGACACTTGGGCTGAATAGAAATGGAATTATATCCACTAATTCATTGATCTGTTTAATGAATGAACATGCATTTTCCCAGTACATTTTGTGTATCATTACTGTTTGTTTAGTCTTTTTTTTATATTGTATAGTGTTTTGCATGCTTGATGATAGAATTACTAGTTAATGTTATACCATCTAGCTGGTGTCGCCTATCAAAATATTCAATATTTCCATAAAACTTATACAATGGCTTCCCTCTTTCGACTCTACTGTGGGCCTTTATCCTGGCTGTGTTCTGCTGGTTGACTATATATTATCTGTGTCTCCTGAAATTTGTGTTCAAAGATTTGGATATCTCTATTTGTTGTGTGCTTACTACAACCACCACCAATTACATTAGCAATACTACGCACACACCAAAAAAAGTGATACAACGATCTAGAATGCTCTGATTAGCAACGCTACGTGCAAAAAACTAAATGTGATACAACAAACTAGAATGTTCTGATAAGCAATGCTACGTGCACAACAAAAATGCCACGTGCAAAGAACAAACTACAACAAACAATATGTTTGAAAAACCTCTTCCTATTACAAATATAGAATATTTTTTTTATGTGAAAAGTGCAGAAACATACTAAATCATAATGTAAACATCAGTTTAATAAGAAAATATAGTCTCCGAAACATACAAAAAATAAACCAAAGCAAGCATTTAACAGCTAAGCGTCTATAGCAGTTTCCAACCAAACCAAATTTCTAAGCAGCAGGATGTGCTTTTTTAAGGGTATAGCACTCATACACAGCAAGCCATCAGCATGAACACATGCTTTTACAGAAAGTGTTAATGAGGAAATTCTTTTATTAGACCAAAATGACTAGGCAAGTTTTACATATACTCTTGAGGGAGAGCAGAGCGGCCAACATATCATCACATAGAAAGCCAAAGAATGTTCTCTCGTAAACATAAATGATACACAGGAATGGCAGGAATCCACAGACGAGACAGCGAGGGAGAGACCTGCAGTGGTTCCTAAGAAGGTCAAAGCCAGAAATAAATGTCACCCTTTTTCCTGCCATTTTCATAGCTAAATAATGACAGTGAACAGTCTCAGTGACACCTCTGCTAAACGCCTCTCACACTTGCACACTTCTGTCACACCCTTTATGTGCTGATTAGCCATAACATGTCCAGTCTGCACACCCTGTCAGCACCACTTGTTTAGATCACAAAGGCTGAAAAGGTGATAAGTGTGTTTTCTGACGCTCTTGGATAGTATCCACATTAGATTTCTGTTGTAAGTGGTGTTTGCTAAATCGAGCATCACTGTTACTATTGCTCATGATTTGTGCACCTAAGCATAGCGGCTAAAATATAGAGACTTAAGGCCTGTTCACATCAACACAAATGTTTGGCATGAAAATTCGGTCCAATTCTCGCACACAATTTGTCTGTTCAGGCCAATGTGTAATAAATGGTAGACAAATATCATATGCTTATATATTTTTGTAGCTCAAACAGTAGAGATTCCTTGGTGTGAACAGGCCTTTAGGTTGTTTTTAGCCATTAAGCAACCACGTCCTGATTTTTCAAAGTTGGATAGAAGATTGAATCCTAACCATCCCTACCCCTAACCATCCCTACCCCTTGAATCCTAACCATCCCTACCCCTAAACCTACCCATAAGTTATCCCTAAAATCAGAGGGAAATGATGAAGAAGCACCTAACCCAGCTTGAAAGCCTAAACTGGACATAAAGTGTAAAATTGTCCCTCAAATCTAATTGGTTGATTGGAAAGTTGTTTCAGGACCATGAAGATGTTAATCCCTGGATATGTTGCACTTGGAAACATTAGGTTCTGCCTGCTGTACACCCTATAAACCGTCTAATATACCCCAGCCAACACATAGCAACAAGCTAAAAATGACTTAAACAAGTTTAGTACCTTTCTTATGTAAGACTGGAGAAAACTTTAAGAACTGTAAGAGAAATTAACATCTGAACTCTCTCTTGTAAAATCACCATCCTCATCCAAGACGAAATCCCACTGAGTTGATCACCCATGTACTGCCTTAGTTTACATTTCATTCCCCTCACCTTCATCTCATCTCATCTCTCCTCTCCACATGTTGAAACTCACCCAAAATCGAGTCAATGTGAAAGTACTGTACAGTATTATACATGTTTTGTATCATCTGAAACGTCTCAGTGCGACTGGTACAAAGGTCTCATTCCCACAAAAGTAAACTAAAAGGTAACAAAAAGTTTAGAGATATTTTGCTTATTGTGGTGGGTGTCTCCTCTACCAATTGGTCTTTTATGCATATTACCTTGTGTCCTCAATAAGGTCTACAGGACTAGATTAATGGGAATTTCCATTGTGAACTCATGTTTACATTTGAAAGAGGTTTCTGTCTTGGTCTGAGGGATGTTTCAGGAGGGTCACTGCGTGATCCTTTACTCAGGTCAGCCCGTAATGCTGAGTGTCTTCTAGTCTAGTGTTATGTAATTGTCATGTATTGATGTTATGTATGGATTATCTTTGAATTGATTATGTAATTGGCATGATACATTTACCTGATTGATTTGATTTTATTCTGACGTTATCTGGAATTATTACCTCTAGTAGATTACGTTAAGTCAATAACACCGCAAATTCACACTCAGTTATGTGAAGCAGAAGGGCGCACCAGACTGATGTTCCAGTGCTACGACTAACACATTGACATTAGACTGTATGTTCAGATCTATGGGGACTAAACAATATATTCTAGAATGAGCAAAGTGGAGTTCGGCCTCTAGGGTATTAGTCATTTGCCTCTGTCTAATGACCAAGACTGACGAGTTTGTGATAAAGACATCGTAATCCGGCCGGTGCGAGATTCAGAGTATTTTTGGAATCCGGATATAATTTCAACAAAGAATAATCAAATGTGTGGTTTAAAATTAAACAAATGACCAAATAACCAAACGGCATTATAACTTAAATTCGAGGTTATGATAAAAAGGAGTCAGATAAAACTAAATTGGAATTAAATTACTTTGCCCCGCTGAAAAGACCAAACGTGCAGAAACCTTCACCCGCTAATCGGAAGCTGAGGTTGAGACGATTGGGCGGGCCTTACACTTGCAAAAACATTAGGAACCACCCAGAACATCCTAGCAACCACATAGGCTACTAAAAACACTGAACACCCTAGCAAATACACATAACAAAAAATATGTCTGAAATGCTTGGAAACGACCAAGAAATACTTCAGCAATCACCAATGATGCCCTAATAATGACACAGGACACTTTAGCAACTACTTAAAGACAATCAAACGACCAATTGTGCACTATAACAGCCTAGAATGCATTATTCCAACACAATTTCATGGCAATACGTAACCATTTTACTTTTAAACAAAATGGTGGCTAATTCATTTGAATTCATATCTCATACGTATTCTCCTGTGAAGTATATTTAGGAGTGGACCTTCTTGCTTTTTTCAAATAATCGTATGTTTTTGTGCAATTCACATCATACTAGTTAATACAAAATCACCACCTTATATCGTAATTACGTTTTCCCGTAAGATTAGGTTGATTATTCTGGCATTAAGTTTTGTACAGGTAAGAATCATCTATATTGATTCTTCAGAAAACTTGCAAATCTTGTCAAAAATGTATTTAAATGGCATCTAGTGCTCATTATAGTTGCTTTAGCATGCAAATGCAGAGATCGTATGACATTCCACCGAATGCTGAAGGACCTGGATGCAAAATGTGTGAATAATATCAATCCACAAATTTGACTTGCAATGCAGCCAGGATGCAACAATATATTTTCCCAACAAACAAATGAGCTGACTTGAGCTGAATAATAACAGAATTGTTTTTTAGAACTGCTACAGCAGAATAATAACTTGTCTTACATTTAATGAAGTCTGCATAATTGATTGAGAATTGACTCCCTGTTTATTAAGCTGCTTTGAAGCAATCTGTATATAAAGCGCTTTATAAATAAAGGTGACTTGACTTGACATTAATGTTATTATTAATTTGACATGCTATCTCTCACCTAATTGTTTGCCTTGGGTTTATATGATTCTCATTTCCAAACATGAATTAATCTCTGTTAACTGAAAAAACTCAAGCACACAAAGTGCATACTATTATTTGCAATACACTTAATACAAACAAATAGTGTGAACACAGGCACAGGATGGCTGCCATGTGTAACGGATATAGGCCAGTAAAAGCTGTGTGTGTAAACCTCACTCCTCTGGCCTCAAGAGGCATGCTAGCGACTGACGCCAGAGGCTGCACTCTTGTTAGCACGCCCACCTGCTACGCCGAATCCTGCTCAGAGCGGGGGTCGAGTAGGACCGGTTACATTTGGAGCTGTTGACCCAGATGTCAGTGAGGTTTAGGAGGGGTGAGTGTAACGGACGTAGGCCAGTAAGAGCTGTGTGTGTAAATCTCACTCCCCTGGCATCAAGAGGCACAAGGTTTTAGCCTTTAGCATCCTTGTTAGCATGCCTGCCTCCCATGCTGAAGACCCCGGTTCGAATCCCGCTTGGAGCAGGTCGAGTAGGACCGGTTAACCATGCTAATTATGGTTTGCACCTGCTATGAGGGAACTTCACAGGACCTGAGCATATAAAAAACATACAGCATAAAGAACAACATAAAATGACTAAAGAAAAGAAAATCACAAATTAGACCCATGTAATATCTAAATTGTTTCCCAGATGAATTGGGGATCAATCATGTAATGAGTGAATGATGACAGAATTAAAATTTTTGGGTGAACTATTCCTTGAAGTGCTTCTCTGTTTCTTCATTTTAGGAGAAATATCTGAGACAAAGCTGATATGCAAATTAAGTCTAACAGAACCTCCTGGCTCAAAGAAAGAGAAAGTTTTGTGCAATAACACGTCCTCAAGGTGAGACTAAATATATTCTTTCAACTTAGGAACTTTGTGTAGAGTGTCCTGATATTGAATGTGCTGTAATCTAGTGGTTAAATATCTGAGCTGGTAACCGAGAGGTAGTAGGTTCAAAACCCGCAAGGGATGATTAATGAACCATCATCAGTGTGTCCTTTTACAAGACACCTACAGTGTGTTCCTTTCTGAAGTGCCCTATTCCATGCTTCTCCCTTTACAGTAGCATCATTGATGAATGTTGCATGGGTCAAAATGAATGCTTATTTGGAACAAACTGTAAAGTCATCTTTACTTACCAAAAAAGTCATTGTTACCTTCACAACTACAATGATCAAGTTCTGATGCAGTGCAATGATCTTGGGATTGAAGTGTCCGTCAGTTTATTTATTCATCTGTATTTATTTAATTGATGATCTTTACAATGGAACTGAATCAACACTGAATGGAGCTTAAAGGGTTAGTTCACCCAAAAATGAAATTTATGTCATTAATGACTCACCCTAATGTCGTTCCACACACGTAACAAACATTGTTTGTTTTCAATTCGCAAACAAAGATTTGAACGGTTATGAATCAGCGTAGGCCTTATTCACAGCAGCGCCATCTTTGATTTTTAACAAGAATGAAAGCGAGGCTGTGAGGGATAGATCTCTTCAGTGGTACTGTTAATTAATGCGTTCTTGAATTGTTCTGCTGATGAAACACTAGAAAAATATCTTTCCAAGAAGTCTTAGTAGACAAAAAACAACAGATAACATGAGCTGTGGAAAATGATAAGTGATTTATGAGCTTTATACAGCTTTTTTACAGAGGATGCCATTGAAAACACGGTAAGGCTTACCCTCACAGCTCTGAATAAGGCGTATTGATTCATGATTCGGATCGCCAATTTCACGTGATTTCAGCAGTTTGGCGGTTTGATACGCGATCCGAATCCCGAATCAATACGCTGATTCATAACTGTTCGAATCTTTGTTCGCGGATTGAAAACAAACAATTTTTGAAGAAGACAATGCTGATTAAAGTCGTAGTTTTTGTTATTTTTGGACCAAAATGTATTTTCGATGCTTCAAGAGATTCTAACTAACCAACTGATGTCACATATGGACTACTTTGATGATGTTTTTATTAACTTTCTGGAAAGGGACAGTATAACTTACCGTGCATAAGTTACATTCAATAGAGGACCAGAAAGCTCTCGGACTAAATATAAAATATCTTAAACTGTGTTCCGAAGATGAACGGCGGTCTTACGGGTGTGGAACAACATTAGGGTGAGTCATGAAATAAATTTCATTTTTGGGTGAACTAATTTAACCCTTTAAACTTCAGTTAAACAATTATACTATTTTCTTTTAGATCTGCTGTCCAGTCGACATGAACCGTTTGACTCATTGAATAATTGTCCTGTTATCAATGTAAAGCTGCTTTGAAACTATATGCATTGTATAAAGCACCATGTAAATAAAGGTGACTTGTCTTTATTTATTTAAATGTCCCTCAGAAGGCACCATTCATGACGTCTGAACCAGAACGCTCAATTCAGGTATCTCTAGAGGGATTGTTCCAATTATAAGTGCTTGGATAAAAGCATCAATGGCTAATTAGTTAATTAGGGGGCTGTTAAGCATAATTTATCAGAATTAAACCAATTAAACTATTCACATACATGAAATGGTCCATAGCTGTACGTTAGCTCTCCACAGTCACATGAGGACCCTCAAAGCGCTTTCACATAGACGTGATTAAATCGCTGTGCTGTTGGTTGCTATAGTAGGCGTTCTTACTCAACTGTTTCTTTTCACCCTCAGGACCCCTAGACTACACCTAGAGGACCCCATAATCACTACACCTCCATACACACACTATGGTCCTCCATCAAACAGAAACAGACACAAAATGTGACCCTGAGATGAAGACAGTGTTGAAAAGAGAAGATTTATATGTCACAGTGAATGGCATTCATGCACGTGCATTAGGTTACGCTTCCTGGATCATACAGGGAGTTTAGTTTCTTAATGTTACTTACACTAATCTCCTACGATACAGTATAGTATATTAAAATATACAGGTATGATAAAAACGAAGGAAAATTTGCAGAAACTGCATAATTGCACTACAAACATGCAGGACTTGTGCAGAGCTGTGAAGCAATGGGTGTAACCTCACACAGCAGTTTTGGTCATACTGTAATGCACATTATGGTTATAACTTTAGTAGCCCTCAATATGTGTTGTTAACCAGGCAAGTGGACCAGCACACACATCATTACATGAAAGGGTAACCCTTTATTTTGATGGTCGCTTTTGAATATTCTGTTGACTATAAGTAACGTTGCACCTACATGTCAACTAACTCTCATTAGAGTATTAGTAGACTGTCTGCTTAATATCTGCTAACACTTTATTCTAATGGTCTTTCAACAGACATTCTACTGACTATTAGTAACTTTGCAACTACATGTCAACTTATTCTAGCCCTAACCCTACCAGTCTACTGAAACTCTACTAACACTCGAATGATATTTAGTGGACATGCAGGTGCAACGCTACTTATAGTCAACAGAATATGTTAAAGGGACCATCAAAATAAAGTGAAACCCATGAAAGTATTTAATTGCTGATCTAAAATCATTTATATTTCCCTATCAAAAGCTACACTCTGCGTTACATTACACTAATGAGAACATTCTTTTTTCGCCCAGTTTTGAAGCATGTGTGGCAAACGCGCCAAGAATTTGGCTTCAATAACCTCTGATGGTATAAATAGACTAATAGATCTGAAACAGACACGCATTCAGGTTGCCTTTGTCTTCAGAGACTGTATTCTGAGAATGTGTGTGCTCTCCTCTGTCTATCTCTTTGTCAGGAGTTAGAAAAGCTAGGCAGGAGTAAGCCTTATTCCTCTCGCATCTTTGTGCCCTCGACGTTGAATTATTCGACTGCGCAGGGGTATACGATGATGCCCCAAGTGAAAGAGATACTTGCGGGCCATCTCTCCCCTCGCAGTGCATCATCACTAAAAAAAGTCAAGGCTTCCCAGTAAGCCATGTAGAACATCATCAACGCTGGTGGGAAAGACATTCCAGGCAGCGGGTCAGGCTGGTTCTGCAGGTGTATATATATATATATGTTTTTTGTACAGCTTTTGGTGTCACACCACAATAGCAAATTATCTACTTTCACATGATCTGTTGAGGTAACCTACAGTACAAGGGGCATAACAGTAAAGTCATTTAAGTTATCGCCTGCTTTATACAACACATACAAAGCTCCTGTCATTGTTTTGACAGTCTGAATCAACCAAACATAAATCATTATACACAAGCTGTTCATGTGATAATAAATTGCCAGTTGCAGATGTCATATGATTTCATTATTGCATAATGGCATATTCTTTGTGATACCAATATTATAACCACCATTACAATCCTAAGCCCCTGCTGCTGTTTCTATTAATTCAAATGAAGGCAGTGCTATAATGTTGTTATGAATATATTGTGCATAGTATTGCTAATATGTTATCTAAATGACAAACATTGAAAAATAAATAAACAGCCTGAACTGTATCAAACTTGCCAACGTGACATGCCAACTTCTGGGTCAACCAATGGTGTGAGTTTAAGGTCGGACAATGTGTGTTTGAACACTGACATTTGGCAAATATATTCATAAATACATTTTGTAATATTTCAAAATATTGGCTAAAACAGATTTTAAATTGTATTTACATAGGCTAAATATAGTTCCAATTTAAACTCCAAAATAACCAATTGTCAAGGTTCTGTCAAGGTATTCTGAAACTGAGGACCCAGATGCAGAGTGAACAACGAAGACTTTAATAACAAGACTCTAGACAGGGCACAACAAGGAAGTGACAAGGTGTGAGTTTAAACAGCAGGGCAGGGGACAGACACCACGATGACAGGCAGGAAGGGTGACCACTGAGACCAGTCCAGGGAGACCATGAACTTGAGGATGGCTTGGAAGGCAACACCAGGCAGATGGTGGGAAAACCCAGACAGGAACACCAGGAACCTGAAACTTGATGTCCTCTCCCAGAAACAGCTCCAGTCTTGACTTCCAGGGATATAGAAATAGTGGCCAAGGAGACTCAGGACACAGGGCAGGAACCAACACAAGACAAACACATATGACAAGACAACAAGAGATAAACAAGAGCAAAAATAAAACCTAAGAATGGGGAAACTGAAAGTAACTATCAGAAATCTAAAAGAAAACAAAAAAGATAAAAATAAATACAAAATAAACTATAACAAACAAGAGGAGCTAAATAAATACTAGAAATAAAAGACTGGCAATAGAAACAAAGAAAAATAAAAACAAAATTGCAACCTTGCAGGAAACTAGAGAGAGAAATAGAAGACCACTAAACTAGAGAGAAACAAAATCAAAGCTAGAGCAAAGCAAAAATAAAGCTAGGAAAAACAAAGTGAAGAACTATAACTTGGCTAGATAGCAACAGCAATAACAAGGATAAGTTAAGCCAGACATTGAATGCACACAAACGCAACGAACCAGCAAGGACATGAGGAAAGTAGCACAATATAAAGGGACCAGAGCACATGAGGATCAGGTGAGCACAATTAGTGAAATGAGGACTAGACAAGGGGCGTGGTAAAGGCAAACAAGGAGGCAGGACAAGAGGAACACACAACCAAAGACACAACCATGTGTTCAAGCACAAGACAAACAAAGAAACACTAAACAAGGACAAAACAGACAAAACTGTCAGGGCAGGATCCTGACACCAATACAATTATTACTGGTACCATTTGCTGAATTAAACAAATGTTTTGCACCAAGTTATTTTTTTATTTATTTTTTTGCCACTGAATAAAGGGTGTTCAGTATAATTTCCAAGTAGAGCAAAGAATAACATGATTTGCCTCCAGAAGAGTGAGAAGGAAGGGAGGGTGAAATGGAGATTGAGACGCAGCACAGATGCAGCTGTTAAACACATTAAACAGTGAAAGAATGACAGAATGAAGAAACAAACTCACTCAGTGGCCGTATATCATAGTTACTGTTCTCCTATTACTTTCACAGGTGAGAGAGGCAGCTTTACAGAGTGGCATCATGGGAAATAATCAGCTTTACCAAAAAGTGTGCAGTCATGTTTATCAAGAGGAATATGAGATATGCACTCATGTAAATGTCTATAGGTTACATTTCAAGAAATGTTACATGTTCAGTCATTTCCTGTCATGTCCCAGAGCACAGAACATTTAACATCCCCCCAGCTCAAGACAATATGGTGGTCAATATGGTGTAAGTAAACGTGGTCTGACTGGCTGAAAGGTGTGCATTAAAACCATTTAATGCACAGGTAGTTCCAGTCAGTTTAATCACGTTCTATTTTAAAGTGCTGCTTTTACTGAAGCGCACATACAAGTCACTCACACACAGAGGTAAAATTAATGTAATCTTATTGTTATACTATAGCCTATTTCTGGTTTTAATTTTCAGAAAACCTGGTTATTATATAGTGACACCGATGGCCGTTAGGTGAACTGCAGCCAGCAACTTACTGCTCGTCCTCGTGCATACATATCGCTCAAGAGAATGAACGTGATTCAGTAACCCGATATACTCTCTTTATCGTTCTTCTCTTAGAAGTAAAAAGAAGTTGCAAATACATTTGATGGATATGTTTTCACCAGCTCTTTTGAGCCTTGGGTTTCCATGGCCGAGCAGCTGCATCTAAGCCTTATATCACCTAGTGCAATGCAAAGCAATGCATGCAGTGGTGTAAAGCGGTTGCCAGGAGAATGGTACTTGCCTGACTGCATTATGCCAAGTGTAAAGTTTGGTGGAGGGGGGATTATATGGTGTGGGGTTGTTTTTTAGGGGTTGGGCTTGTCCAACTTTGTGGGAACAGTTTGGGGATGTCCCCTTCCTGTTCCAACATGACATGGATGAGCGAGTTTGGTGTGCAGGAACTTGACTGGCCTGCACAGAGTCCTGACCTGAATCCGATAGAACACCTTTGGGATGAATTATAGTGGAGACTGCGAGCCAGGCCTTCTCGTCCAACACCAGTGCCTGACCCCCCAAATGTGCTTCTAGAAGAATGGTCTAAAATTCCCATAAACACACTCCAAAACCTTGTAGAAAGCCTTCCCAGAAGAGTTGAAGCTAGTATAGCTGCAAAGGGTGGGCCAACTCCATATTAAACCCTATAGGGATTAAGAATGGGATGTCACTAAAGATCATGTGCATGTAAAGGCAGGCATCCCAAAACCTTTGGCAATATAGTGTATATAAATCAATCATTTAATTTACATCATTCACTTTATATGGTAACTTTCTGCTAAATCTATCCATTCTTGTTTCTAGGTAGAAATAATGAGAGAAATGATATTTTTGGCTGAACTATTCCTCTACGGAGCTGTAGGGGAGACCGAGTGAGCAGTCAGAGGGCGGCCGCCTGCTGCTGTGCTTTTATTCATCCAGTCTGAGAGCAGCTGTGCCCTCCTTATCTCTCTGTTTCTCCCTGAGAGGGAAGAGAGAGGTGAGACGGCTAATTATAGCCATGCACAACACATTATTCACACATTAAGATGTGAGCCAGGATATTTTGCTTTAAAATCATTAGGTTTATTTAAAAATCAGTGTTCAGCAGAATTTTCGCACCTTTTGCGATTCTCATTCTCACTTTCAGCAGGAGCTTCTTCCTCATTTACTTTTCTTCAAGTCTGAGGCTTCATTGCTCCCTGCCAATGTTATCACTCTCACACAATTAGCATCGATTGGCTTGATTTGGCGAAGGTCTCGGATGCGATTGAGCTGGGGTTTATAAAACACAAGGTGAAAACCTGCGAAGAGGCAAGACAGAAAATTACAGTGAGAGAAAATAAGTAAACAGACAGACATTTTTATGTGCAACACTATCCACCCTCTATGTTTGCTGCCTTGGTTTGCTAGTCATTTTCCCATTCATCAAAACATACTTAAATAATAATAGTTTAAAGCCATGGAACAAACCAGCAAGCTCTGAGATGAAAAACAACATTAACTTGATTTGAGATATTTCCGATTTGTGAAAAAAATGCAACTGCCTTTATGAGGGAATGGACTATTTGTGAAGCACTGCGAATGCCATAACTGAATAAGACAAACGATGATACAGATATAGTATAAAACTGTCATTTTAAATGGATATATATCAGCTAAAAGGTTATTTTGTCAGCATTTCTGTGTATATCAGCATATAGATGTTAGCCTCAAAGCTAACAAACATTAATTAAAAGCTGCAAAATCCAACTGTATTTCATAGAATGTAAAATATTCCAAATATTTGCAACTATACAAGGAGTTTGAGAGCATAAAAAGCTCAATTTGCGATGATTCTTATATCCATGGTAACAGAAACGTGTTTGATTGTTGGAGCTCTCTTCAGGATTATGGGAGGTGTATTTTTTCCCCTAGAAATTCAGTTATTAAATATATTTTTCGCTCATTCTGACTTCTGGCTTCCAAAAAATCATTTAGTATATTGTTGCTAAACAAACACTAAATCTCACTAAAAATGTATAATCAATTTCTTTATGAAAGAATGGGATTTTTAAATACAGAGCCACTTAAAGGGTTAGTTCACCCAAAAATGAAAATTCTGTCATTAATGACTTACCCTAATGTCGTTCCAAACCCGTAAGACCTCCGTTCATCTCCGGAACACAGTTTAAGATATTTTAGATTTAGTCCGAGAGCCTTCTGTCCTTCAATTGAAAGTGTATGCACACTCTACAGTCCGTGTCCAGAAAGGTAGGAAGTAAGGTATGAAAAACATCATCAAAGTAGTCCATGTGACATCAGTGGGTTAGTTAGACTCTTTTGAAGCATCGACAATACATTTTGGTCCAAAAATAACAAAAACTACGACTTTATTCAGCATTGTCTTCTCTTCCGCGTTTGTTTGAATCCCGCTGCTGACATTAAGACGCTGCTGCTGTGTTATCTGGCTTCCATGTAGTCTGAGGGAGACGCACGTTTTGCGTCTTACGTCAGCATCGTCACTGTGGACTCGTGAATGCGGATTCAAACAAACGCGGAAGAGAATAGAATGCTGGATAAAGTCGTAGTTTTTGTTATTTTTGGACCAAAATGTATTGTCGATGCTTCAAAAGAGTTTAACTAACCCACTGATGTCACATGGACTACTTTGATGATATTTTTCATACCTTTCTTCCTACCTTTCTGGACACGGACTGTAGAGTGTGCATACACTTTCAATTGAAAAGTTCTCGGACTAAATCTAAAACATCTTAAACTGTGTTCCGGAGATGAACGGAGGTCATACGGGTTTGGAACGACATTAGAGTGAGTCATTAATGACTGAATTTTCATTTTTGGGTGAACTAACCCTTTAATATGTGCCTGACTGTTTTTGCCTGCTTACCATGCAAAGGGTGTAAAAAAAAACCTTGATAGTCTAGTGCTTGTATTTCTGACAGTCTCATGCAAAATGCATTAGACGGAAGGATTTCTGTTCCACTCTTCTTCCACCTTCTCTGCCAAATTCTCCTTCTCCTTCTCCTTCTATCATGTGTTGGTTATCACTTTATCTCAACCTCGTCAGGGCTTGACCTTGACCAAATCCTCAAGGTCGCGGCGCATCTCCAGAGAGTCATTAGTGCCTTCTGCTCATTTCGAGAAAATTAAACTGAGAGAAAGAGAGAGAATATAGACAAGCAGCTTTTTAATTTTTAATGACTGACATTGTAACCACTTTTCTGACACTTACTGTTTTACAGACACTTGTGATAAATCTCTAACCTTTATTATTTCCTTGTTTAATGGTTTTTTTTTTTTTTGAAGTTCATGAATTTTTAATCACGAGCTTCAGAACACAATTCATGGTTGTTTTTTTCTATTATTAACATGACATTGCAGGTGACTTTGGAATAAACACTTAATGAGAAGAGATTTGAATAAAAATAACAGTCTTTATATTTAAAGGGATAGTTCTCCCCAAAAGAATAGTTGTCATCATTTACTCAACCTCATGTTTTATTCAAACCTGTATGACTTCTTCTCTAGAACATAAAAAAGGGTCATTATGGGTCTCAAATCTTTACCAAAACCCTCCTCAAAGCATCTAGTGTAATAGATTTCCAATAGATTCTCATAATATTCCCACAGATTAAAAAAGACTGCAAAAAATGCATTAGAGAGAAGCTCTTTTTTCTATTGGGTTGAGAGTTGCATAATATTAAAACTTAGCATGGGCTCCATTAAGACTCCTCTAGATGTGTAGTTAATTGAACGAATGAATTATTAAACCACTAAAACAGACTGACTGTTGGGAGGCACTGGTGTACACAGCCGCCTTCAGAGCTAAATGTGTTGATGATAAAGATTGAAGTGGGAAAAACTGGGGCAGAGAGGGAGGGAGGGTGAGAGAGAGACAGATGAGGTGATATGGAGTAAAAAAGGGCACAAGGCAGACTGTTCTGGAAGGTGTCAAGAGCGAACTTCTTCCCACCTTCATTTTCACCTCTAACACACTTTCTATGAGCGATCTGTGCCATGTGACAAACCTGAATTTTCCCTTTATAAACATCTACACCTGAGGTGTGTTCACACCAGTAGTGAAGAATGAAGACAAAGAGTCAGGAGTGCAATTAATTAAATACATTTTTTACTTAAGAATAGTTTGCAGTTTCATCAGCAGAAGCAAGCTTCAAGTCTCACAAGGAGTTCTTAGGCCACATTTCCCCTTTACCAGTCCCGTCGTACCGTACATACAATTGACCCTTCGCTAAGCCACGCCCGAAAACCGCCACAGGCCAATCGTGGCTTAGCAACCGTAACTAGGCGCGGAAGGTCTGTCAAGCTTTAGAGCGAGGGGAACATGCCGAAGCATTGTGCTTATGGATTGTGCAAATCTGATACCCGGTTTCCTATAAATTTGGACAGGGGGTGGAATTTTTTCCCTTCCCCAAACCTAAAACCCAAGAGGATAAATGACGCTGTTCTTTCGATTTGTCCTACCTTGTCAGATTTTCCTACCGTAGCGCAAAATTATAGCTATATATCTATCGATCCATGCTGCCGCATAGAAAAATTCTAAAGCATGTTAGCGTTTTTTACTAACTTACGTGAACTAATTCAATGTAACTTTACTGAGGATTCTTATTAGGGAAAACAATTTCACAGTGCAAAATACCCCGTCTGATTGATGTGGATCAAGCAGTGTGGGAGAATCTATATATAAAATGTAAGCGGGAGAATGTTATCATTGGAAAGTGGTCAGGCTAATGTATTGTGTTTATTCCACAAGTCTTATGGATAAGCTGTTTGATTTATAATTATTAGATTGTTTACCCTGCTGTGCATGAACAGCTGTTCCTCAATTTGTGAGTTTCCCATTTGAACGGTCAGCGTATGCGGCGGCTGCTGCTTGTGCTGGGACCTATAGGATAGGCTTTAGCTTCAATTTTGATGAAATTATTCTCTAATTGGTTGCATATTATACCATGGATACATCCCTCGAATGAATACTGCAGTCCCTTTTGTCTTGCTCTCTCAGATATTTCACCTTTTCGCTAAAAATGACTAATTATCTCCTTGGGAGTGTCTGACACCGGCGCATACATACTGTAATAGACGGGCCAGGCGTGAAAGCTTGACAGGCGTAGCAACAGTAACTAAGGAGGGCGGGGCTTAGCGAAGGGTCAATTGTCCCAACAGTACTGTTTTGAAGGTCTAGCCACGTCATTACTGCAAGGTGTATGATTCTGATTGGCTCAGAGAAAATGCACAGTAATGGTAAATTTCCACACAAGGTCATTTAATCAGATGCACGTGTCCATACACGTAACCTGTTGACGCGTTCAGTAACCTTCCAGGTCTGGAGCAGGCACCAGCTTGTCCAGAAAAACAAGTCCACCCCATCATCTCAGGGTGCCCATTGTCCACCTCCAATACTGATCTGTAACACAGAATATTGTGCACATACACAGATACACAGTCTCTTCAAGGTTGGAGCTCCGATCCAAAATGTTCCCAAAACATACTGATAGCATGTGCTTTCTCTCAGTGAGAGCTACAGACAATAGTACAGGCAATATTAATCTTGATTCTTTAGCGTTTCAGTAAAAGGAAATATAAAATGAATAACATATAATAAAAATGAAAGACAAATACATATTTAATCTATGGAAGCCGGGCTAAGTGAGCAAATACTGTTACTGCACTCCAAGCATTTTAGAGGTGTGTGATGCCTCCAAAATCCAAACACACAACAACATGTAGCTATCAAGTGTTTAGTGACACATCACACAGCCCTAGGCCAGACACCACTCAAAGATCAAATACAAACTTTAGAAAACATAAAAGAAGAACAAACAATCAGTAGTTCTATTGAGTAAAATCAACTGGAATTAACCATTAGAAATAGGAGGATAAATATTAATTAATTCTTTGATTATGTCACATAGTATTGTCTATCGTTGTATTGTCTACGCCTCGGCTCCCTGTGATCTATGTTGGTTTGTGTAAGTTGTCTTTTGTTATTCCCCCTCGTGGGTTTTGTTTTGAGTTTATGTTTTGTTTATTAATAAATTCACCCTTTTCTGCAATTGAGTCCTCGCACCAGTTTTCCTTTGTGTTACCCGTGACAGATTATGAATTTAATTAGGCTATTTACAGGTATATTGAAGGCAGCGGCAGTGAATTCCAGAATGTATTATTTCAACACTGATAGTGTTTTAGTCTATGCAGTCACCATTTCGCTGTACTGTTGGCTGCTATTAGGCATTCCATCTAACCGCATCAGGCAGTGGATAACATGCTATACTGAATGGACTGAAAAGTGAATACAATTCTGGTCAATAAAGATATATTCTCATAATAATTTTAAGTGTTTGATTGAAATTATAAGTATATAAATTATGAATTCTATATAATTTTGTCATTAAATTAAAAATAAAGCACTAAAACTGGGGAAATGAGACTGCACAATTACATATTCAATTAAATTAGAACAAACGGTTTTCAACATTGATGATAATAATAGCAAGAAATTTCTTGAGCATCAAATCAGCATATCAGAATGATAATATCATGTGACACTGCTTTCAGCTTTGCTCACAGGAATAAATTACATTTTAAAATATATTACAATAGAATATACCATAATATTACTTATTTACTACATTTTTTTTAATCAAATAAATGCAGCGTTGATGAGCATTTCTTTCAATATTATTAAAACTAATGTAGGCGTGCAACATGATATAAAACTACATCGATATAATCAACCATGTTGAATATGTTAAAAGAGCGTTCGATAACTACAAGCACCCGATTGATTCTAACACCCATGTAGAGAGATACACATACTATCTCTCTGTGATAAATCACATCCATATACACACACACACACACACACAAAATTGGTTAACATGGCATTGGCAGGCTTATCTGTCCAGCCTTTACAGATAACACCGGACACACCAGACACTTAATGCACAGCTCCTATTTACCTGCATTAAAATTCAATAAAAGAACAAGGACACATTAGAAGACTGAGAGAAAGGCCAGTAAATCATCACTGTATGCATGATAAACGTGTTGGACACTTCAAATACATCCCCTACACATTCACACACATTTGTTGTGGCTGATATTCCTGACAGAGCAGTTCTTCAGGGAGGCATTACACTGACTGCATTAGTGTGTGTCAGAATGTGTGTTTATCATTCTCTCTGTTCCAAAACCTAATGAGCTTTCTGTCTAGTGTCTACAAGGGCAGCTGCCGTCTAAGGTAGCATTGTGACTGTCAAGGAACCTCATAAATGACTGATTTGCGAGTCTGCAATACAGGAGTAATGCAATAATGGAGTTGGCCCACCTTTGCAGTTATAACAGCTTCAACTCTCCTGGGAAGGCTTTCCACAAGGTTTAAGAGTGTGTTTATGGGAATTTTTGACCATTCTTCTAGAAGTGCATTTGGGAGGTCAGGCACTGATGTTGGACGAGAAGGCCTGGCTTGCAGTCTCTGTTCTAATTCATCCCAAAGGTGTTCTATCGGGTTGAGGTCAGGAGAGAAGTTCCTCCACACCAAACTTGCTCATCCATGTCTTTATGGACCTTGCTTTGTGCACTGGTGCGCAGCCATATTGGAACAGGAAGGGGCCATCCCCACACCGCCCTCCCCCAGGCTCCACCTCCGCCCTCGGTCACACCAGCTCATCCTCTGCTCTCCGGATCTCCACCTCCAGCTCCACCTCAGGGGCACCCCAGGTCATTGGTGCACCATCATTGCCTCGGACTTCCATCTGCGTGGTGAGCTCCACTTCCCAAGGCTCTGCCACTGGTCTTCCCCCTGAATCCATCACCATCATGACTCCTATTGCCGTCAACTCCACCTTGAGCATTCGGGCATGGCTCTGTGTCACTTCCACCTGGCCACACCTACCCACATCACCACAATGGATGCTACCTCCTTCTGTCCCGTCCTGGTCATTGTCCTCCTTCTGTCTGCTTGCCCCTGGTACCTGCCCCTTGCCACATCCACCTCCCAAGCCGCCGCCATCTTCCATCTACGGCGTGAGGCCACACCTTCTCGGAGGTGGCGTAATGTCACATGTCTGTTTGTGTCTGTGCTCCTTTGGTCAGTTTGCCGCCACTCCTTTGTTACCATGGTAACCTTCATATTAGTTCATTATGTTTAGCTGTGTTTGCTCGTTACCTTGTTCGTTCCTATACACTATGTTGACTGGCATGAGGGCAGGGCAACCTGTCACTCACATGATTGAGAAGCCATTTCACTTGGATATTTGTCACAATAGGGAGAAAAGACACAGCCTTATAAAGTCATAGCATGTGTGAACACAGGTACTCGACACACTAGAAAGTTTAATTATTGTCGAGTATTTGCATTATTTCTTCTTTTATGAGAAATAAAAATGTCTTTATACTCGTTAAACTGCAGTTGCAATTCAGTATCTCCTAACCGCCTCACACAAGGGCTCCTCACTTCAGTTTCTGAACTGCGTATGACAGACATTTAAAACCATTTTCTTATAAAGTTTTTTACTTTAATGTGGTGTAAATTAGCCTTACGTGGTCATACTCAATTCTAGTCAGAATATGAGTCTGGTACCGCTCCATTGGGCTTTGATTATGGGGCGTTTCAACCGAACCAGGAAAGACCTCAATTGGATAGACCCACAACCAATCAGAGCAACCGAGCGACGCGTAACGTTAGTTGTCAAATGTCAACAGAACTCAACTGCACTGTTGCCCAGTCCGTGTTTTTCTCCATGTCCGCAGGTTGAAGCGACCCCAATTATGTGATTATATAAACCCAGGAATGCAAATTTTAGCAGGCAACCTTGCCAAAATAACATATTTTGCCAACCAAACGCCATTTTTTTCTGGAGAACCCCCCCAGAAAGTTATTGTTTTGGGCTATTGTTTTGAGTGGCAATTGTGCACGACATTGCAAAAAAAATTTGCAACCCTGTCTGCATGCGCGCTGGATTAAGAAACGTTACAAGAAAAAGATGAGCGTAAACGATCTTTGCCAGTATTGTAATAAAAGAATTTAAGGATACACAGAGTACTTACCATCACGATCATCGTTTCTGAGAGAAATAGTGACGGTGAAAATACGAACAAGTTCTCCATTTAGGATAAGAGCAAATTCAACCCAAGCGCCTTTGATGACGTGGATGGCTACGTTACTGTTTATCATTTGTCCATCATCGTCTAAAGCCCACCCTGACAATTTCATTGGTCCGAACAGTTTCTGTTCGGGCATAATTACTCCTGTATGGATCGAGTCCAGAACGAATTGCCCAAGCAAAAATGTTGTGGCCGGGGCTAAATTTGGCTGGCATCCAGGCTAGGTGTAAATGTACATTTAATTCACAGTTAAAACTGGAATAATTGTCACCACTCTGCCATAACTGTTTTTCAGAAGTGAGTGGCCATTACTGCTGAAGAGCTGCGAGCTTCTGCCAAAGGCTTGTGGCAAAACATTTCAGTAGCCATAAATTTGCCACAAATTAACTGCAAGTTTGCCTCAAATAAACAGTTTGTACAAAGGCATTTTTGTATTCTAAAAATCACATTGATTTGTCCTTTAGTAATTCTAGCTTCTGCAAGCTGTTTATATGTGTATGCTTGGCTGTTTTCCTGATCTCGGCAGGCTTCCTGTGGCTATCCTGCATACATTTACTTGGACATTATAGCTGTGTTCCAAAACTGTGTGAAACTGTCCAAAGCTGTTGTCTTGCTGTCTACTACACAGACAGCTAAGCATTCAAGAGAATGCTAAGCAAAACAGGACCTCATTAGTGGCTCATTTTAAACTAGACACATTCCAATTGTTGATGTTAGCATGTTGCTAAGCAAACAACAGTCAACTTAAAGTCAACTTTACTTATATAGCGCTTTTTACAATGCAGATTGTTTCAAAGCAGCTTACAGAGGCTGCATACTTCAATGGCCTATTGTATCACAGTGGTGTGACGAAGGCTGTCGCAATTCAAAGGATCCTTCCCTCAAAATGCGTTCTTCGATTCCCAGGCAATAAAGTGTCAAACGGATTAATCCTTTGTGGCCTATCCCAGAATTTATTGCGCACCAGTGATGACAGGATTTTTTGAGAGAAATTGCCAGATAACACATGTAAGTATTGGGTTTATCTTACTCGAATATCTAACGATACAAATGTAAAAATAAAAACAAAAACTTCAAAGTGGTTCAGATGTTCTTACTAAGATGCAATTTTATATAGTTTATACTCTTTACTGTGTACAAAATTGAGCAATATGAACATATTTAGACTGTTTGTGAACCCTGTTTTTTTAACAGTTAAAAAATAACTCCAAAAAGTCCAAATGTACAAATGTTACGGCGCTTGTCAACGGCAGCTGTCACAGTTGTTAGATGACAAGAGCAATCCTCTGTAGGCAAGACTGTCCCATTTAACAATGCTCAATTCGACCTTCGCAATCTTCAAAGGATGCAGTCTCTAAAATGAGATACGGCTAATGTATAACTCTGGTGTGATACATCAATGGTTCTCAACCTTTTTTGACCTCTGTCCAAAACAATATTAGAAGACCCCCGTGTATAATATAATACAGAACTAGAACTATAATATATAAAGGGGTCATGACATGACAGGGGTCATTATTTAATTATTTTAATATGTTCCTCGAGGTTCACTTATGTTAGTAAAGTTTTTTGCAAAAAAAAAAAAAAAACATATATGCGGAAAAGTGATTATTTTCAACCTTTGTTCTGACCCTTTGTCTGAAATAATCAGTTTTTAAGGGGCGGCTCCTTTAAGGCTTGTCAGTAAACGGCCACTGTTATGATTGGATAACGCCATTGCATAGGAAACGGTATCAACGCCCTCTCGCTATTGCACGTGAGTAAGTGTTTTGAAAACATCCATATAAATACTATAATTTACGATAAAATTATTTACTTATGGTTTGAGATACAGCTGCAGTCAGATCCAATACAGTCGGCTGCTTTATCTTTCAACAAAAGATTCCTTGCAAACTCTTCATTACACTGTGCCTCATTTACAAAACTATTCGCAGTCAAATGCTCCGAACAAAGATATAATCTAGAGGCAGTCATTTGCAAATGCTTTTGCCAGTGTGACGTCACAGATCCCACAAAATTAAAATGAGACATTTTTGGAGCTTGATTAAATAAATGCTTTAATTAAATTGTTTTAAGCAACGGAACTTGCAAGATATTTAATGTTATAAAATCCTCTTATATGTCAAAAGATCAATAAAGCACAACTGTTTTCAACATTGATAATAATGTTTCTTAAGCATCAAATCATCATATTAGAATGATTTCTGAAGAATCTTGTGACACTGAAGACTGGAGTAATGATGCTGAAAATTCAGCTTTGATCACAGGAATAAATTACATTTTTAAAATTATTCCAATTTGTAATAATATTTACAATATTACTGTTTTTAGTGTATTTATGATTAAATAAATGCAGCCTTGGTGAGCAGAACAGACTTCTTTCAAAAACATTAAAACTAATGTTTATAAACGTTTGACAGGTACTATATTTAAATCAAATTGACTGGATATATTTTTTCATGTCATTCATCACACAGTGATCACATTGGTTTCTCCTTCAGTATTTCTATTTTCTGCAAGCGGTTTATGTGTTTGCGCTTGGCTGTTTTCCTGATCTCGGCAGGCTTCCTGTGGCTACTGATGGCTGCACTCCTGCATGGATTTACTTATGTAAATAATGTCAGACTGTTATAAATTACACCAGCTTTTATAAACTAACAAATAAAGATTCAAACGTTTATATTTGTGTTCAAACTGAATTACAACTTATACAGAGAACATAGACAGAATTTTCAGCATCATTACTCTTGTCACATGATCCTTCCGAAATAATTCTAATATGCTGATTTGATGCTCAATAAACATTTCTTACTATCATCAATGTTGAAAACAGTTCATATTTTTGTGTTTAAGCAGACAACCCTTACGAAAAAAAAGTATACTACCAGTTAATTTGATGAAATATACTTAAGTAATGTTCAAGTATATTTTAAGTAGTAAGTATACTAATATCAATGTGAACTTTTAAGGGTACTATTTAAATAGTACTTGGGACTAAATTGGCTCACTTTTAGTATATAAAAGTATACATTTAACTAAACAGAAGTAAACTTTAAGTGCACAAGTTTCTCATTTGTACTGCTTCTGTTCTACAAGTGAACTTATAAGTATACTAGTAGTTTACTATTTTAATACAAATAGTAAATTTTTTAAAGTGTATACTGTTTATACTGCAAGATTACTGGTAAATTTTCTTTAAGTGACATTAACATTATACTTATAATTTACTATTTTATTCTTGCACTTTCAGTATACTGCTGTGTTTAAATGTAAACCTTTGACTGTAGGCTACTTTAACTCATTTTAAAACATTGTATTATAGCTTCATACTTCCTTTTTTTTATTAACACTTAAATGTGGGTAAGTTTCATAAAGTAAGGCAACATTTTAAACAAAAAGTTGAGAAAATAGTTTTGTTTGTTTTTTTGTCAAAAAAATCTGAATCTGACACCTTGATCAGATTCAGAATGCTGATCAAAACACAGATGGAGTAGATCAAGTCCATCAACATCGCCAAAGCTTCACGGTCGTTTCCTCTTCATGGGTTCGACATTTCATTTGGTAACATTGGGCAGCTTTGATTTACATGCTGCTTAATGTTTGATGATCGTGTTATATTACATTTGCGTGAGCAATCTTCTAACACTTGTTTCTGCTTCTTCTTCTTCTGTATTTTGATCCAGAGATTCTGTACAAGAAGATGTGTCATAGCGCCCCCTACTGTAACAGTGAAAACATGGATAGCTGGAAAATTCAGTCAATGGTGGGGAAAGAGTAAGGTAGATTTTAAGTAAATTCCTAAGTACACTACCAGTGGACAAAATTCAGATATGCAGAATCAGGAACATATCTGTTTTCTAACAATATTCTATTAAATATTTTCAAACAATGTAAGTTTCATAAGACTATGTAAAACTATGTAAAAATTATATTTAATAAGCTACTCAATCAAAAGAGTAAACACAATTACAAGCCAAGTATACTTTGAATTCCTAATTATACTTTTAAGTACAAGTATAGGCCAAATATACTTAAACTTTTCCGTCAGTATAAGTCAAGTATACTTAAGTGCAATTTTAAGTATATTTCTAAGTACATAAAGTATATTTCAGAGATGTATATAAAAAGTTGGATGAAAGTATACTTTTCTTATTTTTAGTTTCAAGGAAGTATAGAACACTTGAATAAACTTCTTTTCCGTAAGGGAAATAAAAAAGAACATCTAATTTTTTTAAATAATTAATTTGAAAAAGCCACTCAATCCAATTGTGAATGACACACAACCCTGCCATGCACACTGTGAAGAATAAATGTCAAAATAAGGCACAAAATAAGACACACACAGGGCTTTTAATGATGGCCCCAGAACGCTCCACTTACCACAAGGCAATCAAGCAGCAGAGTAAATACGACCATCTGACTGCATGATGTTTAATTATGAATCGGTAGGCGGCTCCTCAAACAGCGACATCCATCACTCCCCAGTGTCTGCGCCAATCGGCCAGGGGGAGGGGGAGAGAATCACTCAGCCCAAAATCGAAGGCTTTCAACCCCAAACAGCAGCATACCTTCCAATATCCACTTTAACCTGATAGCAAACCGTATTGATCATCAGCTTACGGAAATGCATACATGCAAGGAAGCAAAATTCAAGGACAGTATGTCAGTGAGAGTTTGAAAATTGTCAGTGTCTCGACTCTCAATTTGAACAGGCCTTAAACAGACATTTCTTTTGTAAACCATCAAAATGAATCTTTTTGTAGTCGTGTTGACACATAATGCAGAATCGAAAAGCATCTGTGGCCTTATTGATCAATTCTTCACCTGATATCGCTCAGGTCTGTTATAAGAGACAATTTGCCGCCACGGTGTAATTTTTGCAAGCAGTGGCGAGATGCTGTAATAATGCAGGCCCATTGATTGACGGATTGATTTAAAGAGAGGGGGGTGGGGGGGTCTGGCTTCTGCTGACCTGCGGTTTTGCGATCAACATTCACGCCAGCCCTCTGAACCTCAGCGCACTTATTAGATTTGCACATTAATGTTTGATGACTTTGCTCATCCGCAGCAGCACAAGCCAATCAGCGGCAGCCAAAGGCACTCAAGGTCAGATGGCGACACACATTACTCCCCACCCGTGGAGGTGGGGGCAGGGCGAGGTGAGGTGTCACCTTTACAACCCGTCATCCAATTAGTAGCCCGGTGGGGTGCATTGTGGGAGTATGATGGGCTCATGTGATCGTGATATATGATATACGCATCAACTCTACTGCACAGGAGATTATATGTTCGGGAGGATGGGCAGCAAAACAAATGGCCCTATTTGTCCAGTAGATTTAGTCAACACATTTCATATTGCTTTCTGAAGTGAATGCTCTTCATCTTTATCCTGAGGTGAGAGAAAATAGAGAGATGGATAAATGTCTGGAGGATATAAAGGAAGAGAGAAAGCAGGTGAGAGAGCTTGAGAATTGAGACACACGAGTGCAGGAAAAGATATCTCTATTGAAAAGACCAGCTTGAATTTCCATGTTGGATTACGGTATACAGTGCCGGTCTAGCTGGCAGATCATATAATATTAAAGGGACAATTGACCCAAAAAAGCAACTTTACTCGAATATAAGACTCAGGCTATGTCCACACTAGTGCACTTTCTTTTTAACACAGCATTTTAAAATGAAAACGATCCTCGTCCATACTGGCGTTTCAGAAAAGATCTCCGTCCACACTACACAACCCGATGCATGTCACACGACTGTTCATGCACACTGGGTATGCGCGTTCCATGCAGGGCTTATGCCACTTGAAATGAGATCTGTTGCAGCTGCAGTATTGTAAAATGCAGAGTTGAACTGCACAATGTCTGCTAAAAAGGACAACTAAGTCAGCAAAGCGTGCAGTTCTGTCTCCATTTTATTGTTTACACGGTCGTCGAGGCTGGTCTGTTATTGTCGTGTTCTGGTAGCATAATGGTCATATGATAGGGGCTTGACGAATTAGGGAAGGATACTCAATAATCCAGAAGACCTAATCACGGAGCGAATGTGAGCAGCCATGACTTCTTTTACAAAAGTCTCCGTTTAAATCCGTCTACACAGAAACGCAACCCTGGAGTTTTCACATTAAAACAGGGTCTGCAGCAAGTCCAGAAGTCTGTTTTCGAGGGTCGGAGTAGTGTGGATGCCAGGCGTAACCGTAGCAATGGGTAGAGCAATGGTTCTCAACCAGGGGTCCGGGGCCCACTAGGGGGCCTAAGCAAACTTCCAAAGGGGCCTCAAGATGACTTGAAGTAAAACACAACAAGCATTAAAATAAGCTAAAATGACCTATTGCCATTCACCCCCTCAAAACAGATATATCTAAAATCTAGATACATGAGGTAACCTAATTTTAAAATTAATTTCTAGAAGAAGAAGAAAACATTGCAAACGAATAAAAACATTATTGGACATTATTGTAAAGAACACAATTTTTGTAGTTATGTCAAGCTGTAAAATATTTTATAGAAATTGTTAGTAAACATAATATTAAAAAGGCAAGAAACACTGACTTAATATTGGAATATTTTGAGCATTTCACATTCTGATTTTAAATATGGTAATCAAAATGTAATGCATTTTATGGATGTATATATATATATATATATATATATATATATATATATATATATATATATATATATATATATATATATATATATGATATATATATATATATATATATATATATATATATATATATATATATAAAAAAACAATGCTAAAACCCCATTTTATGACACTAAAAATCAACTGCTACATACTAATTATAAAACTGGCTCCAATAGCATAACTAAGCCAAATGTTTTTTGTTTAGTTTTTTTCCTGAGGACAGTTCTTCAAAGCTAAAATGTGCATTTGTTACCCAGAGGCGGCATTGTGCAATTAAAATCAGGGTTAAAGAAGCCTAGTGAGGACACCAGCATCCCATACAGCATCCAAAACATAACATATGCCGATGACCGGCCATGCTGGTCTTTTTTAGCAAGGATTTCAATAGGAAGAGATGAAAGTGTTTAAGAGAAGAAGAGATAGAAAGAGGTATCCATTTGGAGGCTGGTGCGTTGGCATCTGTGTCTTCACGTTTCTGGCACTGGGAGCGTTTGGAGATGGAGATTTTCCTTGAAGTTGTCTGTCGGCGCTTGCCAAGAATAAAGCCTCCATCTGACACTCAAAGGTAAAATGAAATGCCAAAACACTCCTGCAGACTGAGTCCTCAAAAACTTTTTAACACCGGCCTGCTGCGTGGTGCTTTATAAAACTCAGACCATCTGTTTCACCTTTCTACAGCCGTCCCTCCTCCACAGCAAGACTTTCCTGCTCTCAGAGGTCCTGCCATCCATCCAAAACTAGGATCAC
The DNA here is from genome assembly GCA_023029165.1 of Gobiocypris rarus. Taxonomy (NCBI): domain Eukaryota; kingdom Metazoa; phylum Chordata; class Actinopteri; order Cypriniformes; family Gobionidae; genus Gobiocypris; species Gobiocypris rarus. The sequence goes on from CM040922.1 coordinate 13,901,994, forward strand.
TTAACAAAAAGTTGAAATCAGCATGTGCTCCCTGATGCAGCTCTGCCGTAAGACCCCCTGGTCCCATAGTCGGAGCTCCCTTAAATATACTTCATTCCCTTTCAAAAGATCAGCCTACAAATCCCCCATTGGGCAAATGTTTAACAACAATCTCCAAGCTAGAAACTAACATTGTCCTCTCCACGACAGGACTCTTCCGGTCTCAGGGGTCCTGCCATCCATCCACAGCTAAGATCACTTAACATAAAGCATGTGCTCCCTGATGCAGCTCTGCTGTGAGACTCCATGGTCCCAGAGGCGGAGCTGCACTACTAGCCTCTGTGAATATACTTTCTTTCTCTTTTAAGGAGCTCAATCTACAAATCCCCCAGTGGATCCTATTGGGCAAATGATTAACAACACACCCTAATGTCACTGCCTCTACACAGACACGCACCAAATTCACACCCCATAAATCCTCCGTCCCCGTTGCCTGGCCGACAGGTAGCATCACCTAGGGATGGCACAGGCAGCAGAGCGAAAGAGAAATAACACGTCTGCAGCTGCTTTCCACAGCCTCATCATGCACAATTACAACAACTGGCACCACAAAAGAGCTCTGAAATGTCAGCAGGCCTGTAAATTACAGGACACACCAGTGAGACAGTTACTCAAGAGTGCCTGTATGCAAATAGAGCATTAATGGGAGAATTAGGCCTATCTGTTGCAGCACTTGTGTTTATGTTTTATATTTTAAAAAGTAGCATTTGCTGGCTGTTGATTGATACATTTTAATTACACTTGATTTGCTATTTTAGTGAAATATACATGTTGATGGTCCCTGGCAGCAAAAAAAGGGAAGTTGATGGATATGTACAATGTTCCAGTAAAATTTAATATAGGCTACTATTTCCATCCATTTGGATTACAGTTTTATAACGAAGTACATTTACTTGAGTACTGTACTTAAGTACGCTGATTATTACGCAGGAATGAGAGTGTACTTTTCATTTTCCGACGGTCTTAGTACACAATGTAAAGTAAACATCACAACATGTAAATAGGAAAATGTTGGTGTTATTTTGTCACTTACTGAGCAGTAGGCTAGATGGAGCCGTTTACCTCCAGTCTTTGTGCTAAGCTAGGCTAGTGGTGGGTGCGTCAGACAAAGTTATGGCACGCAAGAAGATGTATGTATGGTATAATGGTATGTATGTATCTAACTCTGGGGGATACGGTGAATAAGCTAAAATCCCAAAAAGTCGGCATGTTCCTTTAATTATCAATTTTTGTATATATATTTAAAAAGTATAAACAAACAGAGTTGGTAAGTTTGGGCTATTTGGGGTGAATTAATTGGAAAATGTAAAACTTAGAATGAAAGCCCTAATGAGAATGTTTGAGCAATATCAATACAGTGCAGCCTTGCATGCGCTTTAATTAAAGTCTATTTGTCTTACCTATGGCACCAAACCCAATCCATCTCTCTTACTCCTGTGGCTTTTGACCCTTGAGTTGCAGTGTCCTCTCTTGAAAAATCACTTGCTCTTCCATGTGATCCTGCTCATGATACTCCAGGGAGAAGACCCGGCTCCGTCAACACATCCTTACTTTCTAAGAGCACACTGTGCCTCCCTAAGGCTTTTTCTCCACCCTACAGGTAAAAATGTTCCAGTCGTTTAGAAAAATAAAAGCACAGCTCTCTTCAACAAGCCATATGATTTGAGGCTTCTATTACAACTGTAAATGAATTCTGCACCAACGTGTAAATGAAAAGCCCTTAACTGTTAACTTATGAGCAATATAGTGATGCTTGCAGTGTAGTATGCAACTCATTTCTAACTAATGAGGGTTTTCGTAATTGAACAGCTGTGTTAATGTGCAAAAAACAATGCCTATTAAACAGAGCTATACAAAGTTGATGCTGTGACAAGAGTATAATTAACAGAAAGAGCTCCATCATGTGGCAAGCACTGTGATGCTGCATTTGGGTAACGGCTGTTCAGAATTGAATACCAGAATAACAGTTTTTGGAAGGTAAAAAGAACTAAATGAACAAGTCATCTTATAATTTACAGCAGAAAACCACGTGTTAGCTCACATTTGATGGTTTTTCACAGGTTCCTCATAGTTTCTTCTTATGAATAGTCATGTATATTAGGGTTCAATGTTACAATGTATTATATAGTTAAATGAATGTTTATTGCATTATTTTAGTGTTTTGTGTGTTATGGTATTTTGTATTTCTATTCCTCAGCTTGTGAAAAAGCTGTACTTGTAATTAACTTTGGTGGTTTTCAATATATTATGAAGGTTAAAAAAACAGATTTTAGTCATTTGTTATTTCAGTAAATGAGATATACTTTGTACTGTAAATTTCATTTCAATTTGTAAAACTTAAAAGGTACATTTTTTACGACAACCACAGTTGCCAATTTTTAATCTTGTGCATGGTTTAATATTTGTAAATACACAAAACATGTATAAAGTTATTATTCATAAAAACAAATGAAACGGCATTGCATTATGGGACTCAGCACCAATGCACTGTTATATTGCTTCTACACATTTTTGTATATTCAGTAGGCAATATGGGTGCATATTACAACACACCTACTGTATACTGCAGAAATAGTAAAAGTAGTGTGCAAGTATGCTATTCCAAACATAAACATAAGCCTAAATATTATGCACACACACACTTTCTCTGCAGGGCTGTTGTAGGTAGAGTGAGTAATCTGACAGTCAATAAACCTTGTCCTAGATATCATATAATTGTCTCTGCTCTGCAATCAGGGCTCATTTTCATCAAGTACCCCTCAGTAGAGTGTTCAGCGCCTAGTGGTTTATGATCTGAGCCTTTAGCTAAAGGGTTAGAGTTTTGAACAGGAGGCTGATGAGAAATGGGAATTAACCAGCTACTAAACTAATCTAAGATCTGTGTTTCCTGTATTAGCAGTCAGAGGCTGTGTGTGTGGAGAGACCCACGGCTCTAACATTAGTCTAAATGTCTCTCAAATGATTCATCCGACCCCTTACGTGCTGCAGCTTTTAAACACACACGCACACACACACACACACACAGGAGTGAGTCTCATTCTCTGGATGAGCTGTCTACCCTGCAGAGACAGTAAATGGAGAAACGTGTAGGTGGGCAGCAAAGACATTGAGGGAAGAGACCTTTGTGAGGCATAAAGGTAATTTCTAATGTCACAATTTGGATGAAGTGGGACATAATTATTTGAATGTGTGTTTGGTAACAAAGAGCTTTATCTAATACTGTGTGTGTGTTGAAAGTGCGCATTCTGGATGGAAATCTTGTAGGACCAAAATTGGATGAGAACACAGGGGGAAAAAAACGTTTGTGTTTCAGCTCTTTACATCAGAATTAAGTTTTATGGAGAAAAATCAACAAAACTAACATTGCCAAGTACAAAAAGGAAGAGCGCGTGAGTCACACCGAAAAAATAAATAATTAAATAATAAAACAAATGGAACAATAACAATCCTTAGAAAATTGTACCCTCAGCATTTGTCTATATGCCAAAAATGCGAGAAGATAAGTTTCAGTGGACTTCACTAGTTCACACGTACATATAATTTATAGAGTAAATTTAATTGCGTATGTGGCGTGCTGTCCGGGGGGAGGGCTTCGAGCTCGGACTTTGGCCCGAACCCAGAGTACCCCCTGTATGTAAGTGGTTTAGAACTTAAAAAGGAAAAAAAGAGCAAAATGTGGAGAAGGGGTGGTGGAGGGATGCTGGAAAAACTGTCAACAAAATGGAGGTAAGACGGCTACGTATTTATACCTCTTTTGTTGATTGGCTGAGTACTCTCCACCTGTGTCAATTATCTGACATGTTCCTCCTGAACCTCGTTTAGTAAAACAGCATTTTCACAATTTGCTTTGCTTGAGAAAACATGAAAATATACATTTATATATTTTTTCCATTAGATTTAGTCAAGTTAGTTTTGTATCAAATCTCAGGATCTCCACCACACAAACTCAGGCTCTGAACGACATAATCGGCAACGTGGGATATTTTGGCTTCTTTTTTAACTGGGGCAAATTGCAGAAAATGGACGTTTGTTGGCAAATAATTTACGTACAGTTACACACACATTCCCAACATTTTATTATGAACGCTTTATGTCATACCTAAATTGACAAGGGGATTTAGTAATTTTAATATTAATTTGCCAGCCCCAAAATCATTCTCTCAAATGTCTTTGGTATGTAGAACATTTGCAACTCATAAGGACTGCATGACCCGGCTTCATTCAATGCTTATTGAATGAGACAATATATATGAATATTTAGTGTGTAAACAAGGTGATGTCCTCTATTCCAGTGACTTTATCCTGTTTATTTCTGTACCAATGGGTCAGACACATTCATTATCTTAAAAAGGTAATTTGGCCTTAATCTCTTTAAGTATTTTTGGTATGGCTCATGTGGATGGCTGTCCTGAGGTCAGGACAACACTTTAGTTGAGGTTTTCCAAAAACTAAAATTTTGCTTCCTTTCATTATTTATTAGTAGATTTACTTGAGGCTTAGAGTTTAATCTGCCTTTGAAAATCTCATAGATGTTGATCATTAATGCTGTTCCCCTAATGTCGACTGTTACAGCCCTGGCACTTTGAGTCTAAACTCTGAAGTAAGAAAATATCATTTCCTGAAATTATTAAATAATTATTATAGCATTTTCTGCTAATGAACCAGAGGAGAAACATGAGGATGTTTACCCTGGGGGTTGTGACCTCCTGCATAAAGGTCAAATGTATTTGAGATATTTAAATCGGACAATCGTGTCTATGAAGTCTAATTATAATTTACCTCATATGAAAACAATCTGTGATAAAAAAAATAATGTCTATGATAGTGATGTCAAAAGTATTTATTTTTTTGTGTACATAAGTTTATAATACTGTATAAATGCATTTAACATGTAAAGTAATTAAACAGTTAAAAGGGTTTTCAATAGCATTTCCTTATCTTTGGTATAAAAGTTGGTATTGTTTAATTTGATGCATTTAATGAAATTTTTATATTGTGACAATACTAAAATTTATTTTAAATTATTTATTTGAGTTGAGGATAAAAGACACAAGAAAGGCCTAGATAAAAACAAGAGAGAGCCAATAAAGAGAGGAGCAAAGAGAGCGGTAGACGCTCTAAAAACACACCTGTCTAGATGCTGTGAGTAGAGCTCTGCAGGAGTCACCTTCACATTCCCTGCTGCCATTCATGCCATCTCAGCCTTCATCATTCTCACACCTGGCCTGAACCACTTTGCCAACCTTCCTTCAAATATAGCAACAGTTGTGACACTACAGAGGACACGGGGACAGCTAAACCTGCCTAGTCATTTATGAATTAAACAGCTCTTAATCTTACTTTATCACTAGAAAATTCTGCATAACCCTTAAAATGTGAATTGATGCAATTATTTAAGACATTTCTCCTTATATAGAATATTTTTGGCATAAAGTGTTCTTTAAAATTAGCAAACGTCACTTTGTTAGCTGAAGCCCGTTAGCATCACCAACGATTTTATACACTGATCAGGCATAACATTATGAAGTGAATAAAACTGATTATCTCTTCATCACGGCACCTGTTAGTGGGTGGGATATATTAGGCATCAAGTGAACATTTTGCCCTCAAAGTTGATGTGTTAGAAGCAGGAAAAAATGTAAGGATTTGAGTGAATTGTGATGGCTAGACGACTGGGTCAGAGCATCTCCAAAACTGCAGCTCTTGTGGGGTGTTCCCGGTCGGCAGTGGTCTATCAAAAGTGGTCCAAGGAAGGAACAGTGGTGAACCTGCAACAGGGTCATGGGCGGCCAAGGCTCATTGATGCACGTGGAGAGCGAAGGCTGGCCCATGTGGTCCAATCAAACAGACAAGCTGTAGATCAAATTGCTCAAGACGTTAATGCCAGGATGCACTATGGGAAGAAGGCAAGCAGGCGGAGGCAGTGTGATGCTTTGGGCAATGTTCTGCTGGGAAACCTTGGGTCCTGCTATCCATGTGGATGTTGGAGACCATGTACACCCTTTCATGGAAACGGTATTCCCTGGTGGCTGTGGTCTCTTTCAGCAGGATAATACGTCCTGCCACAAAGCAAAAATGGTTCAGGAATGGTTTGAGGAGCACAACAGCGTGTTTGAGGTGTTGACTTGGCCTCCAAATTTCCCAGATCTCAATTCAAAGTCCAATCCATGAAGGCCCCACCTTGCAACTTACAGGACTTAAAGGATATGCTGTTAACATCTTGGTGTCAGATACCACAGCACACCATCAGGGGTCTAGTGGAGTCCATGCCTTGATGGATCAGCGCTGTTTTGGCAGCAAAAGGGGGACCAACACAATATTAGGAAGGGGTTCATAATGGATACAACATTCAATCCACCATCAGATTGATACATTTAATTGTTCCAGCTGCTGTGAGAAAAGGCTATAAATGATCTGCCACCTGCAGCATCCTCACATGCACTATAGCCTACTAGCCTGACTCAGACGTATACAGAAGTGACTAATAATGCAAAGGCGAACGGCTGCGAATTTCCCGCAGAAAGCTACCAGTACCACTCAAATTATAACACATTATTACCGTTGTGAATCGGGCTAAGGTAAGGAGTTTTGAAAACTGGCTGGAGATGTCCTTGCTCAAAAATTTATTTTTGATAATTTTTAACCAGAAAAAGTTACAGACTGTTTTGTTTCTTCCAATATAGTTCCCAATTACATGTTTCAAATGAATGGTGTTTGTGTGTACTTTTGATCAGGCATTACTGCCTAGGTCCTAAAGGAGACCCAATTCCTGGGGGGACTCGATTTCTCATGACACGCTTGTCTTGTTTACACTCTTCTCACTCAGGAAATTACTGTTTATCTGTTCTAATGGTGAACTTATCAGATGTGTGTATAAACTTTGATAGCAGGCGAGGACACATTCGTGTTGCACTAGATAGTTGTGGCCGTGGAGAAGCAGCTGAACCTTTGTTTCTAAAAGTGAAAGGCAAATAAAATAAATACAGTTTGGTTTAAATGTCAGTACACATAATAATAATAATAATAATAATAATAATACAATTAAAAATATATGTTTTACTAGTCTTGTTATATAAAATTATTTTAAATCACAGTTAAAATGTTTAAAAAGCAATTTACAGATTGATCATTGAAAAATGTCTATGGACACATAGAAGAAGCCAATCATATTTTGACTTTTTACATTTTACGCAAACCAAAGAAAGATGCCATAATTCTTGAACATGATTACATGACACCGTTTTCAACTGAAAACTTTTAATGTGTTTTAGCTGTTCATTTATGCGACAACGGGGCCTGAAAACGCAAGCATTTGAAAACGGGTTTCAAAGTGCAAGGTTTTGAAAATGATACCATTAACATCTCCAAATAAACAACAGAAACGTGAATCTGTAAACAAGGTGACGTCATGCATATGCATGTTACATGTTCAAGCATGTGTACCACATGTTCGTGGGGTGTTACTGTCAAAGCGGCATCTCCATCTACTGGCCTGGCATGCATAATACAGCCTTTTTAGTAATTTTCACAGTGAACAGGATCATTTTGACAAAGTTGTTGTCTGTTTTTAGTACATCGTTGTCGCGTAAACATACCCTAAATTTACCCGGATAGATTTGAAAACGGACTCACTTTGGAGAGCGTTTTCAAAAAGCCGTTATGCCATCTCAGTGTGGATAGAAGCCCAAAAACGGAGAGAAAAAGATGCGTTTAAAAACGTATTTGTTGACAAGGCCTTAAAAGATTACAATTCAACACATCCCTCCAATCTCCTCCTTTATGAAAACCTATTTTGCTTTCTCTCATGTCTGGATTTTCTTCCTTTATGTATCATGTTCAATGGTGATCTGAATTTATCTGGCTCACAGATCTTGACACTTCTCCTTATATTTGTTAATTTTCTCGCTCCTGTGTTCCTGTCTCGTTTGTGATCCATCATAGGTTGGCCAATCCCTAACACTACAAGTACAATAAAAATATCTGTGTATCAAATTCTTCACTTTCAAACAAATCTGGCGCATGATGGGTTCCCAAATGCATGTAAACTCACAGCGCTTACAGATGGAGTTCCTGAGAAGCAATATTTACGACAGAGCCACTCTGAAATACGGCATTATAAAATGCACGTGTGTAAATGAAACCAATGCAACTCATCACTCTGAAACAAGTGATAACATTCATTTTATATTCATTATTCTGCTCAACACACATCTTGTCCTTCTCAATAAAAAAGACATTTCTAAGAGGAACATGTATCTTACAGAAGACAATGAAAATCTTCTGTAACGTGATAGTCAAAGTATTAATGGCTTTTGTCACATCATGGAGGAAGACTGATTGTAAGCTTCCTAGACTGTGTGAAAAAAACAATATGTTATAGAGACCTGAGCTGAGCCTTGGGTAGCAGATGTTTCTCTAAATCCTTTTATCAGCGAGTGAACAATTATACAAATTAGATTCAACATATTTGTTTTCCTTCCTTGTCTTCATAGCTTGTGTTTTAGTGTTGAAAACTGAAGCCAAAGCGTCTCGATCGCCCCCCCAGGTGGTTGGTTCCAGTATAGCTTATGCTTATAACCCCGCCCTCCATGTATTCTAATGGACAAGAGACAAACTAAACAATCGAATTACACTTCAAATAATTTTTTCACAAAGATGGCTTCTGTCATTTTTATCACAATGGTTTCATTTCAAATTTCATTGGGAGGTGGGGGCTGTTATAATTGACAGCTGAGAATGACAGCTTTTCTGAGTGAAGGAGTTACCTTCTTTTACTGTCTATGGGAGTCACGGAGGCACTAACAGACTTTTTCGGGACGAGATAGGTTATTTAGGTTTAATTTCTACATTTCCATAACTGTTTATTCACACCAACATAATGAATTGTTCTGCATCTGTGAGAGTGGGAGGGCTTTTAGATATCGCGGGCGGCTCTACTTCCTGCTCTGCGCAGGGACACCACCTGTCCTGAGGTCACTACTGTCAAATCTGCACAAGATAAAGGCGCCATTTTCATTTTCACTTTTCTTCCGTGGAAGGTAGTGGCGGTCTATTGTTGATAAGAGTGCATTCCTTAATGCTTTCGCTAAAATTCACATCACCAAGAAAAACTTTTTTTCAAATGTAAAAATCTGGATTTTTAACATTCTGAGAACATTTAGAAATAACTTTTTCATAACTTAATGGAAAACATTCTGAGAACATGATTTTGTTTGCAGGGAATGTGTTTTGAGTGGTGAATTATTAAAATACAATGAATAATTTTGGTTCACAACTCAACATCCAAAGTTGTTGTGAAGCAGAACTAGTTAAGAACCATGAATGATTATGAGGATAGATGCACATTCTGGATTACTGCAACTGTAAACTGCCTATATCCAACATTATCTTGCTGATTAACTATAGACTACATTTATTTTTTTTATTAAATATTGATACATTTAACATTGTATGATTTTATAGTGATTTTACCACAGTTAAGAACTGGCTGTGAACTCAAAAGGTCTGATGTTTTATTAGCGCTAATGCTATTTGTTCCCCAACCTTGAACATTTCCACTCCGATAAAATCCATTTAGGGTCGAACAACCTTGTGGTAAAGACTTCAGAGAAAGTTGAAAAATGTAACTCTCCCAATAAAACCGTACTGTCAAACTGAAAAGTGTGTGTGTGTGTGTGTGTGTGTGTGTGTGTGTGTAGGTGTACATGTAGCTTTAAATAGCCACGTGCACTTTCACCACTGCACTTTCCATTATATTCTGACGTCACCTGTGAATCATTTAACACATAAATAATGCCAGATTATGTCAAAGATATATGTTGTGGTAAATACACTACGTGTCACTCTAGCCCCTATTTTTACTTTTATACCATCACCTACCTGTAAGTGGAAATAAGTTAAGACATCTAGCTTCAGAGAAAGTCTCTGCTTTAAAGTCGGTTTCGACAGTCTTTTCTTGTGATGTATATCTGAGTGAAACCGCTTCTCGAACAAGACAATGAATGGCGGGACTTGATTCTTTCCATAGGGAATTGATTGGATGGTTGTGGTTTGCTATTGTTGGATCCTATGCGAGTGGCAGGTTGTCCCTAAAAACTCAATGTAGGAGCATTTTATGAGGTCTGTTATAATATGGTAAGGTATAATAAGATAATGGATTTCTATTTTAATATAGCTACTTTAAAATATAATTTATTTCTGTGATCAAAGCTGAGTTTTCGGCATCATTACTCCAATTTTCAGTGTCACATCAGTGTTGGAAACAGTTGTGCTGTAATATTAGGCTATATATAATATTTTTTTTTATAACCTGCGATATTTTTTTTCAGGATTCTTTAAAAAGTAAAAAAAAGAACAGCATTTATTTAAAATAGAAATATTTTTAATATAAACTACCATTAAAATAAATTTATATTTTTATTCAGCAAGGATGTGTTAAATCGATAAAAAGATAAAATATTTATATTGTTAAAAAAGATTTCTATTTTGAATAAATGCTGTTCTTCTCTGAAAAAAGTATCAGGATATAGGCCGATATAGGTATCAGGCCTATATATCGGCTATAGACTGCTTAAATGACATATTACATGTAGCTCTGTCTCTACAATTTTAGCAATGCTCCATTTGACAAACTTCTTTTTTTTTTGTGAAAGCCTCAGTCATGAAGTTATTAACAGGCTTGTCACTTACAAGATGTACAGTAATGTTCCAAGACTTAATTACAGCCGATAGATTTTTGCCTAACGTTGCTCATAATTTGGTGCACATTAAACTAACTCAAGTCTAATATGTTGATAACAGCCTATATGTTCAGTTCATGGCAACAGCACGAGTGTGGTAAGTGACAGTGGACCGTTGCTGGCCTCTAGTGGTCAGATAGGGCATTGTTTTATTGCATAGTGTCAGTCATATTGGCTGTGCCCCAGTTTGCATACTAGACACTAAAAAGGACAAACTATGCTTCAATTTTGAGTATTTAGAAATATACCACTTTTATTCCCACCCAGAATTGGGATATTCCCATCACTCCTTTTGCACACACTACAGTATATATTATTCGTTTTTCATTCCATATTTTCAGTTATAATGTTTAGTAATATTATGTGATTTTGTCATTTTAGTTTTTGATTTTCACATTATTTCTAAATAGTTTTTATTTTGTATTTCTGTTTAGTTTTATAGTAATTTAAGTATTCAATAAGTTATTAAGTTATAACTTATTTCAGTTAGTTGACAAGCTTTATATCAATTATTAAATTTTTTTTTAATAGTTTTAGTTAATGATAACAGCACTGATATTCAGGCACTTTTGGTATACTGTTTTTCAACAAACTGAATTGGGACACTAATTATAATATTGCATACTATTTATGATGGATAGCAAATTGGAATATTTAATGACAGAAAAACTGCAAAGTCTTATATCAAGAACAGCATCATTGACTCAGATAACAGGTGTAACATGTACAAACCTGATTCCAAAAAAAGTTGGGACACTGTACAAATTGTGAATAAAAAAGGAATGCAATAATTTACAAATTTCATACACTTATATTTTATTCACAGTAGAATAACATACTAAATGTTGAAAGTGAGACATTTTGAAATGTTATGCCAAATATAGCCTCATTATGGATTTCATGAGAGCTACACATTCCAAAAAAGATGGGACAGGTTGCAATATGAGGCCCAAAAAGGTAAATGTACATATTAGGAACAGCTGGAGGACCAATTTGCAACTTATTAGGTCAATTGGCAACATGATTGAGTATAAAAAGAGTGGCAGTGTCTCTCAGAAGTCAAGATGGGCAGAGGATCACCAATTCCCCCAATGCTGCGGAAAAAAATAGTGGAGCAATATCAGAAAGGAGTTTCTCAGAGAAAAATTGCAAAGAGTGTTCAGTTATCATCATCTACAGTGCATAATATCATCCAAAGATTCAGAGAATCTGAAACAATCTCTGTGTGTAAGGGTCAAAGCTGGAAAACCATACTGGATGTCCGTGATCTTCAGGAGCTTTGACGGCACTGCATCACATACCGGAGTGCTACTGTAATGGAAATCACAACATGGGCTCAGGAATACTTCCAGAAAACCTGTCGGTGAACACAATCCACCGTACCATTCGCCATTGCCAGCTAAAACTCTATAGGTCAAAAAAGAAGCCATATCTAAACATGATCCAGAAGTGCAGGCGTTTTCTCTGGGCCAAGGCTCATTTAAAATGGACTGTGGCAAAGTGGAAAACTGTTCTGTGGTAAGACGAATCAAAAATTGAAATTGTTTTTGGAAAACTGGGACGCCATGTCATCCGGACTAAAGAGGACAAGGACAACCCAAGTTGTTATCAGCGCTCAGTTCAGAAGCCTGCATCTCTGATGGTATGGAGTTGCATGAGTGTGTGTGGAATGGACAGCTTACACATCTGGAAAGGCACCATCAATGCTGAAAGTTATATCCAAGTTCTAGAACAACATACGCTCCCATCCAGACATTGTCTCTTTCAGGGAAGACTTTGAATTTTCCAACATGACATTGCCAGACCACTGCAACAATTACAACATCATGGCTGCGTAGAAGAAGGATCCGGGTACTGAAATGGCCGGTCTGCAGTCCAGATCTTTCACCCATAGAAAACATTTGGCGCATCATAAAGAGGAAGATGCGACAAAGAAGACCTAAGACAGCTGAGTAACTAGAAGCCTGTATTAGACAAGAATGGGACAACATTCCTATTCCTAAACTTGAGCAACTTGTCTCCTCAATCCCCAGATGTTTGCAGACTGCTATAATAAGAAGAGGGGATGCCACACAGTGGTAAATATGGTCTTGTCCCAACTTTTGTGACATGTGTTGATGCCATGAGTTTAAAATGAGTTCAATTTATTTTCCCCTTAAAATTATACATTTTCATAGTTTAAACATTTGATATGTCATATATGTTGTATTCTGAATAAAATATTGAAATTTGAAACTTCCACATCATTGCAATCTGTTTTTATTGTCCCAACTTTTTTGGAATCTGGTTTGTATGGCGTATTATGCATATGCATATAGTTGGTTTAAACCAAATTTAGGACACTTGTGTGGTATGTATGAGAATATGTGATTAGGAAATGTATGATTTGTAAGAATGTGATTGTCTTTAAAACTTAAACTCAACAAAAACTAGCAACACCCTTTTAAACTTCTCACTTTCTTTCTCAGTATCGCAAACATACAACCTCATGTTCATACAGGAAGTAGGCTCAAGGCAGATTGCAAGAAAGGAAGTGAGATGCAACACATTTATAAACAACATTTGCTTCTTCAGCAAATGTATGTGGTCTGCTATTATATGTGTGAAATGTGTCGAGGAAGTTAGTTTAGTTTAATTTAATTTCATTAATGGACATTAATGTGGCCACAGCTCACAGGGAAATGTGATATAGTTAGTATATATTTATTTAATATAAGTTTAGAAATATACAGTGTGTATGAAAACATGAGATTTAAATAAAGTTTAATAGAATAAGGTTCCGTTTGTTAAATAGTTCACAGTTCAATTTTTAAGTACAATCAACTTGGATGTTTAAGTCATATCAACTTAAATTACATTAAACTCAATGTATTAAAGTCAGTATAATCTTGTATAACTAATAGAAAAGTTTAAAATGATAACTTGTTTTGATGCATTAACTATGTAAAACATATGTTGTCATAACTTATTGATCATTTTAGTGTTAACATGAAGTAACAATAGAAATACTTCTGAAGAATTTATTAATCTTAGTTCATACACTGTAAAAAAAAAGAAGTTCATATGTTACATACTGTATATCAACATATGTACACTTCTTTTTACACTTCTTTAACTCATCAAAATAAGTTAAGCAATTTCACACTAAGTCAGTTTAATATGATTTAGGTTGAAATAACTTAAACATCCAAGTTGATTGTACTTAAAATTTTAAGGCAGCAACTTTTTTTACAGTGTATAAATGTCAGCATCTACTAATACATTATTAAAATAAAAAATGTTATCTGTTCACATTGTTTAATAGACCTGATTAAGCATGAACTATCAAATGTGTTGTTCATCATTAGTTCATGTAAAATAAAGTTTTACAAAGAAGAAGAAATGCCACCTACATGATGTATTGTTTTTTAATTACAGATGACTGATTGTCACCTAATTTTTGTCTTCATTTGGTGCACATTAACTTCAACTCAAGGCTATTAAAACAAACAAAAACATAAGTTATGATATAACAAGGAAGAAATGTTTATGTAATACGGTTCCTCACTATTTCTAGTTCACTATAGCTGTGAAATGAACCTTGAGGTCAGAGGTCAAGTTTTATAAAGTTATAGGTAAGCTACAAAAACAAAATGGCTTTTTATAATAAGGTATGGTATTATTAATTAGGATGATGCACATTTTGTTAGACGTGCTATATTCAGTCATGTCACCTTTGACAGAGTGACCCAAGAAGCTCTCGCATGTCAACATCTAGTGCTATTGAGTAAATGTGGCATTACTCTTTAGTAGGTATCCGCCCAGCAACCACAGGAAGTCTTTCTTTCGCTGCTTCTTACAGAGCATCAGCCCTGTGCAGCGGAAGTGCGCGCTTCTCTCTGTACACACACACATACAACACACCTACAAGAGCCAGAAGTGAAGACCTGTGACATCCCGTCCCATTAAAGACCATCTGCATCCTGTTGGACACAGGAGTCAGAGACCATGATCAAACGCAAACTGAGTGAGTATATTTGATTGAAGATTTCTATATGGTGTAATCATTCAGACTGACATCTCTTTGCCATGAGGCTTGTTATTGTGGTTAAAGTCTCTGGTCGGTTAAGCAAGTCTATTAAAGTTCAAAATGCCTTTAAATAACGCCCCACTGTCCTTGTTGAAGCTATCAGCGAGTTCTAAGGGAGCAGAATTGTTGACATTATTGATTTTTATAATGGCCTTAAAGGGTAATGTTCCACTCTTATGAAGGTTAGTGTATTTGAAGGCACTAGTGCATAAACATAGATACGTTTTTAAAAGGGTTTTTGTTGTTTTGCTCACATGCCTTGAGGTAAAGCCAAAGCCAGAATCACAACATTCTGAAGACAGTGATGGGATATGGGAATACCGTAATGACATTTGGGGATTCAGCTGCACCAAGCAAATTAATGTACTTTAGACTAGATCAATATGAGCCAAATTGAACATCGACCAAGAGAAAACAAACTCATGATGAAAACAAAAGTCTTTTATATCAGATTAGTTTGAGTATAACTGAGAGATGTATTTCAATATTGTGTAATATTGTGAGCAAATGTAAAAGAAATTTAAAAGCACAGTCATGAAAAAAAAAAACAACAACCACAAGTCACAAGTTTTTCCACTGAAGTCTTCTGAAACGTCATGTACACTCACTAAGTTCATGGTTATCATTCAGGAATAACAGAAACAAAAGGTTTTTGGTTTAAGTTTTAAACCTAAAATCTATTTAAATAACACTTGCATTTTCATATACACATGCCAGTCTTTTACCAGTATATAAAATATAGATAAATGAAAACATTTTACAGTACGGTTTGCCTTATTAAAAGTTGTCACAATGGAATGTCCATTAAGCAGTAACAATGAAAATGTAACAGTATGTTTAAAGTAAATATAGCAAACATACAAAAAAAATTACAACTTTATTTTGATCAATAATTATTGTAATTCTATAAAATGAAAATATATAAAACACATAAATGTGTCAACTTACCCCGACTTGAACTTTATGAAAAATAAAGTTTATGAAAAAACCTACCCTTTTCCTGAGAAAATAACAAACTTTCAGTTCAAATCTATTTTTATTTTATAGGCTGACTATGTAGTCCAGTGTGGTTTTGTGTCTCCTCTCTATATATGAAAATGTGTATATGTTTACATTTCAAATTATGCACACATTGCAATTGCTAAAAATAATTAAAGGTGCACTATGTAACTTTTTTTAATTAAATTATCCAAAAACCACTAGGCCAGTGTTATATATTTTGTTCAATTGAGTACTTACAATATCCCAAATGTTTCCAACTATTTGTAAATCGTGAGGAAATTGAGGGAGTCGCCTGTCAATTGCGTCATATCTGCGTTACCCTCGGTTTCCGGTTTTATTTGGCAGAAATGCTTTACTCTTCCTACAGTGTGCAACAAGTGCGACAGCAACCACCGAGCGAACGCACAGAGTAACATCATACTATTATTTTCAATACTCAAATGTATCTAACATGATAAACAGAGCTGCGTTACCTCATACTCTTACCCGGAAAAGCGGAAATAGTGCCTGGACTGTGGCATAATAAAAGTCCCGCTGCTCGCAAGGCGTGTGTTGCATTCATCTTATTAACAATCGCTCCAGCGGCCTTGCACAGCTCCCACAACACTCGCCCCTGCTCTGCTTCATACTACAGTAACGTTAATAATCGCATCCATGAACTTCATTTCAGCCCTATCCCGATTCTTTTCCACCGGCTGTGAGGTGCAGACCACATGTCCCAAAATTCTATGCTAAAACTTGCCGTCATCAAACTACGCCTTTGTTTTGAAAAGGCGACCTCTAGCGGACGGAAAAGCCACATAGTGTAGCTTTAAACAGTAAAGTAGATATTTACATATATATTCGGAGTGTCAATTCATACCAAGTGCAAATAGTGTGCCTTGTTGGAAAGTGCTCCGCCTATAACAATGCCTCTTTGGGCCAAACAGGACTTTAAAAAGCACATTGATTTCAACATCTTCAGTGGCCAAATCAGTTAAACGTACAGCTAATGGATCTTAATTTTGACGCGATTGACTGGGTTCGAATCCGCCTTTTGTAGAGTTCGTTCTTATTTCTTTTCTCATCACAAATCACACCAGAAATGCATTTACTTTCAATAAAAATTTAGAAAATCTTATAAATGTGGAAATAAAGTGCCTAACAAAATGTTTAATAATAATAAAAGCATTTATTGGGTAGGGTTAGGGGTAGGTGTAGGGAGGAACTTTATGGTGTAAATAGAATATATCAACTTAGTATGCTATTTCACTTAATAAATAGCACCTACAGCTTTATGCACTTACTGTAAATATCATCTATCACTAAGAAAATATGTTATTTTCACTGAGTGTAAATAGAATAGTTGCTATTGACACTTGGTGTAAATAGCATCTATCGCTATTTGCACTTAGTGAAAATAGCCGCTGCCATTTATTCTTTATTGTTTACATATTAAGCAAGAAAACACAATGAAATTTGTGTTTTAGGAATTGCTATGGACCCTAATCAGCATAAAAAATCTAGAAACTTTTTGTTATACTTTCATTTTTACAAAATGTAATACCTTTATAACACTACATATTGTGTTATATTTCCTTGTCAGTAAAAAAAAAAAGAATTAACGCTGCTGTGAGGGTGTTTCTAATCTAGCGTCTGAGGGAGAGATGGTAAACTTGACATCTTTCTCTTTTCTTTCATCTCTACATTTTTCCCTCTTATGGAAAGTCATGGAAACTCTATCACAGATTTGTTTTTTCTTATGCTTTAAGAGAAGTCTTTGCACACAAAACAGGTTTCTTTCTTTATATTCCTTAATAGTTTGCATAGCTGTGTTTCTTCATCACGTTCAACACCTGGAAATACATTAAGAACTACATAACTTTTAATAGTCTCATGTGTTATTCATTTCAGTCTGTCTGGTGATGTATATACTCATACCACTTGACAAGAAACAAAACCAGAACAGGGCTAAACTGTGACGCTCCCTCGAGGGCTATAATTATTAAGATAAATGAATAAACATTCCAACAGTGACAAAGACAAAATTCAGAGCAGGCCCTGACATTGAATATCATGCTAGAAACAAATTACGATTAAGCTTTATTATTATTTTAAAAATGGCCTTCCTGTTTGTACAGTATCTTAATTTCCTCCCCCGTTCATCATTATCACTGTTCTGCAACCATGACATGATTTTTATAAGAAATAAGTATTCTGGCTTCATCTATGAGAAGCTGAAAGGTTCAGATGGCTGTTTTAGAGACTTACGAGACCAGTGAATTTTTCCCACAGACAAGGTCAAGGCTTGTATATTTGCTTAAGAGGTTACATGTTTCTTTCTCACATTGAAAGAACTTTTGGAATGGCAGGGACCCTAGGGTGCACAGTCAGCCCCCAGCAGGCGTCATAAACCTTTTTTCCCCCTTTTTTCTAACCATTTGAGACAAACTGAGTTACAGCATGCACAACATGTTTTCTCCTTTCTCAGGCTTCAAGTGGTTTGGTAGTCTCACCAACCTCCGGCGGAAATCAGATGCCCAGAAGGATGATGGAGCTCTCAAAGAGGTTTCCGCTGACGATATGGGCATGAGTCCACGGAGCCAGAATTATGCCAGCTCCAGTGAAATGTACACGCACATGGGCACCATGCCGCGTCACCCGAAAAAGGACAAAAGCTTGAAGAAGAGCAAGTCCAAGGACAAAGACAAGACCAACCTCAGTCGGAGTCAAAGCATGAGACCTGCACAAGACCATGTAGTTGATTCACCCCTTCTCAGCGTACTCTCCTGGAATGGCCTGGAGGTCCTGGAAAACCCCATAATGGAGGACAACCCAACTGTAGGGACCAGAGATAGTAACATTCAGAATCGTGACCTTCCACCCCCACCAGCTGTGGATGGACAGTCAACAAAGCTGGAAGAGGAACATAAGGAGCCTGCAGTTGACTCCAAGCTACATGTTGACCCACCGAGTGCATATCTAGAACCTTCACCAGATCTGTATTTGAGCAAAGAGTCAAAGGTCCAGCCAGTGCTGCCCAAGAAAAAACATAGAGAAGATGCTTCCGTGAAGGGCGCTGATGAGCACCTGATGGACAGTAACTTGATTCAGTTGCCTCTGAAGATGAGCAGCCAGATGGAGCTGAAGACAGCAGTAGGAGAACATGGTGATATCGGATCAGACTGTAAACCAAACACTCAGGAAAAGATGGAGCCTAACAGGTAAAAATCAGCCACTTTACTTGATTTTTCAAACTGATCTTGGTTTGTTATATACCATTAAGTACAGCAGCTACGTTCATTCAGTACAGTAGACTTGAAACGGAAGTTGCAATATTCTTTTCTTCCTTGTGTTGACGTTTATCCAAGTAAAACAGCTTCTTGAAAAATAAATAATTTAGGACAGGACTTGAATTTGTCCTGAAATTGTCCTGGAATTGATTGGTTCAACACCTATTGAGTAAAAACAGTATTGTATCCTCATGTGATGCAGCAGGTTGTGAGAAGGAAGGGGAGATCAACTCACTACTCATTCTTCAAAACATTTATTAGAACATTTCAGAAAATTCTTGTATTACTTTTGATAAATTTTTCCAATAAAGATTCAACACAAAGTACACACGTCTAACGGGCAAAAAGCTCAACGAGGATGCTCAACCACAAAAAAACATGCAAGAAAAGGAAGGAAAGGTTGGCACACCACAGTTCTAAAAACAGAAAATGTTCTCACCGCAGGTGACGTTTTCGAGCCCAATGGCGCTTCATCAGATTTTTTTCACTGGAAGTTCGCTACAGAAAGCTGACAGAAACACTGAAGCAGTCATTGCTATAAATGATACACTGTCAA
Organism: Gobiocypris rarus; assembly: GCA_023029165.1. NCBI lineage: Eukaryota > Metazoa > Chordata > Actinopteri > Cypriniformes > Gobionidae > Gobiocypris > Gobiocypris rarus. Next base: position 13,921,671 of record CM040922.1, read on the forward strand.
TTTTAGTTGCATTGGTGTAAACTGGCAGTTTACACATCCAAGTGGTGCTCCCTGCAGAGCCAAATGACATCATGGGTTGAGCTTGACCTAGTCCAGTTGAGCTTGACCTAGTCCTTGACCTAGACCTCTGATCTCATGGGTGGAGGGATAGAGTTATGGGTGTGGTTGGACCTTCTAGCTTCACCCATTATGCACAAATTACATCCAGAGAGAGGGACACTCCACCCATGGCTCTGCAGTGAGCCTACACATCTGTCTACACTGGAAGCGAATGGTGTGACACATCAAAAAAGCACATACTACTCTAGTTCTGGCATAGAAAAATACGGTAATAGTACGAGTAGTAAATGGTTCGTATTAAACAAGTGATTCTGTCTACATTGGATGCGTGCTTGCTTTTAACGTCAAATCAAAAAGCTGCTCTGTAATGTCAGACTAGTCTAATCCTCGTGTCTGACCACATACCGTGACAGCGTGGTTTTGTAAAACAATATATGCTCTCATTCTTTTGTGACAGCGGTTCTGGCTCATTATACATGTACATCAGAATTGATGTCACGCTTGAGATGTTCTTACGAGATAGAGGCTGAGAAAAAAAAAACACTACCGTGATTCTCCCGTATCTGCTCCAGTATCTAATACAGTTTATCTCAGGGGCCTAGACTCCAGTGGGAACCGTTGTGTTATTTTTTGTATGGTAATGACAAAAAGCCAGAATATTAAAGGGATAGTTAACCCACCCCCCAAAAAATGATATACTCACATATTTTGAAGAATATGGGTAACCAAACAGTTGATGGGCCCCACTGATTTTCATATTATTGAGGGGGCTATTTTGTAGCTTTTTATTTACTACAAAATATTTTTATTTCATTTTTGGCTAAATATTTCTAAGTGAAATGATTTACTGATGTTTGGGATGCATCATGGGAAATGTGGGTGTTGAAAATTATTTTTATATCAGGCTTTAAAATATTACGTCCCCTGCATGGTATTGTCAGGGTTATGTCTATGTCTGTTTAGTTTCTTTACGAATTTTTGTTTTCCCTACTCCCGTTCTGTGTTCCTTTCTGTTCTGTTTAATTAACTCTCCCTATGTATTTTAGCCCTTACTTTCCATCTTTTCTTCTTTTTTAACATGGTTGTGTGTTCTCCCTTAAAGAATCTCCTGTGTTGTGCGCATCTTTACAGCCACACACATGTCAGCTACAGCCATATTTCCCATTTCACTTGCTGGCATGTAAATGACAAATCTGTGACTGATTGATCAGTGAGGTCAACCAAAAGTGTTTCAATGTTCATAATTTCACATTAGAGAGCAGCAGAGAGCAACCGGATGAACAGGGATGCAAAGGAAAGTTGCTGTTCATTCTTCTCAGCGTCCAAAAGGACTTGATATATTAAAACAGACTGGCAAATTTAATTTACAATTTTAAACTCACCTCATTGGGTTTTATTTATTTGTTTTTTAAGGAAAAGGGTTTTGTTGTTGTTGTTATTTGGGTATGAAGTTGCACAAGGATCTAAGGTCAGTTTATCATAGTCAGTATACTATTTGTCGCAGAGTAAATGTCAAAAAACCAACATGCTAATGGTAGTTTCCTCTAAAATGTTATTTTACTGTTACTACAAAGACACAAGTTTCATAATCTTCCTGTAATTTTATGACATTTGTTTTACTTTTTTAAATTTTGATGACAGTGGTGGCTAAATTGCATGTTAAATATGATAAATATAAATAAATATGATAGTAGGCTAATATTGAGTAAATAGTGAACTTGAAAAACAAATGAGTGAACTTTAAATCTACACAGTATACTTTGAATTCAACAGCCTTTAAAAAAGTGTCCTGTGGTCGTAGCTATATGGCGTATATAGTTATAATATCAAATAATAATGCTTTTGTTACTTTGAGACAGTAAATGGCAAAATAAATTATTATTATTATGGTACCTTGTCTTGGAGAGGCGTTTTAATGCAGGAAAACTATGATACATAAGCATTGTACCCTGGATTGTTATAATTAGATTGTACTTGGTAGTAGCTCTTTATAAACGACACTTGGTTTGTTGTTTGTATTGCAAGTCGGATATTTTCCCTGTCATTTGTTAATGCGGCTGAAAGAGAATAATGATGTGAGGTAAACCAGCACAGCTGGAGGATGTGAGAAATGTCTTCAGGAAACAGTGTGTTAAGTGTCTTCCTGCTTTTGTAAGCAATGTTTTAAGAGCTTCACCTTTCAAGAAATTCATCAGCATCACCCTACCAGGACAACCTCTGCTAAAACAGTATAAAAGATTATCTTTCACTAAACGAAGATCATACATAGTCAAAATTCATTTAATCTTTTGTGGCAGTATTCAGCAGTAAGCAGCATCTAGATGATATACATGTAATAAACTTAGCATATTATTATTAGTAATAACTATATTAACAATATTATTGTATTCATAACATTAAAACAATAATGATTAATTCATATTATTTAATTAAATAACCACTTTGATATCACATGACCAGCCAAATTAAAAATAAACCCCTTTTTTTTCGTCTGGATAAATGTATCACCATGAATAGGGTTTTTCTTCAACGGCATCTTTTTCTGCTGTGTGATTTTTGCATCCACACCACAAGATGTCAGTGTAAAATTCAAGATATCAAAACTGGCTTGACATACACCCGAAAGGCAAACACTTATCTTTTTAAAAGCAGTTGTTGTTTTTTCTGCTTTCATTTCCTGTGTTTCAGAAAAAGAAACTTGTGTTCAACACACACTGTTTCACTTTGACTGAGCATTCATTCAATGACTATTCAGTGTGTTTGGCAGTGGTTTCCACACACTTCTGCTTTTATGAAGCATTTCTCATGCTGAAAGTCATTTCTTGGCCTGATTTGACTGCTAGTTTGCAGCATTGTTAAAAATCATATAAGTATATTTCTCTCATACAAATTTTTTGGCACGTGTTTGTTTGTTGTTTTTTTTTTTTTTTTTTTTCTGTCACGTATGTAGGAAAGACTGGGGCTACATCACACTTTTACACCAATGACAATTTCTCAGGATTTATTTAAGTCAATTTCTGAACATTTCACAAGAAAATATATCACAACATATATGTTGATATATTTTTATATAATGTGCATTATAGGCTGTATACAAAACAGTAATATATTCCTCTTTCATTCTAAATATTCCACACAACCTGAAACTTTTCTCATTTTCAGAGTTTTTAATTGGTCCAAAAAGAAAGATGTCAGTAAAAAAACCGTAAAATAATGATTCGATCATATGCCATTTTAATAAAGTAACATTCCGTTTACTGTGGTTAAAGGTGCACTAGGCTATGTAGGATTTTTGCAGTAAAATATCCAAAAACCACTAGGCCACTGTTATATATTTTGTTCAGCTGAGTTCTTACAAATTTCCCAAATGTTTCCAACTATTTGTAAATTGTGAGAAAATTGCTATTTTAACCAAGGAACTGGGACGTGTGAGGGAGTCGCCTGTCAATTGTGTCATATCTGCGTTACCCTCGGTTTTATTTGCAGAAATGCTTTACTCTCACTGCCGTTTGCAACATGTGTCACAGCAGCCGCCAAGCGAACACGCAGAGTAACATCATAACATCATTTTCAACACACTCAAATGTATTTAATATGATAAACAGAGCTGCGTTACCTCATTCTCAATACCGGAAAAGCGGAAATGGCGCCGGCGACTGTGTCCCATCATAATAAAAGTCCTGCTGCTCACGAGGCGTGCGTTGCGTTCAATCGCTCCAGCGGCCTTGCTCAGCTCCCACAAAACTCGGTCCTGCTCTGCTTCATACTACGATAATGTTAATAACCGCATGCATCCATCAACATGATTTCTGCCCGAGTCCTATCCCGATTCTTTTCCACCTGCTGTGAGGTGAAGACCACATGTCCCAAGATTCTGCGCTCAAACTTGGTGTCATCAAGCTGCTACGCCTTTGTTTTGATTAGGCGCCCTCTAGCGGACAGAAAAGTTACATAGTGCAACTTTAAATGCTATATTTCTGCAATTCCTGTTTTTGGTTCAAAATCATTTCATCCTGTCATTGATGTGGCGTGCAAAAGGAGGAACGTAAACACCCTTTTCACTTCCCCTTGGATGTTAAAAAAAGGTCAAGTTCCACTGTGAGATTTATCAAGCATCTTCTGACGTGAAAGGAATCAAAACAGGAATAGTTAAGATAGCTTATTTATGAAATCCATCTCATTTCAAGTCTCATTCTCATCCTAAATTCAAAGTTTACGGAAGGCCTAAGAGTTCATGGATTGTTATTTTCTTTCTTTTTTTCTTGTGATCTCGGCATAACAAGTTTTCTCGTGATCACAACTTATATTCTTGTGATCTCGACATAAAAGATGTTATGTAAAAAAATTTATTTAAAAAAACTTTTGCTATGTCGTGATCATGAGAAAACGAGACAAAAAAAAAAGAATGTTCCATGGCATTTTAGGGCTTTCATAAAAGTTTGACCCTGAGGTGGCTTTCCAAAAATTTTCATAGGCATAAACATGTATTATTATTCTATGGAATACTGGATTTTAATACATATAGTATTTTTGTATAATGACACTGTGGCGAGGCGGAGGAACGAGCGACATGGGAGGAGCGAGTGGAGACCGGTGTGTGACTGATAATGAGCGTCATCTGCAGCGAAGCACACCGGTCTCGAAGTCCTCTCATGAGGGAGCTCGGAGGCATAAAAGGGCTGGTGATACCAGTGAAGGGCGAGAGAGGACCAGGCCTGGACATTTTACGTTGAGTTTTGTTTATGGTTTGTTATGTGTGTGCGGGTAGTCATCCGTGAGGGGCTGCCCGCGATTTACTTTCGTTTTGTTTATTCATTTTTTTTCAGTATTTTGAATGTACGCCGGTTCCCGCCTCCTTCCTTCCACGAACTGCGTTACAGACACCAAACTGTGAGGATTTGAGTAAATTTTAGCTTATTTTTTTATGTCAGTTGATTTAGATAGTTTGCAGTGTAAGTACTTGTGCATAAAGTGGGAGTTTTATTTTACAAATATGACTAGCTGACTGTTAACTATATTGCATAATATATCATATGAGTTTTGAATGTTATAACATGAAGTTTGTGCTACAAAACAATTTTAACAATTTTTCTTTTCACAGGCAGCTGGACACCACAGACAACCAAGGAGAATATGTGGAAGTAAGGCATTGTTTTCTTTCTCTTAGCAAGACGTCACTTGACAAAGTGTATTTCAAGGCAAATCTCTCATTCTTAATAAGGAGGAGCTGGAAAGAATTATCTTAATATATATGTCCATTACTTCAATCTGTCTGTTCTTTGAGGCTTTCTCCTGACAACTTGCTGAATATGGTTATTTCATGCTTAATTAGGCAAAATCCCTGTATTCATTAACTAAAAGCACCATTTGGAGATGTAATAAGAAATTAATCTAATGAGTTCTTTTGGAATGTGCTGATTTGGTGCAAATTAATGTCTTGCCTGTCCCTGCCTTTATTTACAGTCATTAAGATATTGGAGTCTGCATTTAATTACTGTGTAGTGAACTCTGCTACCTCTAGATGGCGCTATAAACTGATCTTAATTTCCTGAAGCTCTGTGTAAGGGAAGGTTAGGTGTGGCCAGGCCCACATGACCCTCAAGCTTTCAAAACACACATTCTCATTTACACACACTGTATAAAAATAAATATGTGCTGACAAATGCCGAAACTTCCTCTTTGTCTGTGACAAATGCACCTTCTTACTCGTGCACGCAGTCTAAAGCAGTGGCCCTGCACTGTTTCTTTTTTCTTATGAATGGGAATTGTGAGGAAGTAAACAATTCCAATTCCTTAATTATTTTAGTACTATTGAGGAACAAACATGCTGACCTCTGCTGTTTGTTGCCAAATAATGTATAAGGCAATGCAAAGGCTTCTAGCCGAAATGTTGGCAAATAAATAGCCTATGCTTAAGAGACTGTGCAGTTGTTCTCCTTTAATTCAAATGTAGACTGTAACATAAACTATATTGCCAAAAGTTTTGGGATGCCTGCCTTTACACGCACATGAACTTTAATGACATCCCATTTTTAATCGTAGGGTTTAATTGAGTTGGCCCACCCTTTGCAGCTATAACAGCTTCAACTCTTCCGGGAAGGCTTTCCACAAGGTTTAATTAGGAGTGTGTTTATGGGAAATTTTGCAGGCACTGATTTTGGATGAGAAGGCCTGGCTCGCAGTCTCCGCTCTAATTCTTCCCAAAGGTGTTCTATCGGGTTGAGGTCAGGACTCTGTGCAGGCCAGTCAAGTTCCTGCACACCAAACCTCATCAATATTACTCATCCCTGTCTTTATGGACCTTGGTTTGTGCACTGGTGCGTTGTCCTGTTGGAACAGGAAGGGGCCATCCCCAAACTGTTCCCACAAAGTTGGGAGCATGAAATTGTCCAAAATGTCTTGGTATGCTGATGCATTAAGAGTTCCTTTCACTAAGGGGCAAAGCCCAACCCCTGAAAAACAACCCCACATCATTATCCCCCCTCCACCAAACATTACACTTGGCACAATGCAGTCAGGCAAGTACCGTTCTCCTGGAAACCGCCAAACCCAGACTCGTCCATCGGATTGCCAGACAGAGAAGCGTGATTTGTCACTCCAGAGAAAACATCTCCACTGCGGCAGCATGCTTTACACCACTGCATCCAGTCCTTTGCATTGCACTTGGTGATGTAAGGCTTGGAAGCAGCTGCTGAAACCTATTCCATTAATTTTTCTACGGATTGTTCTTGAGTTAATCTGAAGGCCACACAAAGTTCAAAGGTCTGTAGCTATTGACTCTGCAGACAGTCGGTGACTTCTGCGCACTGTGTGCCCCAGCATGCGCTGACCCCGCTCTGTGATTGTACGTGGCCTACCACTTCGTGGCTGAGTTGCTGTTGTTCCAAATTGCTTCCACTTTGTTATAATACCATTAACAGTTGACTGTGGAATATTTAGTAGTGAGGAAATTTCACGAATGGACTTATTGCACAGATGGCAACCTATCATGATACCCCACTTGAATTCACTGCGCTCCTTAGAGCGACCCATTCTTTCACAAATGTTTGTAGAAGCAGTCTGCATGCTTGCTTTTTTACACCTTTGGCCATGGAAGTGATTGGAAGGGGGTGTCCCAAAACTTTTGGCAATATCTGTAAAACAAATAGGTTACAGAATTAAATAAGCCAAATATGCAAACACTGGTAATGAAAAAGCTTTTTCATTTGCTATAGTTTTATACACAACCGGTCCATGTTGGTATGCATTAAATTTGACTAGTTTCTACCAAATGACAGATGAATTTTACAGTAGATTACTGTACTAGTTTGATTGGATGCACAGTCTCCCTTCCCTCCACTTCTTGGTTGCCTCTCTTCTCCACCACAGTATGAAACTTTAATAGTGTCTGAGTTAAAATGAGTCTTTGCCCTGAATGTTCACTGTAATGGCAAAAAACAGCTCTTTCAACTGGAAGCAGAGATGAACAACTGGTCTTCGCTCCAGAACAGAACGTTCCCAGAGGCCCAGACACTGGTGTTCATAATTGCATTCTTCCATTCAGCCGTTGATACCAAATGTTTATTTTCTGCCGGGCTGTCATCTCATTATCTCGGCTGTTTCTAGATCTCACACCTTTCCCAGCACCTTAGGATTGAACTCCTAACCTTTCTGCTTTTCCTCTAACACCAATTAGCAGTTTCCTTTCAATAATCATATCATTCTACTGAAAGAGTAATACCCAAAGTAATACCATGATTTTACTTTGATACTTATCCAAAAAAAATCATAGTATTTCCATTGTATCATATCTAGCATGGTAATACCATTGTACAATGTCCACCAAATCATATTAGGACCGCAGTACTTTTTGTTACATTTTAGATTGTACAATAATCTTGTCTGACTCCTGACTCCTGCTGCGTTTGTGCTGTACTCCCGCTCGGCTCACACTGCATTGAGCAGACACGTTCAGTTTTTAACTGTAGTGATCTGTTCTCTAACTAAACTAAATTTTATTACTATAAAAAAGAAAACGACGGTGGGAGGGTGGGCAATTGATGTAACCGGTGTTTCGGCTGAACACACAGCTAACACAGGCAACACTGACTATTGCAGCAAGCCTAGCGCTGACTTGGGCATATATGATCCATGGTGCTACCGGACCCGGTTCGTGGGACACAAAACCAGACTCAAAACCAGACTTCATTCACCCCAATGGAAAACACATTTACACTGTCTGAATCATTCCCTACCCCCTATATAGTGCACTATGGACTATTCACCTTATAGAAAATAGTAATTGTGTGAACAAGTGACAGTTGCAGCATCCATTTATGATGTAGGGGATGGGATGCTTTAGATTCTAGAGAACATGTGATTGGACAGAAAATATGATGAGAAGCTGAAGTGCAGAGTGATGTCATCAAAATCATTGATCCAAATTGGTGGAAGTGAGAGACTGTAAGTTTTGAATGCTTATATCTTCTAAATGTGAATTTTTGCGCAATTTTCGCACTGGCTTATAGATAACCTCAAGGCTTACATATTCATACTAAAAGTTAAAAAAACGTACATTTTGATTTCATGAGGACTTTAAAATTTGGACACAACAAGTAGTAAGGATAGCAATTGTGCTGTTTTTCCATGGAAATCTCACTGACACAATGCTATGATAGGTTGCTTAAGCATAGCTAGGTGGTTCCTAGGGTTTTCTAGATCTTTTTTTAGTGGTCAAAAGAGGCCAATCCCTGGCCTCTGTGATATGTGGGATATGTCTCAAGTGCTTCTTTCAATGAGTCTTGTGTGCTTTTATTGTGCACCAGGCATAGATCATAATATATATTGCTTAGTAAAGTAACAAGCTGCATGGTTTGTGCTCTTATGGTTAGAGGTGTTATATGTTTTAAAAATAACAATAGTGATAGTTATGCATAAAAAGAACGAGACATAGAGAGGTGAACAGTCAATGAAGAAAGACAGGCACTGAAATGAGAGACAAACTGATGCAAACCCAGCTGGTGAAAAATGGGGGTTGTGATACCCCTCTTTTTCCACTCCCTCCTGTTTTTCAGCAAGAAAATACATACAGAACAGCCAGTAATTCCGGTCAAATCAAATCACTACACAGCTCTGCATTGATTAGTACTGTAAATTGACTAGACCTCACACACTAACATTTTTCTCATGGTCTTATTACTGCTACAGTTCAAACCAAATAACCGAACTGCTTGATCAGCAAAAGCAGCTCAGACTTGGGCCAGAGCCATATTGCACGGCAACTACAATACCCAGAATTCCAAGGGGGTTGAGCTCATTAATGTTAATGGGAAGGGGGAGGTGAGGCGTTCGGGCCCTGTAGGCAGATGGAGGTAGAGACAAACCCCCTCCACCTCCTCATTATCAGTTCACTCACAGAGTCTAGCTCCTCTCCATTGTACCACTGCACCCTGCCTGCAGGACACTCACTGTGTAATTAATATTTAACGGAGAGAGAGATTGAATGAAAGATTAAGGAGGGGTTGTGAAGGAAAACCATGATCAGCATAGATACACACAACAGCGTGATACCGAAAACAAGAAATAGAGATCGAGCAATAGGGAGTTCTCTTTAATATCACAGTTGTTTCTCCAAGACATGAGATTAAATAAAATTTAGCTAGAGGTTACTTTTCAGATTTGTTTCTCCTTTAGAGTTTCATAAGTGATCTGTATCTCAAATACAGCTTGGCAGAAATGCCACGGTCATGGTTTCAATGGGATGGAATTGGAAGAATAATAACCGTTTTCAAACATTTCCCTCCATCTGCTATTGGTTAAACAAAGAGGTTGTCCCACCCCAATATAACACCATTGGTTGGACAATTATTGCTGTACTATTCTGGTCAGGGCACTCAAATAAGCACAGCAATGCTTTGATAGTACCACAAAGCCACAGGGAAATCAAGCTACAAAAAGTCAATTTCGGTAGTAATTTCATCTCTCACAAATATCTGTCTGTGGTTGCCATATGTTTGTCACCATATGTGCGTTATGTGAGACTCCTCACTATATCTGTGGTAATAACATGAAATCCTTTTTTCATCACATGATCTCATGAGACAAACCCACACCATAACATATGACGTTAACCCACAGAACGGATTACACCACTATCTTTTACTCTTTAAGAGCTTCAACTTGACATTCATCCTCCTATTGTCTCAGGCTGATGAGCGTTCAACATTAAATTAACGTGTTCTTAGTGGATTATCTGCAAACGCACAATAGCATCAGTCAGATTTCTTTGCAGAATGGGTTTCGTCTAATTATAGCTTTTGTTTTTTCATTGTATGACTTGCCTAGTTGATACTGTAAGCTTCATTGCTTAGTAAGCATGTTACAGAACCAAATGTATAGACGCAAAATGCCGATGTGATCCTTACAGCCAAACACATGGCTGTCTGGTCTTACATGATGGATGTCCAGCAGGTGTGCCCAATCCTGCTCCTGGAGGGTCACTAGCCGCAGTGTTTAAATCCTAATTAAATGCATCTGAACCAGCTAATCAAGATCTAGTATTACTACAAACTTCCAGGCAATTGTGTTGCAGCAGGTTGGAACCAAACTCTGCAGGACATTGGCCCTCCAGGGACAGGATTGGACACCCCTGATTTAATGCAATAACTTACCCAAGAATGATAATTTACTCACCCTAATATAAATCCGAATTTGCATGACTTACTTTCTTCCATGGAACACAAAAGGAGATGTTTTGAAGAATGTCCAGACTGCTCTTTTCCATACTTTGAAAATGAATGGGGGCGGATGCTGTTGACTTGTATTGTATTACACATCTTCTGAAGCCATATGATTTATGTGACAGACTGATATTTTTGTATATTTTCACTGATATTCTTTCTCTGCCACTGTAGCTATATAATTTCATTTGCATGTATTAAATTTTGACGTGGGTTGTTTGGTTACAAGACATGCAAGATCTATTGCCATTTGATGTAAAACCTGCCAAGTCCTAATACGTAAAGAAGCATAAATAATATTTGAAAGCTATTACAGAGGGAACGATTATCTGTGAATTACTAATGAACTTTCTGCCTGTTACTGTTTGGAACAATTTCAACTTGAGCAAATGACAGTCTTTCCTTTTTTTTGGATGAACTATTCCTTTAAAGATGCTGCTGTCAAAGCTTTGAGTTGGTTGCCATAGCAAGGCGTCCATTTTGATGTCACAATAGTCCCCAGGGACCAAACGCCCCACCCTAGACTGCTGTGCCAGAGTCAGACTCATTTTATCTGGAGTAAGTATGTGTGCATGCGTGGGCAGTATCCAATAGGGAATATTCAAGGACTGAGGCTCATTAGCAGGTTTTTACTACGTTCCTAGAAAACATAATTTTATTTCCAAGCACAACTCAGATTCTAAATAGATCCTGCATGCCCAGACTTACAACATCCACTTTAAAAAAAAACAAAAAACTCATACACAAACAGTCATGTGTGCCTGGATTTAACTATTTTCTCTGCGACTCTCTGTGGGTGTGGGAGTGTGTATGTGCATGAGGGTGAGTGTCTATAGACAGACTGCCCCCCTCCTGCTTTTCTTTTGCAGTCTTTCTAACCGGAATAAAAGGGAAAATTCCTTTGAGTAGGTGCTGAATGCGTGCGCCACATACCTCCCTCTCTCTCTGTCTCGCTCCCCCCAGCATTGTTTGGAGCCCTGGAGGAGGGGGTGGGTGGGGTCTCAGTGCCTGCAAGCATCTCTCTCTTGCTACATCCCTCTCTCTCCCCCTCCGTCCCTCCCCCCACCCACTGCTTTCATCCAAGAGCGATGAGGTAATCCCTGCCAGCGCTGTGAAGCATAGCAAGCGCTAGAGTGAGAGTAAGAGGCTGTGGAACTGAGTGGGAGAGATACATTGAAAGTCAGAGAGTGAGAGAGAGAGATCGAGACATTGAGAAGGGAGAGAGAGGAAGCCGGTGCAGATCTGGGATGACGTTGGCTCCAGTGGAACAGCGATAGCACTGATCAGTTGCGGCAGTGGCTTGAGCGCGGGTGAACGCTAGGAGATAGGGCATGACCCGGGGCTTCTAGTGGACTCCAGGGGTGGAAGAGCCGAAGAGAGGAGGACCGGAGCCATGACGGAGAGATGCAGCCTGTGGAGTGCCCTGTCAGCGGCTGCCTGCTGCTTCTACAGGGGCTCCTTCATGCAGGTGCAGGTGAGAGGGGGGCACCCCCTGAATGCTTGTGTGTGAGCATGCATCCACAGAGTATGTGCATGTATACGCTGTGTGATGCGTGATAAAAGGTGTGGATCTGGATTACATCATCTCTAAATGTGCCATCAGGAGTTCCTGCATGAAAAGCAGAAGAAGGTGGATGTCACATTTCCAATGTGGTGTGGTGTATACATATTGATTCCTCTGAATCCGTTCAGGGCATCTGCTTGCAGGGAAGGGTGCCCCTCAGGGTTATGTGTTTGGCCCGGTACAATTGTGCAAACCCAACAACTGTGTCATTCCACCAGCCTGGGCTATGATATCACTGCACAGTGTGCGTGTGCGTGTGAGTGTGTGAGTCTATGTGCCGACTGGGCTCAGCTCACTTTGGCTCAGCTGTAACACTAGTGCTGATGATGCACAGTTGGATGAGCAGGCAGGCAGGGCTCTGTTGTCACCCTGCGGTTATGTAGTGGATTGTAATGGGGCTCAGGAAACAGGAGAATGCATCAAAGTAGCTCTGGAGGTCATGCTTTTTATATCTGAAAGTAATGATATATTGTTTCATGCAAGGCTCAGAATACAAAAAAAACTCTGAGTTACTCTGTCAAGGTCTGATACATGATCTCAGAACAACACAGGATTTCAGTGGGAAGGCTGGAAAAGGGAATGGGTGTCGTCTAATTGTCCTCTATTTCAGCCAACTTGGACGGGATGACAACAGTACAATTTTGGCTCTGAGTTTGGGTGGTGCACTAAGCACTAAACAAAGAAGGACAATACTTGTTTGCCTCATTTACTTTTCTCACCCTCTCTCTCTCTCTGTTTGTTTTTCCTGTTCCTTTTAAAAGCTAAACAGAGGGCGTTTAAGGTGATGAAATTATAGTGTTTTGCACCACAGAGTGCCAGAGTGACACTGTCTCGCTATAAATGCACAGCTAGTTTCAGATGGTAAAATTGTCCCTATAAAAACAAAATGTTTACAGCGAATGTTTAGTTATAGACAGTTTACAGATTTCACATTCTAGCCCTAAGGGTGCAGTTACTTAACCATTACCACTTTGTTCTCTATATACGTTATACTTTCAGTATAATCAAATCTGTACAAATGTTAGGGGAATTTTTTTTACAGTTCTCACATTGTACTGGAAATACTCATGGCTAGTATGTATACAGCACAAGCTTAGAGTAAGCCATGTAGAATACACACAGTATAAGCACACCTCACAGTTGTGTCAATTTGGCATTTACTAAGAACAAAATGAAAATACTCAAATCCATGTAGGGGCCAAAGAGGTCCATGGACTGTCTGTAATGATGAATGTGTTTGTCCCATTGGCCACCTGAGCTCAGAGCTCACCTGGAGGAGATGATGGTGTCTCAGCTGCAAATTGATAAAAGTCATTCTGAGTTGATTTTCACATGCAGGAAAACAGACAGTGTAGAATTTCTTTGTGTCTGTCAAGTAGCTTGACCTTGTGTGTACCTTTGTGTTACACCGATTTTTGGTGGTATATGTAGATATTTTGGTCGGAATAGTAATTTTGGATGGCTTGGCCCAAGAAACTCAAGCCCTAACCTTATATTTCTAAACCTAAATTATGCAACTTATCCAATAATATTTTGCCTAAGATTTGGATTTGAGTCCGAAGATCCAGTTTGGTCCCAGGGATTCAGTGTGCAGTTCTCCCAGTTATCTCAAATGTCTTCCTGCATCAGCCTCCTTATACCAGTAAAGATGGTGCAGTCTTGATTTTAATTGGGTTAGGGTGCTGTGTGTTTATCAGGGACAGCATCAACCCCAAATCCTCCATCTGTCTCTTGCAGTTGCACTTTGATTGTTTCATCTTAATCCCCCTTTTTGTCTGCCGGCTGGCAGCTCGACCGTCCTTTCGCCTGCGACCCCACTTGCATATGTGGTCATGCCAGTTTTAACCGCAGGGGTCGGGGACCACATTTACACTAGGGGTCCAAAACGAATACCCCGTTATCATTAACACAGATTCCAGACACCTTAAGTGTAGTGTTATTGTCTGCTTTGGTGGGTCGTGTCTCTAAGCTGGTGCGCGATTCATTTGCATAGATTCCCCCTTCCAACCATTACAAAAAAAAATATTAATTTCATATTTAAATATTCAGGGGTATGACTCTCCCCTCTTTCTTTCTTCTCTTTTTCTTATGTTTTCCTTTCTATCCTCTCCAAATCCTCTCTGGTGCTGCTGTCTCTTCCCCAGGGCTGCGGCGGCTTAGCAGCTGTTAAACAGAAAAGTTCAAGAGTAAATCTGCCTGTTACTGAATGTGAGGATAACCTAATTACGCAGGGCTGTTTTCTCTCCTAATGAACGCCACGCGGATTTGGAGTGCCAGGATTTTTTATATACCTCCCCCCCAAACTGTTTCTGTACCAATTTCTTCTCATCCCTTTGATAATGTGGCTGAACTAGCAGTCCCTCAGAGACTGGATTAGTCTTCATTCATATTGTGTATACTTCTCAGACTAATGATGTTTGTTCTGCTTTGCTTATCACACAAATGAAGACGCTGAAGTTGTCAAAAAAGGCTAAATTAGACACAGACCATCTGTGCAAAAGTTGGATGTGTTTGTGAATCACACTGCCCCAACAAATGCCAATATTTCAACCATTTTAAAGTTCTCTGTTTCTGAATGACCACCTGGATTAGCCAAATTTTGTATGTTTCATGAGCAAGGACCACGCCACAACCATGAATGTTGGAGAAATATGTAACTTAGGGATGAATAGGGCAAGGATGTAGAGGAAGGGAGAAAGGGATGGTAGTCAGGCTGATCTGGCCGTCTGGTGTTGGTGGCCGGGAGACTCAGAGTGGGGGCATCATCTCAGTTAAATGTAGTCTGAATGATTAGGACCCCCTGATACAACCTGGAAGGAAAGAGAACAGGGGATGGTAAAGATGGTTGAATGGATGAGAGAGGGAGGGGAAGGGAGGGTTTGAGAGAGCAAGACAAGCAGTACTGTAAGGGGTGGCCCGATATAAGAAGGTTTTGAGAAGTCAGGTGCTTGGTGGCCCTGTTCCCGAACCTAAGTTGACTAGTTAACTCCATCTCTCTTATCTGACAGCCATTTCAGGTCTTGGAGATTTGCAGGTTATTTTAAGGATTTCAAAACACTGCTATATGAAGCCTCTGAGCTTTATGAATCAGTGTATCGAATCAGCGGTTCGGTTCGTGTGTCAAACTGCTAAATCACATAACTTTGGCGATCCGAACCACTGATTCGATACACTGATTCATAACACTCCGAAGCTTCAGGAAGCAGTGTTTTGAAATCGGCCATGTAATGAAATATGTTTTTTCTATCATCTGAACAGAGATCAGAGGGAGTTTTTTTTTTCATGACTAGCCATCTGAACTCTTTAATAGTTATGTCCCTTCAAGAGAGCATAGAGAGCACAGAGAGCCTTTTAACTCTTCTCAGTGCAGGTTTCACCATGTCTATCCTCTATCCCTTCCACGACTCATCCTCTCCACTGCTTTAATATCCAAGACAATCACATTGTAAAACCAGTAGGTCAGTGCAATCGGTTGTTAGCACTGAACAGGAAGTGTCTTTGTCTTAGGCATCCACTATCAGCTGCTTCAGTGACAGGATTATCAACACCACCAGGAATTAATTTCCTCTGAAGTGAAAGAAAAGCCTCTATCATGGAAGAGATGTCCTAAAGTTTTAGCCCCTCAAAGGATCTGATGAGCAGGTGGGGCCAAAGGAAAAGGGGGCTAGTAAGTGGTTTAGGCTGGAGTCAGGTCTCCTTTGTATGTCCACTTGACCTTTATCCTGCTTTGACCTTAGGGTCAATAGACAGCAGCACACCCTTTTCCAGTTCACTGATAAAAAGGATGAATACATGTATATGAGAGGGCACTTCAGTAGACATCAAAAGAAATATGCTCATCTCTTTTAAACTTCATTAGAAAGAAGGGAACCTTGTCATTACTTGTTTTGGTCACAAGAGAGGGGACCACTTCAAGGCTATCAGTGGTGGTGGAGACAGGTAGAATCAGTCATGTATGTAGAATACACATGATTGGTGAAGGAAGTTTTAAGACATAGCTTGTCCTTTTGAACTTATTGTCTTTTTTATCCTAGTTATTCCAAAACAGTGTTCTTTAAATGGCCTTATCTAGTGTTGAAAATATGGCCAGTATGTGACTTGGCTGCGTGCCTTATCAGTGCACAGGGTTTAGTGCAATAACCCTCGGTTTTTATAGTGTTTTGTGAGGTGATGTTATATCCATTCACATTGTTGTTGTGGTATTTGAAAAAGTATGGACATTTGTGTCAGACATGCATGAAACCGGGCTTGTGTTTATCTTCCTGTGTTTGACCAGTTCAAGCAGGGACCATGCGTTTCCTATCTCTGTGACATTTGAGTACTAGCAACTTGTTGGAATCATAGTCGTTCCATCAGGACTCCAACCTGCCCCTGTATGCATTACCATAGGACCCATTACTTTAGAAGAGCCACTACAGTGAATTACCATCGACAGCAGAGAATTATGCCTTGCTTGATAACACAATACATCAGAACAATCATAAAAATGCATTTTATTGTCTGAGATTGAAGTGAAACCACCCACCATACAGCAACCAAATCACCCTAAATGACAAAATGATGAGAAGGAAAGATTAGACAGTTAATTGCTGTAAATGAATTCAATTCCATTACAGCAGCACCATGGCAAAGTGTGGTGATAACAAAATTAAAATTGCGGCAGAAAACGACATAGCTGAGTCTTTTAAGCTTCTTTAGACTGTTGTGTTGTCTGGATTGGATTAGTTATAGACTTGTGTAGGCCATGTAATCTCCATTTTTGCATTGTATGTTAAATTGAATTAACCCAGTTTTGCTGGTAGTGTGCAAGGCAGGGACTCTAGTCCTATTCTTTGGCACATATTGGTGGAGGTCCTCCATGATAAGCAGTAAGAGAACTGCACATTTTTGAACATCCAGAAGAGTGGATTTCTCCTCAAAGATCCTGGAAAGAATCACGTTCATATGCCTCTGCAGCAACTACAGAAAAACAATGACATCATGTACAGGGTGGAGAACGAGAGCGAGAGAAGAGAGAAAGGGACATTTAAATCACAGTGGGATATTGCTGGCTAATACCTAGTGTGCGTGGTACGGTTTAACTCATGCTGAGAAGGGTTAGTGTATGTCCAGTGGGGTTAGCTAAGAGGCACTAAACACGCACGCAAGCAGTCGGGTGTGTGATTATCTGTGTAAGGGAGCTCCCCAGCTCTCTCCATCTTTACTCTGCTCCCCCAACTCCAGGAGGAGTGCATCATCTGCAGTGTCGCCATGGTGACAGCCTCACGCTCCAGGACAACCCCACCCCCGTATCCCAACCCCCATCAGAGACGCACTGATTAGGTTGCTCTAGTCACCATGTGGCTGCGTGTAAATGTGTGTGTAATGAATGTGTGAACACCGTTAAGCCTGCTGGTGCAGACATTAGCGTGTGTGTGTGGGTTTGTGCACACCTGAGCTGCATGAACAAAGCCTTGGGCTCCACACTTTTTTCACCCCATTATAAACTCCCATTAGCACTTAATTTTAGTGTATGTCTGAAGTATCATTGTGCCGGGAAATTTTAACAGTGTACCACTACCATGCGACCCTAGCTGAGAGGTCACGGGCCACCCGCCAATAAATGCCCCTCCCCAGCTGTACATGAATGAAAGTGAGATATCAGCACTCCACCACCGTTTACTCTGCCAGCCAATGGCATGCACCGCTCCGGAGCTCTCCGGAAGAGATGACATCATCTCCAGCCAATCGTAGCATAGCTCAAGGGCTGACTGCTGCAGGCTCAACAATGCAATGAGATATACAGAGAGTGTGTCTCTGAGGTGAGATAGAATGAAAGAGGCAGAAATGCAAGGAAGCATGTTGCGATATCCTTTCATTCAGTGCAAACACCAGATATGATGTTGAAATGACCTCAAACGCATTCTGGGTGCTATCAGGGGCAGATGACAGAAGGGCAGGTGTGTGTGTGTGTGTATCTGACAGTGATATCTCTCTGTGACCTGCCAGCCGGCATTACGAGGCAGATCTTCTTGCCAATGTGTGTGTATGTGCATCCCTACTGGGACGATACAACTATTTGCCCAGGGGTTGCTGACCACACTGAATATCTGAATGTTCAATACGCAGCGGCTTTTAACATTCAGTAAACACTTCATAACCTAAACCAGAGCAGCAACATTTCCATGTGCTTATGTGACAAGGAATAAAAACAGACCTTGCTCTTTTATCATGCTATTTCTCTTTATAGGCCTGAAACACTCTATGCAAGTATACGAATGCAGATGCAAATACATCCTTTTTCTTTTTCTAAATAATGTAATGATCAGATCAGTGCTTATCTTTAATGTCAGTACATCGATAGGTCACCACTATTTGTATAGGAGATTGCATAATGTGTGTGTAGGGACAGTTTTGACACATCAGTGACAGCTACACTTCCCCTTACCCTGATGTCCTTCTGAAGGCTGACGTGTCTGTATTGATCAGAGAAAGTGATGAGCATGTGTATGCATCATGTAGTGATTCACTTGATAGTCATCACTGAAAAAATAGATGTGCTCAGGCACGCTCGTACACATAGGCTACAATCACACATGCAGTTTAACGCTGCCCAATTATCCAAGTGTTTGAATGATAGTGTGAACAGCAAAAATCAATGACATTTGACATTTCAATTCTAATCTGGGCCACTTTCATTGGAGTGTGTCTTCATTTTGAAAAGTTCGGTTGGAATTCATGTGATTTGACATTTAAAGGAGTACTCCACATGAACATAATTTTTTAATCAATAAAACTCACACACAGACAGTTTTCCCCTACAGTTTTCCTTATGAGCAAACTCAAATATAAAAACAGCATAGTTACGGAAATAATGTTGCCACAAATGTTGCCTCTTATGTCGCCACTAATGTTATTAATATATACAAAATATAATGTCTTGTGAAAGTATTCAGATCACCTCATTTTTTTCACATTTTGTTATGACTAGACAAAACCTTTAAACTTTTAAAAATAATAATTAGACTAAATATCCAGACCCTTTTCTGTGAAGTTTAGCTCAGGAACTAAATGCAACCTTTTTTTTTGTACCCTTACCCTCAAAATGAATGGATGTGTCAGAGGCCAGCTAGTAGAAGGCGATTTGAACTGGAGGAGTTTCATTGGTGCTGTAACCCAGATGGGAGTGAGGTTTAGGGTGGTGAGTCTATCAGAGGCCAGCTAAAGAGCTGTGCAGGTAAACCTCACTCACCCGCCCTCAAGAGGCGTGCTAGCGACTGACGCTAGAGGCTATGGTTTTTAGGGTCCTTGTTAGCATACCTGCCTCCCATGCCGGTTCTAATCCTGCCCAGAGCGAGGCGAGTAGAGCTGGTGGAGTTACATTTGGTGCCTTGACCCAGATTGGAGTGTGGTTTAGGGGGGTGTGTGTAACGGAGGCCAGCTAGTAAAGAACTGTGCAGGTAAACCTCACTCCCCTGGCCTCAGCTAGCAACTGATGCTAGAGGCTGCGGTTTTTAGGGTCCATGTTAGCGTACTTGCCTCCCATACTGGAAATGCCAGTTCGAATCCCGCGAGTAGAACCGGAGGGGTTACATTTGGTGCCTTGACCCAGATTGGAGTGAGGTTTGGGAGGGTGTGTGTAACAGAGGCTAGCTAGTAAAGAATTGTGCGGGTAAACCTCACTCCCCTGGCCTCAGCTATCAACTGATGCTAGAGGCTGCGGTTTTTAGGGTCCATGTTAGCGTACTTGCCTCACATGCTATAAATGCCGGTTCGAATCCCACTCGGAGCGAGGCAAGTAGAACCGGAGGGGTTACATTGGTGCCGTGACCCAGATGAGAGTGAGGTTTAGAGGAGTTGAGTGTAACGGAGGCCAGCTAGTAAAGAACTGTGCAGGTAAACCTTGCAATAGGCATGCTAGCGACTGTTGCTAGAGGCTGCGGTTTTTAGGGTCCATGTTAGCGTACCTGCCTCTCGTGCCGGTTCGAATCCCGGTCGGAGCAAGGCAAGTAGAACCACATTTAAAAATGAATGTGAGCAACCTCACAAGAAAATTGGATTTGAGCAGAAAATAAGAATTTTTATTGCAAAGTTACACACACATACACATACATCCATATCATTGCAATTCCGTCAACAAAGTGAGCCTTTAACATTTCCTCAAAGCACAAACACTGTCAGTGCTTGACATGTGCTTCCTAAAGGCTGAGACTTTTTCAGCAACTTCCTGTCATCTTTTCTCCCTCTACCTCTCACTCCGAAGGTCTGAGAGATGGATGGTGGATGTGATGGAAGATGCCTGTAAGGTTACTCTCATAAATTCACTTGCATTGACCTTTTAAACCGCCCTTTCACTTTGAGATGGCACAGCGTTCCGTTCATGTGAATCCGGAAACAGCCTATGAGATGAACTTAACTGGATTGAGTTTAGCACTTTAGATTAACTTTCGAGTCTGTTGCCAATCAGATGAGTAGATTCATGTTCATAGCCCTTTTACTTTTATTGTATAAATGATGCTCCCCAGAAGTGCTGCCCAAAGTCTTTTATTGAATTTGGTGTCTTCATAATTTCAGCTGGTACGTCTTCCAGGCTGTGTAATTAATCTACAGCTGACATTTATTGATTAATCAATTGGACGTGTCTTTATATTCCTTCGCCAGCTCACCCCTGCTGCAGTTTTCTCCTTTGGGGCTGAGCCCAGTGCAGCATTATGGGATGTGCGGTTTATTTGAACATAAAACAGCCCCTGGCCTTACACTTTTACACTAATCTAATGCTCACACACAAATGCTGCTACTTTTCACAGACAGAGATGTTGGATTCATAACAGTATTTGATGGGGTTATATTGATGTGTCCTTAGACTCCACAATCCATCAGTGCCTTGACCTTTTGACCCCTCACAACCTGTAAATTGGGTCCTAATTGGTTGCTCTCTTAGAAAAACACGAAGCAGAGGTGTCTCCGGATTGCAATGGCTCATTGTGACAGTTCATGAATATTAACACTTGTGCGGTCAGGTCAGGTAACTGTCAGTGTTGCAAACATATTGCGTCATTTGAAAAATTACTGCCCTTTCCAAACCTAGTGAGCTTCCTTGTTGTCGACTGCCTGCAGAGGTACTCGCTGTGTTTGAAACAGGTCTAATGAGTCAATTCAATTACCATTCATTTTAAGAGTTGTCTGTTTTTATTTGCCAATGGAAGTCATTAATTCTCAGCGAGAGTTAGTGATTTGATGAGTTGGTGATTTGAACGGAATCTGCTCACAAGTGGCTTTGGGTTTGCACATGTTGCTAAGCTAACAATGTGGTCCAATTATCAAATATATAGAACAAACTAAGGGCCCTATTTTAACGATCTGAGCGCATGGTCTGAAGGGCATGGCACAGGTGCACTTAGAGCATGTCCAAATCAAATCCACTTTTGCTAGTTTAACGACAGAAAAACGGTCGGTGCGCCAGGCGCATGATCCAAAAGGGTTGTACCTAGTCTCTTAATAAATAATGGGTGTGTTTTGTACATAACCAATCAACCAATAACCAAACCAATCAGCGTCTCATCACCCATTCCTTTTAAAAGCAAGTTGTGCTTGCACCATTGAATCCTTTTATTTTTAATATTTTAAAATATTTGTGTACTGCTGCGCATCCCTGTGTGTGTAATAAGCAGAGTGTACACACTTGTACAGTGTATGCATAATATCATCATATTGGGTACAATTATTTGCATAGTTTATGATTAACTTTTTCAGTACTGCTTTCATTCATTTTACAATATTGAAAAGTAGCTCACTCAGCTAGTTCACCATTTTGGGCGAATTGTTTGGCACAGTACTTTTCTGGGATTCCCATATTAGCAAAGAATGTTTCCTCATAATTTTAATTTTAAGTAGCAATTGAGCCTTCCTTTTGTATTTTGACATACATTCGTCTATAATGGATTATCAAATTAAAAAAGTCTAGGGTGGGACATGGTTCTGTTGATTGGTTGGAGGCAGATCTGAATGTGAACTTGCAGTCATTTGTAAGAAAGAGGCGAGGACTAAATGATTGGAGAAGTCAAGTGTACGTCACTAGAGAGAAGACATTTTATTGAGTTATTATGACATTTTGATTAAAGGTTATGAAGTTAAAAAAAAGATGTGCATTGATGAATAGTTCAGACAGCTAGGCACTAGGATTTAAAGCAGAGATATTATGTGTTCGAATACACATTAACACCCTGACAATGAAATACAGCATTTGAGCTGTTAGAAATTTCAGCACTTAAGTTAACAATCACAATCATTATGTATTCTGAACGTTTTGGTACTCTTTGTGGGAATTCAAATCTTGAATGATGCTCCCGCTGCTTCAATGATTTCAGCTTTTTGTTACACTCACTAAATCACAGGGCCGAGATGCTATTTGGCTAATATGGATGTCGCGAATGTCGAGGCATTTATCCACAGAGATGTGCTCTCTCCAAACCCGTGATGAAAGATAAGTCATGTGTGTTTTCCTGTGGTACTTGCCCCCCTCTATGACACCATATGCCCAAAACCCTCAGAAACACACTTGCTTTGAGCTGCTCCCCTAACACATAGGGACCAAACCACCCGTAGACCCCATATGGCCAGTTTTCTCTTGCTGCCTGTCCTCTCTCTCTCCCTCTCGTGTGTGAGCCCGGAGGGAAGAGAGTAATCAGGATGTTTCTCCTGCGCCTGTCAATGTAACAGGCCCATGTGTCACAGAGATGCATTATGAACCGGCAGTAGCACACAAAAATACACACAATCTTATGGGCCCAACCACAAACCATGAGACGTGGCCTTGCCTAAAGTTATGATGTCATGCATGAGCATTTTTATCAGTGTTAAATAGCATGACTAATTGTCATTTCATGTGGTTTAACCTTTTTTGTAGTTTTTGTAGCTTTTTATGGCTATATAGTTTTAGTTTATCATTTATCTTATGTAGACTTTTTGAAAATAGAGTCTATTTTTAGCTGTATTTTTAGGCCTTTCAAAATACACATATTATCACACTTCATTTTTATGAATGAAGTTCCAAATGTAGGATTCGTTTGGAGCAGTAGGTTCAGTCCTGTCAATCATCATTACGAGCGTATTGCATCCCTCCATCTCCACCTCCCTCCCTTCTCTCAGTCTCCCTCTACGTAATACTAGGAGATGGAGCTCGGAGCTCGAGCTGAGCCTCGGTTTCGAGCCTCCACCGAGGACAGCAAGCCAAGTTCATTTACCATTAACAATTAAGACTGGATGGGCTGGCGAACTTCTAAAACAGTATAAATGGATCTTCATACATAAAAATAGATACAGGAATTTTTCCTTTGAATCTATGTTAATGTGCTTATATCGCCTCTCTGCATCTATGTAAACACACTGTATATATTTACAATTTAGAGATTTGTCCAAGTGGTCTAG
Organism: Gobiocypris rarus; assembly: GCA_023029165.1. NCBI lineage: Eukaryota > Metazoa > Chordata > Actinopteri > Cypriniformes > Gobionidae > Gobiocypris > Gobiocypris rarus. Next base: position 13,945,419 of record CM040922.1, read on the forward strand.
ATATGGCTAATTTTGCCTAATATAATTGACACAAAATGTCATGAGGAGAGATACGCATCCTCTATACCAGTGGATACACCTCCACACACACTGACAGGAAAGGAAATAATGAGCAAATCCACTCTTAGACAGACAATCAAGTGCAGGGACACTCCATTATCCAGCAAATCCCAGTAATTCCCACCATTCTTTAGTTGAATTAGAGGCATGGAGTCTAATTCATAATTGATGCTTAATTATCAATCTCATTTGGAATGATCATTACCTATGCATAGGAAATCATTTAAACCCTGAGGCCTGATAGAACACAGGAAACACTCAGGGTACACATACAATGACATGCACTTTATAAATGGGAGAACGTGCAATGCGCAATATATTATGTTATGCTGGAAACACTGGTACACTTGCACGCAAACAGGAACTCTTGACACGCACAATTTTGTTTGAAACAATATTTATGAGACCGTTGTTGTCAGATTTCACTGGTGATTTCAAATATGAAATGTAGCAAAGTTAAAGGCTCAGGGAAGAAGGAGGTGGGGACCGGCGAACATTCGACGTAAAGTTTTAATCCAAAAATAAACAGCAAAATAAAAGTTAAGCAGCAGCCCCTCACAGACGACTACCTCATTTAAACAATAAAACCCCCAACATAAATGTCAAGGCCTGGTCCTCTCTCGGCTTGCACTGTTGCCACTCCTCCTTTTATCCTTCCGGAGCTCCTCTGTGAGACTCGAGACCGGTGTGGCGTGCAGGTGACGCACATTAGCACTCGCTCTCACGGCTCTTGGCCTCGCCCTGCTTGCCACAATCAAATTTTAATCGTAATCTGGGTGAACAGCTTTGGAGATTTTATTGTTACCCCATTCAAAGAGATAGGAGCTTGACATGACTGAAAAAGCTGCCTGAGAGGCATTTCATGCCTGAAAGGGACTTTGGTTTATAGAAATGCTTGAACTGGAATGTATGTTAGCACACCCTGAATTCCCAGCAACACACCAGAACAGCAGATCAGTGGCTTGACAAGTGCAGAGACCTAATGTTGAAGACAGAACAGCTGGCTGATGGGGCGTTGTCCTCATATGTCCAACCAAAATTTCCCCCTCATTTCCCCAAGACACATCGCACCGCCCTTGAGACGTCCCATCAGAGGGGACCAAGCAGCATTTCCATGACAACAGCACGACCAGGTGTTTGCTCTCTGAGAGTTGAGGTCACAGTCTTGGCACATGAGACGTCTCTCCTTTCACACACCCAGCCTGTACTCTCCCTGTACCCTGTGTGACCCTTGGGTGAGCACCGCAAAACAAAATGCCCCCCGTGGCATGCATTTGACAGATCGTGTTTGACAGGAGCGTGTGTGTGTGTGTGTGAGTTTTGACGTGGGACTGACTGTATCAAAATGCTAAAGAGCTCCTTCATTTTTAATGGGTTGAGAGGGTTGCCAATAACAGGAACTGCAGGGCGGCTTTGAGATGACCTAATTCCTGCTCTGCTGTGAGCTGAGGTGGTGTTGCACTCTTCAAACTTCTGCTACTAATTCTTTAAAGTGATATGCAAGAGTATGTGTGTGCCTCTCTATTGTACTACTCCGTTTTCTCCAAAGTTATGAAAAAATAATTTCTGAGTTTCTGGACATACGTTAATACCATAAAAAAACTTACCATGGAGTACTATACAATCACTCTACCGTAGTATTTTTTTCTTTCTTGTTGACCTAGGAACACTCCACCATTTTTAGAAATAGGGCTTAATCAACTTCTTTCCTACATTTAGATATGTGGGCAAATGCATTTTTGTCTCAGTGCATGCATTGTTTTAGTTTGGCAGGGTCGCCGCTAGCTTAGCTTAGCATAATGAATGGAATCCTATGTTACCAGCTAGCATGTCCCGAGTAAAAGTGATCCCAAAACAAAAAAAAACACACCTAATTACTTCTTGTGGCCTGCGTATTCGCAATGAATACAAATAGCGATGCAGATTAAGACTAGGCGATTTCCTAGGCAGATATTAACTTTATTATGGGGAAGAACAGGTGAAGCACTGCTACTTGGGCGCAGAGATATCACGCAACACATGCACAACATACGCCGGTATGTTGACGGAAGTTTGGGAATTTCATGTGTTGTGTTCTGTGTGTTGTTGTTTTGTTTTTTTTGGATCACTTTTACTCAGGACATGCTAGCTGGCAATGTAGGATTCCATTCATTATGCTAAGCTAAGCTAGCGGTGACCCTGCCAAACTAAAACAATGCATGCACTGAGACAAAAGCATTTGCCCACATATCTAAATGTAGGAAAGATGTTGAATAAGCCCTATTTCTAAAAACTGGAGTGGAGTGTTCCTTTAAGTAAACCCTCTTTGCGAAACAGATGGCAGCCATTCAGTCTGTTTCAAGACTACAAACTTTACAGTCAAGAGTCATTACAACAAACATTTTCTGCAAAGCACAAGAGGGAGAAACAAGTGCAAAAGACAGAACAGAGCGACTGGAGAGAAGGGGGAAGGATAGAGAGATTGAGGTCTGATTCCAATCTGGAAAGACTGCTGAGATTATACAAGAGGTTTAAAATGTCACACTGTACATTTGTAAACCTTGAGTTTACATTTTTATGTGCATATTCAGGAGGTCAATAACATAGATTGGACAAATACAGCTCACGACAAACTGATTCAATCTGACCTGGTTTAATAACTGCTTGTTTATCTTTGAAAATGTCATCATCATATAAGTCTGCTATGGCTGTTTAAAACAAATAATGGTATCTTTATTCCAGTTAACTCATTTGCCTTGGCCTCAGCCTGCAAGGGGTTTAAAAAAATTGTAACCCAGTGTTAATCACAGTGTGAAAAGCTGAATGGAATCTCATAAGAAAAAAAGCATTGCTAAACACATTTACGCACACATTAAAACAGTCTTCAATCAGAAAATGTTTTTGTTTTAGGGGGTCTGATATCACACTGAGCTTACAAGTCCACTCACGACCCAGAGAGCATCATTCCATGCATACTGAATTAATAAAATGTTCCAGATTCCCTGCCCATGCAGTCTGACCACTAACCCTGTGCTGCGTTTCTTCAAGGCGCTCCAGGACATTAACTCAGATATTCGAAAAACGGAGACAAGAACTGTCTTAACACACCTTTCCTTTTTAGGTTATCTGAGACTGATTTTAAGGTTATTTAGTGAATTCTTCACGTCATCATTTACTCACCTTTAAGTTGTTCCAAACCTGTATTTTTTTTTTGTTCTGCTGTACACAAAGGAAGATATTTGAAAGAATGTTTGTAACCAAGCATATGTAGCGCCCCTATGCTATGAGTGTAACCTGCGCGCTCAGATTCTTTAAATGTGTCTCTCGACGCAACTATGCAATAATGTTATTCTTTCCCTTTTAATCTAGGAATATGTCTAACCTAAATGACCTCAAGCAACACAATATGTTAAGTGTAACCAAAACAATGATATTTATTCACACACAAATGAAAGAAAATATTAAATGAATTAAATCACATGTATTGAATGATAAATGATCAATAAACTTCAAATGTAAATCAACACTTGTCTCAGTACTGCTTATTTTCTCTTCCAGAAAATAATTAAAAGTTCAATTCACCTTCACTTTGTAACTATAAGTGACTTAAATCACTCTATATTCTTCAAATAGACTGAAAAAAAAATCAGATTACTCAAATAACCTTTTACAGTTATCTCACATAACTCAGAAAACTTCTCAATACTCACTTTATCTTTTTGGAAAACATAAAACACTTTAAGGTACCTTTTGAGTGATCACTGTGATATGCGCACAAGCACACACTCTTACACACACACACACAAAATGTCTGAGCCACCACCCAACCCCTCGTTGCAGGCCTGGTACCGTTGCTAGAGTTCGCTGGGGCCTAGAAACAACAACTGGCCTCTTCACTCTATTGAGCAAATAAAACAAAACCGAGATCACCTGAATTCCTCAGTCAGCAAACTCCCGGTTTAGCAGCTCTTCATCCTCCTCGAGCACACACGAACACCCTGGCTCTTACATGACGTAGCAGCTCACCATCTTCTTCCCCGACAGCAGCAGAAGAAATCCAGATCTCAACCGATCTAGAACGCTCTCACAGAGTCCAGGGAATCGGTGTCCTCTTGACGGATCAGATAAACCCAACGTGCATTCCAGAGTCTCTAAATGTCCGTGAATCCAACGCACTCTCTTACTAAAGTAACTGTTATCACTATGAAATGAACACCTGACGCGAACTCCTGTCCGAGTAGCTTGTAAACACTTCACAAATGCTTTTAGAAAGCCCAAAATGAATAAATGCACAAATTAAACACTTATGCAGCACTTAAATTACATTTTTCACTTCAGCGATCAGAACACACTCTTCCAGCCAACTTCAGCGCCTTCCTCCCGCTCCTCCCTCTCACCCCATCAGAATCACCTCTGTCTAAGCAGGCGGGATAAACATAGAGCAACAGCCAATGAGAATCAAGAAATACAAGCTTGCTAGCCAAAAGCACATTTTCACTAAAGTGCATTACAGACAACCTTTAATCTTCCTCGTTATTCTTAAAGCAACCCATACCAATTATATTCTTCCTCACATGAAACACATTATATCACTTATAAATCCTATAAATGAACATTCTGAATTAATAAGAATATTGTTTCATCAATAATAATTCCCTTCTCACTCAGAATTAACTATTTCTGTAATATTCTCAGAAATAAAATATTAATAACCCACCTGGGTTACACTCTCCCCCTACTAAATTACTCATGTCCTCATGAGTCCCATACTACAACTGTAGTAAGACTTCAGTCTTCGGATACATCTTCTGCTGAACACAGTGTTCACATGTGGCCATTGCATGACACCACAATGTTCTGCAAGCACTCTTTTTCTTAGAAGACTCTTGAATCTTCACGACCATCCCTCTATACACGATAGTCAACGGCCGGTCAGAAGACTTTCCAAGTTCATCATAACTCAACTTCTGAACTGGTTTTATCATCCTCTTTGGATAATTCCTCATTCTTTCAAGTTCCCTTCTTCCCTTGCAACATTCACAGTTTCAATTGCTTCCTCTTCAGAAACTGAATCCTCAAGGTTCTCCTCCATTTGAGCATCAGACTCCTCTCTCCAGTCACTTCCACCTGATCAAGATCCTCTCGAGACCTAGTAGGACTCTGCACGCTTTCCTCCCAGTTGATGGAAAAGATAGTCTTTCAAGGTTCATAGTCCTTCCAACTGGATAATAAACCCCATCACTACTATCATCACTCTCGAATTCAAGTCCACTGATTCACGATTCTCTCTTTCATGATTCACGACTTTCTTCTGTTTTCTTTCCACAGTTTTAGATCTGGTCACCACACGGCGTGAACTGTCCTCCCTCTCTGAAGGTAAGTTAATTCTCACTCCATCACCAATCGGTAACAAGTGGTCTCTGTGCAATGTTCTCACCCCTCCTGTTCCGTCTTTGGCTTCACCCTGTACACAGGCAAATTCTCCAACTTCTCCAGAACAAGGTAAGGTACTGAACCCCACTTATCTCTCAACTTTTGTTTCCCAGTTGTAGCCAGATTCTTCACCAGTACACAGTCTCCTTCTTCAAGCTCACAGAACTTCACTCTCTGATCATAGAGTCTTTTGTTCCTCTGCTCCGTTTTCTGTGCATTCTGCAGTGATAAATCAAATGCATTTCTCAAATCCTCTTTCATTCTCTCTACATACTTCACATGCTTTTCCCCTCTTCTCTCATCTGCAGCATTTCCAAAACGTACATCAATTGGAAGACGAGCCTCTCTCCCAAACATGAGATAGTAAGGAGAAAATCCAGTAACTTCACTCTTCGTGCAGTTGTACGCATGCACCATCTGACTCACACTCTGACTCCATCTCTCCTTCTTAGAAGCATCCAGGGTCCCCAGCATGGATAACAATGTTCTGTTAAACTGCTCTGCCATGGATCACCCTGAGGATGATATGGTGATGTACGAGACTTTCTGATCCCCAGAATTCCAACTCTTTGATCAGTCGGCTCTCAAAGTCTCGACCCTGGTCAGAGTGTATCCTAGCAGGTAATCCGTAATGAACGAAAAACTTCTCAACTAGAATCTTTGCAACCGTCAGCGCCTTCTGATCTCTTGCAGGATACGCTTGTGCATAACGTGAAAAGTGATCAGTTACTACAAGCACATTTGCTACTCCTCTCAAGTCTGGCTCAATTGATAGGAAATCAATGCAAACAAGATCCATCGGTCCACTGCTTGAAATATGATTCAAGTACGCAGATCTTTGCGGCAATGTCTTCCTCACAATACACCTCCCACAATTCTTCACATATCTTTCCACTTCCCTGGACATATGAGGCCAGTAGAATCTGTCCTTGCACAGCTCAGTCGTTCTCTCAATCCCCAGATGACCCGACTCATCATGTAGAGAATTCAAGACTTCCTGTCTGTAATTTCCAGGCAAAACCAACTGTACTTTCTCTCCCCCAAGAGAATTCTGTGTCACCCTGTATAACAGATGATTACGAATAACCAACTTCTTCCCTTGTTTCCTCAACAAAGTTTCCAACACATCTGAACCCTTTGTTGTTTTCAGACACTTTCCAGATTCCACCTCTCCCATCACTGGCCCAATGACAGGATCTTCGACCTGTGCCAATCTCAACTCCTGGTTAGTCAAGGAATCTCCCTCATTAGTGTCCAAACGAATCGGGCAAACATACAATTCTGGAACACTTTCAACTCCAACACCCAACTGATCTACCAGTCTGTCATCCCCTTCTTCAGACCAGCAAGTACTCTTCACACGCCCACAAATTGCTTTGACTCCTGATCTAGAAATATCCATCCAGTTAGTAGTTTCATCTGTATCCGCAGGATAACGCGACAGTACATCAGCATCCACATTCTGACTTCCAGCCTTATACTGTAGGTTAAAATCATACGTGGCTAATGCACTCAACCATCTATGTCCAGTTGCATTAAGTTTTGCACTTGTTAGAACATAGGTAAGGGGATTGTTGTCAGTTCTTACTGTGAATTTTGTTCCATACAGGTAGTCGTGGAATTTGTCAACAACCGACCATTTCAGCGCCAGGAACTCCAACTGATGAATAGGATATCGTTGTTCCGCCTCACTCAGTTTCCTACTTGCGAATGCAATTGGTCTCAACCCTCAGGGTACTCTTGATTCAAGACTGCTCCCAGCCCTTTCAAACTAGCATCCACATGCAGTATGTACGGCTTAGATGGATCAGCATACGCCAGTACCGGTGCATGAGTCAAACACTTGATAATAGAATGAAAAGCTTCGTGCATTCGTCCGTCCATCTCTCTCCAAATGATTCCTTCTCTTGGAAGTATTTCTCTTTCTTCTCCACCCTCTTTACTCCTCACAGGTGCATACCCTTTGGTCAATTCCGTTAAAGGCCTTACAATCTTGGAGTAATTCTTGACAAATCTGCGATAGAATCCATAAAATCCAAGAAATGATCGAATGACTTCAGATCATGAGGTATCTTCCATTCCTTCACAGCCTTCACCTTCTCTGGATCTGGTGTTACGCCTTCCGCACTCACAATATGTCCCACATACTTGACCGATGGTTGACAGAATTGACACTTGTCAACTGATAATTTTAGCCCAAACTCCTCTAATCTATCAAGCACTTTCATCAGTCTCTCTTCATGTTCCTCCAACGTTCTTCCGAAAACAATCAGATCATCCAAGTACACAATCACTTGTAGTAAGTGCATGTCTCCAACTGCTCTCCATCAATCTCTGAAACGTTGCAGGAGCTCCAGATATCCCCTGAGGCATCCGCTCAAATTGATAGAATCCAAGAGGACAAATGAATGCGGTCTTCTCTTTATCCTCAGAAGCCATTTCAATTTGATAGTAGCCACTTCTCAAGTCCAACACCGAAACCACCTACTTCCCGTCAGACAATCCAAAGCATCTTCTATCCTCGGCGTTGTATACTGGTCAGGTATAGTTCTGGCGTTCAGAGTCCTATAGTCAATGCACATTCTAATAGCACCATTCTTCTTTCGAGCTATGACTATGGTGACGACACGGACTCCTCGACTCTTAATGATTCCTGCTGCCAGCAGATCCTTCAGATGACGACGCACATCATCGATGTCAGCTGTAGCAATCCGCCTCGACCTCTCCCGAAAGGTGTACTATCCTTCAGCCTGATAGTATGAGTAACATCCTTCGCTTTCCCACATCCCACTCGGATATAGAAAACACATTCCCACGCTCAGACAACTTCTTTCTCAATCTTCCTTCCCAATTACTTGGTATTGAGAATCACCAAGTTAAAGATATTCGATCCACTTTCGTCACAGATGTCTGTCCTCTTTGCATCACCGTCACAGTATCTGTATGAAACACATTCGCCATCACAGTTCCTTCAGAAATAGCTATGTCCTTCCCAGTCTCATTACACACCAGCAACTTGAAACTTTCCCGATCCACATCAGCTGAATGCAAGACAGACGAAGGAACAAACACTCCAGCAGGTAACTGGTTCTCATCAGTGGCTTCCACAATCAGAATATCTTCTCTAGTCTGTTTTTTTAGATCCACTTTACACTCAGCATACTTTTCACCATTCTGTGGTATCTTCAGATCTCCAGGACCCATCCACTTTACACTCCCTTCCGCACAGTCAGACACTTCTTCCTTCCTCGGCCACTTCTCAATACAAGGTATGGAAACTTTCGACTGTATCCTCAAGGAATGTACCGTATCAGAAACTTCTGACTCCTGTCCCAATGAAATTAGTCTTTGGAAAAACTTGCATTTGTTCCGATGATAACAGGAACCTGTTTAGGACCCTTAGGTTCTGGACACACCAGCGCTAGCACAGGCACGGTTTTCTTCACTCCTGTGAGCGACTCAGGAAATGACACGCCCACAAGAATATATCCCTTGTACGGATAAGTACTAGCACTCAGTCCCCAAATCGACAATCCACTCAATGGTTGAATTGGAACATTTGACAAATGTTTCTCATGAAAATGCTCAAAGACAATGGTAACTTGTGACCCACTATCCAGCAATGCACTGCATGAACATCCATTCACTTCCACTGAAATGGTAGAAACTGGACCCACAAGACCTCTCGGCACACAATCCTTCTCACTGTTATCAGCCATTCCCTTCTTTGAGAAACAATCTGGACCACTGGACACAGTAGAATCATCCTTTGCTCTGCTCACTTCAGTTTTAGCCCTATGGAGTGATCTCACCAGCTTTTGAATCACTTTTCCAGTATTCTCTGGCGCTCTGCACTTAGTGGCAATATGCCCGTCTTCACCACAACGATAACAGAAGAAATCCTCCTTAGGCTGCAACCTTTTCTCAGCATTTCTTCGCAGAGGCATTTCTCTGTAATTCAGCCTCTTTGTCTGAATCTGCTCAGCAGTTGAGTTTATGCTCATCACTTCCAGACGTTTGTTCAACTTCTGAATCTGCATTTTCAACTCTTCCACCTCAGTGTCTCCACGAGTATTCTCTCTTTTCTTCTCCTGCTTCTCTGCAGCAGAATCAGTCCTCATGGATTCAGCAGACCCTTTAGAGGAATCTTTTCTCATCTTCGATTTGAAGTTCAGCTCTAAGCTTCTTTACCACATCAGAATCCACTTCAGAATCGGTTTTCAGATTCAATGATTTCACTGGCATTCCCATCCTACGCCTTGCAAGCTCGTTCTTCAGCTGTCTTTATCTCATTCAACAACTCCAAGAAACCAGGAGGTCTGCCTTTCCTTTCTCTTAGGCGCAGTTGCAACAACATCAGGTCAGAATCCGCAGAAGCACCTCTGATAAGTTGTTCAAGTCTCACTCTATCCATCCTGTGACATCAACCCTCCTTTCTGCACAACTTTCACAATGACTTCTCTAATCGTGTCAGGAAATCAGACAGCATTTCTTTAGGAATTGTCTCAGCAATCTGAATGCAAAGTAAAGGTCTTCACCTGATTCAGATGATCCAAAGGTATTGTCTAGTGCCTCCAAGTACTCCAAAGCACTAGCCTCAGGACTTGAAAATCTCACCACTTTCACAATATCAAAAGCAGGACCTTTCAAGCTCTCCAGAATTCTTCTCCTCTTTTCTTTCTCTGAACACTCACATTCAGATGTCATCATTCTGGCCTGTTCCAACCAGTTCTCAAACTCTCTTCTCCAGCTGGAATAGGAATGATACCAGAGAACATCCTCAATCTTCTGTAAGCATTTGAATCTCCAGAAGGTTTAGTCTTCTCCAACAGATCACCAACAGCACGAATGATAGACTCAGGTGATGCAGCATTTGAACCAGACGAATGGAACAATGATCCCAAATCACTCATGGATTTTCCTTCATCACGAAGAAATTTTTTCAACTTCTCTGCGAAATCGGACACATGAACACCAGCAGATGCTACAATAACTCTCATGGATCTTCACCATCAGCTCTCAGCAACTCAGCTGGTATGCGAGATGAATCAATTACTTCACGGCATTCACACAATACCATCACAGTATCTGGATTTTTCCTCTTTGGAGTCTCTTACTCTCACTTTGCCAACAGCTTTTATGGTTTGGACGGCAGTTTCAATGCATGCCACATCCGTTGTTGATGGTACTCCCAGTAACATGATAGCATGATTCTCATCAACCAACGCTTCATTACACCACTCTGTAAGCTCAGCAGCCAAAACTGCATCATCCTTGAACTCCATCTTCAAGCTTGAAAAGAGTAAGTATCAACTTCTTATGGCTTCTCAAATCTTCAACAGGATCTCAGGAAAAGAATAATCTATCCCGGACGAGCCCCCAATTTGTGTAGCGCCCCCTATGCTATGAGTGTAACCCAAGCGACGCTCCGGATTCTTTAAATGTGTCTCTCGACGTGCAACTATGCAATAATGTTATTCTTTCCTTTTAATCTAGGAATATGTCTAACCTAAATGACCTCAAGCAACACAATATGTTAAGTGTAACCAAAACAATGATATTTATTCACACACAAATGAAAGAAAATATTAAATGAATTAAATCACATGTATTGAATGATAAATGATCAATAAACTTCAAATGTAAATCAACACTTGTCTCGTACTGCTTATTTTCTCTTCCAGAAAATAATTAAAAGTTCAATTCACCTTCACTTTGTAACTATAAGTGACTTAAATCACTCTATATTCTTCAAATAGACTGAAAAAATCAGATTACTCAAATAACCTTTTACAGTTATCTCACATAACTCAGAAAACTTCTCAATACTCACTTTATCTTTTGGAAAACATAAAACACTTTAAGGTACCTTTGAGTGATCACTGTGATATGCGCGCACACACTCTTACACACACACACACAAAATGTCTGAGCCACCACCCAACCCCTCGTTGCAGGCCTGGTACTTGCTAGAGTTCGCTGGGGCCTAGAAACAACAACTGGCCTCTTCACTCTATTGAGCAAATAAAACAAAACCGAGATCACCTGAATTCCTCAGTCAGCAAACTCCCGGTTTAGCAGCTCTTCATCCTCCTCGAGCACACACGAACACCCTGGCTCTTACATGACGTAGCAGCTCACCATCTTCTTCCCGACAGCAGCAGAAGAAATCCAGATCTCAACCGATCTAGAACGCGCTCACAGAGTCCAGGGAATCGTGTCCTCTTCGACGGATCAGATAAACCCAACGTGCATTCCAGAGTCTCTAAATGTCCGTGAATCCAACGCACTCTCTTACTAAAGTAACTGTTATCACTATGAAATGAACACCTGACGCGAACTCCTGTCCGGAGTAGCTTGTAAACACTTCACAAATGCTTTTAGAAAGCCCAAAATGAATAAATGCACAAAGTAAACACTTATGCAGCACTTAAATTACATTTTTTCACTTCAGCGATCAGAACACACTCTTCCAGCCAACTTCAGCGTCTTCCTCCCCGTTCCTCCCCTCTCACCCCAATCAGAATCACCCTCTGTCTAAGCAGGCGGGATAAACATAGAGCAACAGCCAATGAGAATCAAGAAATACAAGCTTGCTAGCCAAAAGCACATTTTCACTAAAGTGCATTACAGACAACCTTTAATCTTCCTCGTTATTCTTAAAGCAACCCATACCAATTATATTCTTCCTCACATGAAACACATTATATCACTTATAAATCCTATAAATGAACATTCTGAATTAATAAGAATATTGTTTCATCAATAATAATTCCTTCTCACTCAGAATTAACTATTTCTGTAATATTCTCAGAAATAAAATATTAATAACCCACCTGTTACACATATCTCTGCCCCCATTGACTAACATAGTTGGGGGGAAAATACTATGGTAGTCAATGGGGGCTGAGATCTGCTTGGTTACACACATTCTTCCAAATATCTTCCTTTGTGTACAGCAGAACATAGAAATGTGTACAGGTTTGGAACAACTTGAGAGTGAGTAAATTATGACATATTTAAAGAGATCTTATTATTAGTGCATGCCATTAAAAGAGATATTATCATAGACCTATTTAAAGCATGTGGATATGGATGTTCATGTAAACATGGTTATCTATTTAAACCCCTTAAATATGCACAACATTAGCTTAGTTTTGTTGTTAATAGAGTCATATGAAATCTAGTACCTCATTTGACCTGCATATGTGCTTGTTAAACACCAGAGAGTGTGTGTGTGGGTGTGTTTGAAAGAGATACAGACAGTCTGAGAGAGAGAGAAAATCTAAGAAACAGAAATCGTTTTAAGATCTAATGTGTTAGGACGTAGGCCAACGATAACAGAAATGGGGATTTGGTGGAGATTTGGGTGGTGTAAGACAGCAGGGATAGATGAAGGGATAATGCAAAGATGGTTTTCTGGGAGATAAGGGTATGATAGGGGCATTAAGACGGCTTAAGGTGGGATAAAGGGACAACAACACTGCATGGGCAGCAGATGGACAACGTCTTAAAATCGGGACCCCTGGATCAACTTGAGGAAAAGGTCACAGGACTATGTGTGTTTGTCTGTATCTAAAGAGATGGCTCAAACTACAAATGTAAACACATCAAAGTAGAATCCAAAAAGTATGTAATCCAAAATGTCATATTAACATTGCCCGATTACTCAGATATACTCTCAAAGTTTTGAAACCTCCTATAGACCAATGATTGTGCTTAAATACCAAGACTTTACATTTAACATCAAATAGCAGCCCAACACAAAATGTCTTAAACATTAAAACATTCAAAATAATTATGACCATGAATTTCATAACCCAAAATATGGACAAATATAGCTGCGAGCAGCAATTATCGGGGTTCAAGCATTTAAGGCCTTTAAGCATATGCGTAAAAAAATATATGTTTTATTTACTTAGATCATAGATTGAAAATAGTTAAGTGTTTTCGAATTTCCAGCGGTGGTTTCGTCTCGATCGGAGGTCGAACAAGAAGTCGAAACCTGGCATGTTTGGTATTGTTGGACTCTGCAAGGATTCAGGAGTTTAAGGAGGGGACTTCCGTGAAAAGCGCTGGCTCAAAACTTCTCAGGCTCCTTCAGGACATTGTGCTGATGACGCATCCTGAGTTTCATTCTGATCGGCCTCCGTTAACCTTGTCTAATAGATGCTCAAATTTCATTGGCCAATGGTGGCCATGTTTTTTGAGATATGCCAATGCCCTCATAAACAGGCATGGCCCCCTACACAAAGACACTGCAATTTTCAAGTCAATCGGACTAGTGGCTGGGTGGTTCTAGCCATTTTCATGTTTTTTTCCTGTTATAGTGTAACCAAGTGGCCAATTGTCACGATTTTTTTCATGTGACCTCAGACTGAGCTCATACATATGTGTCCTGAGTTTAGTGGATATATCTGGTTGCATTTACAAGTAATAGCCATTTTAGTAAAAGTGGCCCCCCACATCAAACATTTTGTCTCCCTTTAGCGGCTGTGAATTGAATTATTATTTTTTTTATTTTTTTTGATAATTATTGACATTCACAATCCTAGGAGTAGTTTGCAAAAGTAGGTTTTTCAAAAAATCCAAAATACCCCAAAACGGGTCCGATATAAGACACTTGAGCCTACGGTTAACGGTTTAGGAGTTATTGAGCCATTTTGTACTTTTGACCACTGTAGCGCCTCCATTAGGCCGATCGGGGCAAGCCTTGGTGACATTGTAGGCGGTGTGAGTACTACTAGCTCTCAAAGTTTCAAGTCTCTACGACTTACTGTTTGGTCTGCCCGATCACTTTTAGGGGAGAATACTGATCCTTGGAAAATTTAACAATGACAATTTTAGCACTACTCGCTTGAACCCCTAATTATTGGCCAATGTAGGCATTAACAATTATGTTAAGCATAAACCTATATGGTCAATTTACTTTTTTTATTGCAATTTGGTGAAATTTTGTGCCCAATAGCAAGTCATTTCAATAGCAATCCACACGATCAGAAATTTCATGTGAGGGTGAAGGATTTCTCTTTGCAGATTTCCCATTGGGTTCAGGTGGTCATGTGGATTCTGATGGGGACAATAGACAATTTACTTTTTTGTCTGTGAAATTTCACCAAAATTGATGAAATGTCTCTACAGTGATTACAACCTCACCATGACCTCACCAATATTGGGTGAACTCTGCCTTGACCATGGTCATGTTTGTTGCTAGCTACCTAAATAATAATGTCACAGTTAAAGGTACCTCTATCGGATGTGTTACCGTCACAGTTACTCAAGAATTCACGTTATGTACAAAGGAACCACTTATTTCACATTCACATTTACTTTTGTGAATTGTCAGAGTTTTTTATGGTCTAAATCATATTCCATATCAGTGTGGCAGGTGATTTTAACACCAGCTGTGCTGTTATCTCTCAAAGCATTGGGTCATTGCTCAGCTGGGCTGACTGGATTAGCTCTACCCAAGAGAGCAGACTCAATGGCAGGCGCTGACCTGTGAATCTTTATCTACCATATCTGTGGTTCGTGTCAGCCTAATGGTTTTTTTGCATCTATGGCGTTCCTTTCACCCAGAGGGGCAGCTGCACTCAATCACACATGATCTGAGTGATTGCAAAGGTTCTTCTGATTGGTGGAAATATAATTAGGTGGGTGGGGGTCTGGTTAGATGGAGCGCTTCAATTGGTGGAAGAAGAGGATGGGGGTGCTGAGTTGAAATTGGTGATGAATCATGGCGGGATGTTATTCATGACAAGCCATGGGGGTCTGAAGATAAACACCTCTGAATGTTTGGTGTTTGCGCATGCATTTATCCAGAGATTTTCAAGGATTTTTCTGGAAAAGGAGGCCAGATTCACAAATCAACTAAAAACTGTGTTTGCTGTTTAGTTTTACTCAAAATAACACAGCAGACAGTGATCCCAGACCCATGAGGCTCTGATTACAACTTTGCCAAAAGGTTTCCAGACATAAGATTTCATGGTGCACTGTAACACAAATATAATTATTCAAATAAAGATATTGTTTCTAGAGAGTAAGCATCACAGAACTAGATGCCAGATTTAATTTGACGCACAAAAACTGTTATGAAGAACAGAAGTACAGTTTGTTCGATATATCGTACTATCTTAAGGTTCTAGGTCAGGGATATTCAATTAAAGTTTCAGGAGGTCCAGTCTCCATTTCCCTCTTTACAAACATGGCTTAAATGCCTATTAAATAAAATGAGCAGTGTGCATTATTGTGCATTTGTCCAGCTGTGTAAAAGTAGTTGGTTTTCTCTGTTTAAATTTCATAACCCATGTTTTATGGTTTATCTGTCCATTGGAAAATGTAAGAAATTTGAACATATGAAGGCACCGGGCCGACTCCCACAATAGGAGGTTTCCATGACAACCAGAGCTTCAGTGCTGGGGGTGGATAAGCATAGGTCCTATAACCCCCTTTCTATCTCTCTTTCTATCTCCTCTGTATCTTGAATTTCTTTCTGTCCCTGTGCCTCTGTAGAGGTTACATTGTGAGTTTGTGCGTGCGTGTGTGTGCATGTGGTCAGGTCATTTCCCCCAGCATGCGCTTCATTAGACTGCCAGAAGTGCTTTCTCTGTGGAAGAAAGAGGGCAGTGAGAAAGACATTTTAGCCCTCCAGGAGCAGCTCTAAGTGGGGCAAGGGGACTTGAAACAGCGCAGGTGTCTCTCTGGAGTCTCCAGCCATCAGTGTTTGAAAGCAGAAAGCAGCTTGATCTTCTCAATCTCACTTCAGGCTCTTTAATGAGTGAATCTCTCCAGAAATGACGATACCTGCATGCTAAAGCTTCTTCAGAACTCCTGTCTCTCTTCTCTTTTAATCTCATTTGGTCTCATCTCTTCTTTTTGCTTGTCACAATGCTTTGCTCAATCTTTCTCTCGCCTCATCTCGAATTGTCTCATATTGTTTCGTCTCGTCTCATTTCACCTCGCATCTTCTCATCAAATCTCTCCTTTTTTCTCGTCCTGCCAGGTGTCGTTTCTTCTCGGTTTGTCTCATCTCTTCTTCTTGGGTCTCATCTCCTCCCACACATAACTTTCTTTCATTACTCATCTTGCCATAATTTGTCTTGCTCTCACCTTGTCTCATCTCACCTCACCTCTTTTCATCTCTCCTTATGTCATCTTGCATTGCCTTGTCTCATCTTGGCTCACCTCACCTCTACTCTCATTTTTTCTTGCCTCATCTCATCCCATTTCTTCTCTTTTATCCCTTTTTCTTCTGTTCTTGTTTCGTCTCATGTCTCCTTTTCATTTTTTGTATTGCCTTGTTTTGCCTTGCTCTTGTTCGTCTCTTCTTGTCTTTTCTCATCTTATCTCTTTTGTCTTGCCTTCTATCTTGCGTTTTGTCTTGCCTTGTTTAGTCTTGCTTTTGTCTCATCTCAAATCACTTTGTCTAGTCTTTTCTCATTTCTTCTAATCTCGTCTTTCTTGTCTAGATTTACCTCTTCTTTTTGTATCTTGCCTTGTCTTGGCTCGCTCTTGTCTGACCTCACTTTGTCTCGTCTTGTCTTCTCTCATCTCATACATTGTCTCATCTCTTCTTTCTTGTCTCGATTTATAGCTTATTTTTGTATCTTACCTTGTTTTGTCTCGTTCTTGACTCATCTCACCTCACTTTGTCTAGTCTTTTCTCATCTCTTCTTGTCTCGGTTCATCTCTTGTTTTTCCATCTTTTCTTCTCTTGATTTATCTTGCTCTCGTCTCACTCACCTCACTTTTCATCTAGTCTCTGCTTTTCACATCTTGTCTCATTTATTCTTTTCTTAGCTCATTTTTTTGCATCGTCTCACCTTGTTTTGTCTTGCTTTTATCTCACCTCACTTTGTCTTTTCTTGTCTTTTCTAATCTAGTCTCATCTCTTCTTGCCTCGATTCATCTCATCTTTTTGTATCCTGTCTTGCCTTGCTGCTTTTCTCAGCTCATCTCATTTTTTTCTTGCCTTGTCTCATCTCGGCTCATCTCATCATCTCGTCTCACCTTTTCTTTTTATATCCTGCCTTGCTTTGTGTCTTGCTTCTCATCCTCACCTCTCCTCTCCTATTTTTGTGCCTCATCTCATCTTATTCCTTCTCTTTTATCCCTTTTTCCTCTGTTTCTGTTTTGTCTCATGTCACCTTTTCATATTTTGTCTTCCCTTTTTTGCCTCGTTTTTGTCTCGTCTTTCCTCACTTCTTCTCGTCTTGTCTTTTCTCGTCTCGTCTCTTCTCGTCTTGTCTCATTTCTTCATTTCTTGATTCACCTCTTCTTTTTTATATTTGATCTTGCCTTGTTTATCTTGCTATTGTCTCATCTCGCCTCACTTTGTCTAGTCTTTTCTCATCTCTTCTCATCTGGTCTCATCTCTTCTTTCCTGTCTCGATTTACCTCTTTTTTTTGTATCTTGCCCTATTTTGTCTCGCTCTTGTCTCACCTATCTCTTTTCAGTCTCATCTTGTCTCATCTATTCTTATGTCATGCTCTTGTCTTATCTCGCCTCACTTCGTCTTTTCTCTTCTCCTTTCTCTCATCTCTTCTTTTTTGTCTCGATTTACCTCTTTTCACATATTGTCTTGTTTTGTCTCGCTCTTGTCTCACCATACCTCTTCTAGTTCATTCTCTTTTCATCTCTAGTTTTTCCATCTTGCCTTTTTTTATCGTGCTTTTGTCTCTTCTCACCTCACTTCATCTTTTCTTGTCTTTTCTCAGTTTGTCTCATTTCTTCTTTTCTTAGCTCATTTAGCTTTTTTTGCATTTTGTCTCACCTTGTTTTGTCTTTCTTTTATATCACATCACTTCATCTTCTCTGGTCTTTTCTCATCTAGACTCTCATCTTGCTTCTTTTCTTGTCTCGATTCATCTCATCTTTTTGTATCTTGTCTTGCCTTGCTGCTTTTCTCAGCTCATCTCTTTTTGTTCTTGCCTTGTCTCGTCTTGTCTCATCTCATCTATTTTCTCAGAAACACAATATCTGCAAAACTTTATGTAAAACAACTGAACTCACTCCTTGAATAAACATGAATAAAGTTAACCATCTGTAAAAGGCACCTCTCATAAGTCAATAAACTCTCCATATCAGCCTATCCCTGTTATCACTTGTACACTGGGTTTCCCCCTTGGACCTAAATCAAGAATATATGAGACAGAATATCGTACCTAGTGGCCATCTTCAAGAGGCAAAAGACAATTACAGACGCCTCTATGAGATTACAGAGAGCTCTGGTTAGACCCTGGTGGAGGATTCGGCCCCTGGAGGCAGAGACAAAAGCAATAACTCCCTACACTTGACCTTGCCTCGCTATCTTTATACACTTTACACACACATGCACACACAACTGTTTAAATGACAGTGGGGTTACTGAAATCTAGCATCTTTTCCTGTCCCCATGTGTAAAGGATGGTCGAAGAGGGAAAGGAAGCAGATGTTTAATCGGTTTATCTCTGATTGAGAGAGGAAGAGACCATTAGAGTGACCCAGGACTGCAAAATTGATCCCACATCTCCCATATTCACAGCCTTGCTGAGCCCTGTTAGTGCCCTTAGCTCTGTCCGTTTTCTTTTTAATTGACCTCATTACAAATGCTGCTTGTGTTTGGATTAGTTTTCCTGTGTCGCAGAGGGTTGAGACTTTCGCTTTGACCTGCCACACACATCGATTGCGCTTTCTACTGTACACAGAGCTCTGCTGTCTAAACAGACACACTTGGGACAGTATTGTTCTTTGGGCGAGACAAGAAAGTCTGCAGTGTGTATTTGTATTTGTATGCTTTTATTTGTTTTCTAGCAGCAGGGTTAGATGTGAAATAAATTATAAAGAAGAAATATGTGCAATGAGGCTCTGTGTGAGTCAAATTACTTTTTAATCTCTCATATATGGACTGATATGTCAGTTTGATAAGTGAGGCAATAAACCTTACAATTCTTGTTCAAGAATGTAATTTTTTTCTTTATTAAAAGTGATCAATAGTTTGCTCTATTACACTTTTGTGTGTTCATGATGTAGGTCAGTGTGACTTATGTGTTGGTTCTGTTTGTTTTTCGCAGTTCTCCAAGGAGAAGTACCTGCTGGAGTCGCCCCCGGAGAAACTCAGGAAGGAGCTGGAGGAGGAACTCAAACTCAGTAGCAGTGACATGAGGAGCCACGGCTGGTACCATGGCCATATTCCACGAGAGGTGCGTCGGTGCTTCAAGTTTTGCTATGCATCAATATTCACTGTCTCAAGCAGCCCGAATTTTGATTTAACGGCATATGGTCTGGTCCACTTTGCAATCTGTTAGTACCACCCACTTAGACAGAAAGAGACTTTTTATGTATCATCATTCTGATTCTGATTCTGATTTAGAGGTGAATTTATGTGGAATCGATTTTACCACAATAATGGACAAAAAGAGAACTGAAGAAAACTTAAAAGAATAGATCACAACTTGTAGTGCCAAAAAGCACATTCATTCATTCCTCCATCACAAAAGTAATCCATACGCCTTCAGTGGGTTAATAAATGCCGTCTAAAGTAGATCAACGGGTTTTTGTATGAAAAATATCCATATTTAAAACTTTATAAACTATAATCACTGGCTTCCAACAAAGGCCGTACGTGCGTTCACAAGGGAGTCGAGTTCCGGCAGAAGGGTGACCTCTGACCCGACACATACATGATTATATTATAATATAACAAAAACCCATCGCTTTGCTTCAGAAGGCATTTACTAACCCAATGGAGCCATATGGATTACTTTTATGATGGATGGGTGCACTTTTTGGAGCTTAAAAAACTCAATGCCATTAAAAAGCTGGGAAGAGTCAGGATATTTTTTATATAACTGAAATGGTGTTTGGCTGAAAGAAGAAAGTCATATACACCTAGAATGGCTTGAATGTGAGTATTTTTTTGTTGTGTGAACAATTCCTTTATATATACATTTCTGCTCTATTTGCTACTAAGATTTGATAGCAATAACCTTGCAGTGATTTATTTCCTCCTCAAAACTAAGGAGTTGCATCATCCCTATACCTTTTTTCAGGCAGACCATTGAAAGCTCATGTCCTTGAAAGTTGTGTACAGCTGGCCAATCAGATTTGAACTGCAGATTTCAGTCAGTGTTTGTGTGCAATATGCATCACATGCTCAGTGAAAGGATTGTGGACAGTCTATGGCTATGCTTCGCAAAATCCCAATCTGTTGTCTGAGCAAAGTTTTGAAAGTGCCAGTGTTTACACTCTTCAGGGAATCCTCCAAATGACTTCTAGTTGTCTCTGCATGTTAAGCTGGAATGGAAGACAGTATTTTAACTTCAAAAAGATTACACACTTCAACTTTGAGAACAATGGATGTCAATGGGAAGTCCACACCATGATAACAAAAAAAAACAGAGTGCATGCAACTGGAGAAGTTGGTCAATTAAAACTTTTGTTAGCCATTTTAGAGGGTTTTCTGTGTGCCATTTGAATATGTTGTGTGTGTGTGTGTGTGTGTGTGTGTGTGTGTGTGTGTGTGTGTGTGTGTGTGTGTGTGTGTGTGTGTGTGTGTGTGTGTGTGTGTGTGTGTGTGTGTGTGTGTGTGTGTGTGTGTGTGTGTGTGTGTGTGTGAGTGAGTATGTTTGTGTCCTTTTTTGCACCATAGAGCCGTCAAACTGCAGCCCACACTGTCTCTACTATGAGAGCGGCCATCTGGGCATTAGCATAATGTATTCCTTCTCAAGCTGGAGTAAAGAAAACTCCAGCCCTCTCTATTAAAACTATAGCTGGTCACCATGGTGATACGCCCCCATGCTGCACTTCTGACCTCACCAAATGTACTGTTGCGCCATCTGCTGGAGCAGAAGCACCCATCACACACAGCATCTGTGTCGTTTAATCAACTTTCTTTTAAAACATGCTTGTTATTTCTGTTGATTCAGTTGCCAAAAGTGTGACGTAAAAATATGTTACAAAAAAGTCAAGAATGCTGTGGATTACCACAGAGAGTAATTTTTAATTTCAAATGTGTTTATTTAAAAGAAAAAAATGCTAAATTTCCACTGGAATATTCTAGGTGGGAAAAAAAATCATTTATTCATTCATTAATTTTCAAGAAAATATAGTCCAACAGTCTGAGATCTCATCTGGGATTCAAGACAAATTTTGGGATGCTAACTTTAATTTAGTAAATAGAAAAAAGGGATTTTAATAATTTAAAACAAAGAAACGTGATGTCAGCTCAAAATTAAATCAACGCATAGTAGTCTCAGAACTGGCCTAGCAGTCACCCTAAGTCCTCTGACACATCGAGCTTTGGTGCTTATGTGGGAAATGTGGGTTTGAGTTCCATTATTATTCAGTTTCCATTAATTCCTCTTGTTTTATTTGTGTCAACAGGCTTCGGAAACTTTGGTTCAACGTAGCGGTGACTTCCTCGTACGGGACTCCCTGTCGACTGTGGGAGACTATGTCCTCACATGTCGCTGGCAGCAGGAAGTGATCCACTGTCGGATCAGTAAAGTCCTTGTCAAAAGCGGGCAAACAAAAATCCAGTACATGCTGGAGCATGAGAGCTTCGACTCTGTCCCCACACTGGTCAGGCACCATGCTGGCACAGGTCGACCTGTGTGCCCGCGCACCGGAGCCCAACTGCTGTGTCCGGTCAACCGAACGCTGCCGCTGAGGTACCTGGAAGCGACGTTTGCTTTAGCTGGTGGGAGACCAGGATCTGCACATTCACCATCGACCCAGAGGGGGGCACACATCAAGAGACGTAGTGTTACTATGACAGATGGACTGACGACAGAGAAGATCATTCCTCACAGGTAGACTGTCGCATCTAGTATGTGGCTAACTCGTAGTGCCTTGTCTTTGTTTTTGTTTTGTTGTTTTTTTGTTTTGTTTTGTTTTGGACCATATTTTAACTCATAGTGCCTTGTTTTGTTTTTTTAATTGGAGCATATTCATTTAGTGTTTTTGGTGACCACCAGGAGTTAAATTGTTTCAGAGTCCCAAAATAATTATTTTTTTGTTTTGGACCATATTCATTTAGTGTTTTTGGTGACCACCAGGAGTTAAATTGTTTCCAAAATAACATTTTTGTTTTGTTTTGTTTTGTACCATGTTCATTTAGTGTTTTTGGTGACTACCAGGAGTTAAATTGTTTCAGAGTCCCAAAATAATTATTTTTTTGTTTTGGACCATATTCATTTAGTGTTTTTGGTGACCACCAGGAGTTAAATTGTTTCCAAAATAACATTTTTGTTTTGTTTTGTTTTGTACCATGTTCATTTAGTGTTTTGGTGACCAAAATGAGTTTAATAGTTACAGAGTCCCTGAACAATATAATCTTTTTGTTTTGTTTTGTTTTGTTTGTTTTTTTAATTGGAACGTATTCATACATTTTTTTGGTGATCACCGGGAGTTAAATTGTTTCAGAGTCCCAAAATATCATTTTTGTTTTGTTTTGTTTTGGACCATATTCATTTAGTGATTTTGGTGACCACCAGGAGTTAAATTGTTTCAGAGTCCCAAAATAATATAATCTTTTTTGTTTTGGTTTGGACCATATTCATTTATTGTTTTTGGTGACCACCAGGAGTTAAATTGTTTCAGAGTCCCAAAATATTTTTTTGTTTTGTTTTGGACCATATTCATTTAGTGTTTTTGGTGACCACCAGGAGTTAAATATAATATTTTATTTTGTTTGTTTAATGTTTCGACATGTTTCATGTTTGGAAAAGTTTCATGTTTCAACCCAGGATATTTGTATATTTATATTGGTATGTACAAGTCAACAATAGCTGTAAAATGTATGCGCCAGTCTGCAGATTTTGGGCAGTAGGAGTTGACAGAAATCACAGAAAATTGTGTAGTGTATGATGGGCAAAAGGTTTTCCTTATTCCAAATTATCTCTAGAATTCCAATTTAAGTTTGTGTTTCACAAGCCTTATCTCCTAATCTAGAATATTTGGTTACATTCTTGGAGTTCAGGTTTCTCAGATCAGGCATATTTGTGGGTGCCTAGTGTTTCAATAGGCCACATACACGTGCCATAGATGCAGGAGTGATGTGCTCATGTAGGATGTCTTGTATTATCAGTGCCGCCCCGTCTACAGAGCCAGATGAGCCTCAGACAATCGAGCCAGAGGTGAAACCAGCGGAGGGCAGCAGCTGGTGTGTGTGTGTGTGTGTTTATGTGTTTGTTCACAGCTGGCACAGACCCCCCTCCCATTCACTCCTCCTCACTCAGTTTTCCAAACAGATTTGGCCACATGGAAACCCTTCACTTGCTTCTGTGCATGTCGTCACAATAGCACTGAATGCGTGTAGTTTAGAAGGCTTGTAGCTATGGTGTGTTGTTTACCAAAATTACAGGCCAAACATACTTTATATACCTAAACGTGGAATGTTTTGACATAAAGAATGAGGAATTAAAAGCATGTTTGTCCTTTCCAGCCCCTCTACAGTGCACCATAAGGATGCCATGAGGAACTGCGCCATGAGCATGGATCAGATCCAAGAATACCGCTGCCCGCTGTCCCCTGTGGGGGAAGCACCTCTATCCCCTGCCTACAGCTCCAGTGAGTCCACACACACTCTCATGCATGTATCTGAACATTTAAAGATCTATTTCTGCAGATTTAACCTATAAAAAATAGTTTTGTTGATTGAAATTAATGTATATAGGTTAGTTCAGTGATGTTAAATAATATGTTTTAACTGTATAAAACCAGTTACATTAGATGTTATGATTTTTTTCAGCGTCGCACTGTTTAATATGCCCATTTATACATTCATAATTTAATGTAATATATGCTAGAATACATGTAAATAATTTCAGGTGAAAAAACAAACAAACATGTGTCTGATACTGTATATTGCTGCGCCTCTTTTCATCCTCTGCCTGAAACCTCTGTTTTAGTTCCTGTGTCTTAAAATCCTGCCTTTCTGAAAAACCCAGTCTGCTCTAATTGGTCAGCTGACCCCAGTCTGTTGTGACTGGTCAACTGCTTAGAGCATGTGTGGGAAATGTAAAGCTCCTTACCATAATCTTTATGAGCAGTTGTAATCATCAATGGCTAACTATGGCATCGATATTGAAAGTCCATACAATGTTTTTTCCCCTCAAAGTGTCTACTTGACATCACAAAATCACTTACCTAACTGTTTTTTGAGGGCAGATAAAAACAGACAGTAGACAGGCATTATGCAAATGTGTAACATGCTGATGTTGCAAAGTCATAGAAATAATGGCAGGACTACAAAAGTCCAGGTAAATATTTTCTGTTGGAAAAATGAACTCCCTTTGGCATGGACTTTGTGCTTTATAACTTTCAGCCCATATACATGCACAAACATCTATATTACACACTAAAGGACAGGTAAAAAAAAAAAAAAATAGTTCACCCAGTAAAATCTGCTTTTTTGTCTCTCCAGTTTCCCGCCACAGACATGGCTCAGGTGGGCGTATCCTCGCCGTGATCCCGCCTTCTCCAGTGATGCGGCGCTCTAGCGATCCCCATCTCTCGCCATCCTCCTCCAATAACAACCTTCCCTGCTCGGACACAGCCCCTAGCACCCACTCCACACCTGCCCACGGGTACCCATCCGAGAATTCAGAGCAAGGCGGCAGCTACTGTGAGCTGAGACCCGGACAAGCCCTCACTCCTCCCTGCAAGAGCTATGTAGAGAGGCTGAGGGTGGAGGAGGGCCAAAGCATGGGCTCTGGAGCTCCAGACGGGGTGGAGGGCTTCATGCTCCCACTGGTGGAGACCAACTCCTCCTTCAAGCCTGGGAAATACCAGTCGACTCTTCTGCCAGCTGAGAATAAACCTCTGGAGATGAGTGTGTTGAAGAGGGTGAAGGAGCTGCTGGCGGAGGTGGATCCCAAAACAGCAGCCAAGCACATAACCATGGCCGACTGCACGGTAAAACACACAAATAAATACACTGCCATCAGAACAAACTGACACTCCTTATAAAATGCATTAAAATACATGTGTTTTTTATTACATTTTTAAAATTGACTAAAACTATTGTTTTGCTTTTTCCTAAACCATTCACTGTACTGAAAAAGCGCAATATACATTAAAATGACATACAAGTAGACGTAGCTGGGTCCGATAGTTCCAACCACACTTTTAAAATAACGTAAGAGCAGTTGACAGGGTGAAAAGAAAACAGACAAGTGAAAGAAAAAGAAATGGGTCCTTCTGGATCTGAATCTTTAGAAGATCCGACAACAAGTCCCGAACCGTGGACCAGAGGGACTCTATCCAGGAAAAATCCATAAACAGAGAGTGGCATAAGCCCTATTCATTATTTAAAAACTGTGTCAAGTTCTTTTCCCCAGAAATCCATAACTGGAGTATTTGAATATTGTATTTTCCCAAAGTGATTTATAGATTATACTCACTAAACCTCTGCATACATTATTTTGTATGTTTTCCCCCATGTAAACCATTTTGAGTTGGGTGCAGATTTGTAGAATGAAAAATAATTATAGTAATTTATATAAAGTAGTGCTGTCAAAACGATTAATCACATCTGACATAAAAGTTTGTAAATACTTTATGTGTGTGTGTGTGTGTGTGCATGTCGCGTGCGTGTGTAGAATGAAAACAATTAATTATAATTTATAAAGTAGTGCTGTCAAGTCTTAATTCGATCTCTAACATTATAGTTTGTAAATATATATATATATATATATATATATATATATATATATATATATATATATATATACATACTGTATATTTATATATATATCCTTATGTTAGATGCGATCCATCGCGATTATAATAATACTTTAGTTCTAATTATAAAAGTTATAAAAATGCTTTATTCTTAATTGTATAAAATCATATTTTAGTCAGTGAATACTGTACATGTAGAGAAATAATAAACAGATCACTTTTTCCAGGTCAGGTCACATGGTCTTAGTTATGGGCCATATTCTGGTTTCTTAATGCCCATTTATATCTCTGTTATGTCATGATTTGCACCCTTCACCACACAGCTTACTATAATTTTTCCTAAAGAAGTACATTCACAGGAAAAACGACAGGTAAAGCCCATAGCAGACAGACAGAATGACATTCTGTTTTCTGATCCATGAAGGCCAACAACATTATGTGAGGCACATCTGATAAGGTCTGGACAGCATCCCAAACCTTTCATCTGTTTGCGCTCTCAATGCTGTCTGCCATTAACATCTAAACCTTCAGGGTTTATAAACTCTTTCCACAATGCTGTGTACCACATTCATCTTGTGATGAGTTCAAGGCTAATTAAATGTCTTCTGTTCTAAGTTCTAACTGTGAATATATTAGGATGGGAATAAAGGGGTGGGGTTGAATATATTGCTTTTGTAACTGTGTGGCCATCGGCAGGTTGCTAGGATACTGGGCGTTACCAAGGAGATGCAGAGGATGATGGGAGTGAACTCTGGGCTGGAGTTGCTGACTCTTCCGCATGGACACCAGCTGAGGCTGGATCTGCTGGAGAGGTTAGGAAATACGTACACATTTACATACATATTGAAATCAGGACGTTTCATTTGTTAAGTTAAAGGAATAGCTCAGAAACCGACAGAGTGCATCAACAACCGATGACGTTTAATTCTGTTGACCAGCAATTCATTCTATTCCAGGCAGCAGACAGAGATTTTTAGGTAAACAATCCCTAAGATGATTTACAGAATTATACATAAAGACAATCATTCAAAATAAAGCCATATAATTAAACAATTAAATATTACACTTTTTATTAAGCATTTTTCCTTTTAGGGTGCCTGTTGTTGACTAGCCGTAAACTTAAAATACTTTTTAGAGTTACTTTTTTTTAACTGAATACTGATGTTATGTATTGTTTTAATTACTGTGCGTTTTTTTTGTTTTTTATTAAATAAATGCAGCCTTGCTGCTTCTTGTGCCACTGCAGCTGTATTTACTGTATTTTAAGTGATCAGCTGTACTTTCTTTGTCTCTTGTTCAATAGATTTTACACCATGTCTATAATGATGGCGGTTGACTTGTTGGGCTGTACGGGCAGCACAGAGGAGAGAGCCGCCCTCCTGCATAAAACCATCCAGCTGGCTGCTGAACTCAAGAGCAACATGGGCAACATGTATGGATTCGCTGCCGTCATGAGAGCCCTGGAGCTGCCGCAGGTGAGAACACACACCTCTCCTCAGCAAACCACATGATTTCATATCCGTAGCACAAAAGTGCAGGATGACTTAAGTGCCAACTTTTAAGAACTGTGGTGACCAGTGTTGGGGGTAACTCATTACACGTAACTTGAGTTATGTAATCAGATTACTTTTTCAAGTAACTAGTTAAGTAGCGCATTACTTTTCAAATGTACAACAAAATACTTTTTCAAATAAGTAATGCAAGTTACTTTGTTTTCCCATTTATTGACTGACAGCTCTCCTGTCCCTATGTTGAGACAATTCGTAAGTGCAGAGGCGCTGTTGTGTTTCATAATGGTTACTGTCAGTGGCGTGCACAGACCTCCGTGGGGGCAGGGTCAAACACGTTTGGGGTGTTAATATTTCTAAACTAAATGTGAGATTGCTTAATCTCACTTGCACAAAAAAAGATTCAGTATTCCTCAAAAGGAATAAAATCAGTGAAATGCAAAATCAGCATACTATGCAAACCTCTAATAATTACATTTCACAAATATTTGTATGTATTTAATCTCACTTTATTGACCAATAAACTTGCTGCTGACCTTCGAAAAACAAGCCCAGGCCAGGTGAAAAAAGTAACGCAAAAGTAATGTTACGCATTACTTTTCTTAAAAAGTAACTAAGTTACATAATTAATTACTTTTCAAGGGAGTAACGTAATATTGTAATGCATTACAATAA
Source organism: Gobiocypris rarus (assembly GCA_023029165.1). Classification (NCBI taxonomy): domain Eukaryota; kingdom Metazoa; phylum Chordata; class Actinopteri; order Cypriniformes; family Gobionidae; genus Gobiocypris; species Gobiocypris rarus. Next base: position 13,973,739 of record CM040922.1, read on the forward strand.
AGTAACTATCCCCAGCACTGGTGGTGACACACCAAGCCAATGGTTGGCCATCCGTGCGCGTATGTCGGACTACTTTTTGCAGTGTGTTCATCACGTTGGCGGCAGTACGCCTGATTCAGCATGTTGGTCAGGCCGTCGGTAACAGAGATAACTCTGATTGGCCTTACAGTTTAGCAAAGGAGCCAGTGCATGAGAATACAAATGACGTTAAAGAGATGACAGCGAGCAAAGAAGTCAAGAAGGCTGTTCTAATTTTACATAATCTTAAGTTTACTGATTTGTTTATGGCTTGTATATGTGCAGTCCTATTTTCGGTTTCTCTTTTTGAACGACGAATATAGACTTTTGATACCTGCTAATACAGACAGTTATTTCCTTACATTCAGGCGCAGAATGTGCTAGTTAACAGTCGCCTTTCAGGTTTTTGGCCGAGACGCAAGGTGACAACACAGTCTACGCTAGTTCTTTGTTGTCGGCTTGGTGTGTCACAGCCTTAATACTGATTAATGAGCAATAGCAATAGTAATGCTCAACTTAGCAACTTAGCAAACAATATGGAGTTGGCAAAACTATCAAATCAGAATATACAGTATGTATTATTTATATTATATGTTTACGGTGCAGTCACATTTACCAATGTTCGACTAATTTTTGAAGGCAATATTTAATAGGAATCCATGCGATAAGGAATTCTGTGCGAGGAAAAAAATATTTTCTCATGCAGATTTCATAAATGGCTCAAGTTGGTCTCCTAAATTTGCCGAGTTGACTAACAGAAAGCTGTTCGGTTTGAAAGTGACTTGTGTGAGCTGTGCTTCATACGTCACTACACTATTAACAATAGACAATTGACATTTTTCGAACCCACCTCTTGTGTTAGTAACTTGTGTTAGTTTGCAATGAATTACTGGACAAGGCGCAAGCACGCATTAAAATGGCTGCAAGACATGAAGGAAAGAACAGAGGCAAGAATATGCATGAGTCGCAGGTTCAGATAGATAGACAGACTCATGTTAAATGTTCTGTGACGGTTGTTTAGATATCACGGCTGGAGCAGACGTGGATAACACTGCGACAGAGACACACAGAAGGGGCCATCCTCTATGAGAAGAAACTCAAGCCATTCCTGAAGGCCATGAATGATGGGAAAGGTAAAGCAGAGTGTCACTCACTTCACAATGAAAGTAACACAACAAAGAATCGTCTTAAATAATAACACTACACTACAAAACATTTCAAATAAAAATACATCAGTGATAATGCAGACAAAACACCGATATTTACAATGAAGAACAACCCCCTGCAGTTTCAACATGAACCCCTAGGGGCTCTCAAACCACGCTTTGAAATGAATGAATAATTGTTTTAAGAATTATTATTATTATTAATTAATCATTGTGGTTCTCTTTCAGAGACCTGTGTCCTCTCCAACACCTCTTTCCCTCACGTGGTGCCGGTGTTGTCCCTGCTGGAGCGCGGTGTGGCGGCAGGGGAGGCGCTGGAGTCGTGGGAGAGTGTGGAGTCGGGTGTGGACGTGGTCATGAGTCACCTCGAGGCGGCGCGCACCATCGCTCACCACGGAGGACTGTACCGTACCAACACGGAGAGCAAACTACAGGGTAAACTATTAACCTGTGTTACACCTATGCCTAAACTTGACTCTGACCAATTCCAATAGACCGGAAGTAAAAAAGAAATCCCAAATGCAGCCCCTCTATAGGCAAGGCATGCATACTTCTACTACACACAAAAAATATGTTCACGGTAGCTTCAGCCTCAGAGGTTGCAGTTCACTAGTCCTAATTTCACAGATAGTATTTTAATACAGATTTGATTGTTTTCATTTTTTTCTCTCTCCTCACAGATTTCCAGGAGAGGAAGGAGGTGCTGGAAATATTCTGTACAGAATTTCAGATGAGGCTTTTATGGGGCAGTCGCGGCTCTGAAGGAAGCCAGGCCGAGCGCTATGAGAAGTTTGACAAGGTCCTGACCGCTCTGTCCCACAAGCTAGAACCTCCTGTACGACACAGTGAATTATAGCACCCCCACACCCACAAAATGGTATGATCCCTGACCTTTCTGTCACTCCTACTCCTGGAACGGACCATTATGCTTTTTTGGGGGGAGGCTTAACAGGCAGAAATGGAGAACATGAAGGATTGTTCTCCTTGAGGGACTCCATGCAAAACAAGGCACAAAAGGGGACAGGCTTTATGCGAGCATGGTAGAGCCCCCTAAAGAACACAGATGTGAACTACAGCAATGGAATGAAATAAAAATCTAAAGCCAAAATCTCTTCTTCAGTGGTGGGACTTCAGCTGTACTTCCGTTTCAAAAAGAGAGAATGTGATGAAGCTGACTTTAACCCAAATGGGTCTGAATCCTGTTTTATGTGAATCCATGATTTTGTTCCCATCAGCTTGTATGTCAACAAAGAGCAAATATGTCTTGCAGAGGTGACGAGTCTCCGTACCGGGGATGAGACTGCATCGACGTTACATAGTCACGATTTACTGCTGGAATAGACTGAACACACACTCACATGTCACATGTCTGAATGTAAGTTGCCAAATCATTAATTCAAACAGATATCTGCTGGATAAAGAGTCTTTTTTTTTTTGGCTTCACTTTTTTTCGGGACTGTCATGGCTTTATCAATCGAAATGTATTTGACGGTTACTGTGAGGAATTGGGAATTCATTTTTAATGAGTGTCTAACAGATGTTCACATTCACACTCTCTCCAGGTTTATTTTTGCCTAAATGGGTCATATAAAAATTTCCTTTTTATTTGGAATAATAGAGTTCATTCTGCAACTTAAAAACTCCAGTGCAAAAAAGAGTGCTTATCGAAACTAAATATCAAAATTGGATTCTGACTTCCAAAACCCAAGTTCATTAGCAAATGACCACCCACTTTACACATCAGCATTGCATATTGATGAAATAATAATAGGGGTAAAACTATGAAAGTGGTCAAATCCACCACATATTGTACTGTTTTTGATTTGTGTGTAGCACCTACAGCTCTGCAGATCCTTCAGAATGATCCCAATGTTGCAGTGTTCAGTGCATTGTTCTATGAAACTGCTATATTTCAAATATGAAGAAAGACATAAAGTCTTAAAGGCACAGCAGCATAAAAACAACCTGATTAATTATCAATCAAAAAGAGAGTGGAAATGCTCATGAAGAACTAAATTATGAATGGTTGAGGTACTTCAGGAAAACATAAAATAGCAAAAATCACAATTTGACCCCTTTAATATCTTTCATGACAGACCATGCTAGTCAATATAGTTTTTAGCTGTTTATTTACATGCAAAATGCATATGAGACTAGATCAGAATGAATGTTGGTTTGTAGTAAATTATTTAAGAGACCCGTAACCAAACATTACAGATCAAGTCCATGTTCGAATCATCCATCACAAGTTAGCAGATACATTAATTAAAGCATTCAAAGTAATGTTATGGCAATAAGGTTCATTGTGTTGAAATGCTAATGCATATTGCTCATTTTTAAGATTAGGAGTTTAGCCCAACAGATATAAATTATACCTCATATTGTGCTATTCATTGAAGAGAGGTGGGCTATTACTTTTCTAAGTGATCATACATATGATTTCCATATTTAAGGAAAAAAATCCATATACTTCAATGAGGGATTGGAGCGATTGGATGTGGGCTCTTTTGAATTTGTGCCAGTAAGTAGCCACCTAGCAACCACCCAAAACACCCTAGCACATGCATAGCAACACTATGACATCCTGCTGGCGAGTTTTGTACGAGTAGGCTATCAATATAATTTTTATCGAGTTTCTGCTGGAAAAAAAAGTGTGAAAGAGTTCAGCTGATAATAGCAACACATTTATGAACCCTTAGGCTATTAATCCAATACTGTTTTCATATTCTGGTAGATTTAGCCAAACAAAACCCAAAGTCACATACATATACCTCTGTCAGCAGTGTAAATGTTCTACCCTTATTTCTGGGTACCATAAAGAGAAAAGTTCTGCGTATCTGGTTCTAAAGCGATCTATTGTGTATCATATACAGGCTGCTATACTTCACACCCAGTCTATCAATGCATACTTCCAGGGAATTTTCTGAAGGTGTTTTTTCAGGTATCTTAATAAATGCACATTCGAAAGTAGATTATGTTGTCTGTCACAGATAGGGGAGCATTATGGGATGAAAAGTGGATCGTATGCAATTTCACTTGTAGCCAGAAGGGGGCTCTGTTTAGTAAGCTAAAAACAGTAAATGGAAGTAAGTTTTGAACCTTTTGAAACTTTTTTTAACAAGGCCTGCTGGTCTAGGACTGTAACTTGTGTTTGGTTTCTCTACTGTAAAGGTAAAAATGTAACTATTTCGTTTTGTAAATAGTTACCCCTAAACGGTCGATGATAGACGAGGTGGACGAGGTCACGTGATTGCATCCTTTTATTATGTGCTGTACATACTGGTATGTCATATGTTTTGCACTCTTTTTTCAAAAAATAAAATAAAGTAAGCTTGTGTTTTGTGATTTGCTTGCTCCCAAGATTGTTTGTATTTGATTTTAACATTGAAATCCATGTTTGAAGATACCTAAGATTTGTGTAGGCTATTATCTATCTATCTATCTACTGCACTAAAATAATAATCGGCTCACATCATTATTTAATAAGTGATGCACTTTGTTAAAAACAGTTTATTTAGGTCCCCACGGTGACACGATTCCCCTTGAGTCAGTGTGCAGTCCACTGGGATAGCACACTGACATAAATACAGGTCCTTCTCAAAACATTAGCATATTGTGATACAATTATTTTCCATAATGTAATGATAAAATTAAAATTTCATATATTTTAGATTCATTGCACACCAACTGAAATATTTCAGGTCTTTTATTGTTTTAATACTGATGATTTTGGCATACAGCTCATGAAACCCCAAAATTCCTATCTCAAAAAAAGTCAACCTTCAAATAATTATGTTCAGGTATGCACTCAATACACGGGAATCCTTGTGCAGAAATGACTGCTTCAATGTGGCGTGGCATGGAGGCAATCAGCCTGTGGCACTGCTGAGGTGTTATGGAGGCCCAGGATGCTTCGATAGCGGCCTTAAGCTCATCCAGAGTGTTGGGTCTTGCGTCTCTCAACTTTCTCTTCACAATATCCCACAGATTCGCTATGGGGTTCAGGTCAGGAGAGTTGGCAGGCCAATTGAGCACAGTAATACCATGGTCAGTAAACCATTTACCAGTGGTTTTGGCACTGTGAGCAGGTGCCAGGTCGTGCTGAAAACGAAATCTTCATCTCCATAAAGCTTTTCAGCAGATGGAAGCATGAAGTGCTCCAAAATCTCCTGATAGCTAGCTGCATTGACCCTGCCCTTGATAAAACACAGTGGACCAACACCAGCAGCTGACATGGCACTCCAGACCATCACTGACTGTGGGTACTTGACACTGGACTTCAGGCATTTTGGCATTTCCTTCTCCCCAGTCTTCCTCCAGACTCTGGCACCTTGATTTCCGAATGACATGCAAAATTTGAGCGACAGTCCAGTGCTGCTTCTCTGTAGCCCAGGTCAGGCACTTCTGCCGCTGTTTCTGGTTCAAAAGTGGCTTGACCTGGGAATGCGGCACCTGTGGCCCATTTCCTGCACACGCCTGTGCACGGTGGCTCTGGATGTTTCTACTCCAGACTCAGTCCACTGCTTCAAGGTCCCCCAAGGTCTGGAATCGGTCCTTCTCCACAATCTTCCTCAGGGTCCGGTCACCTCTTCTCGTTGTCCAGCGTTTTTGCCACACTTTTTCCTTCCCACAGACTTCCCACTGAGGTGCCTTGATACAGCACTCTGGGAACAGCCTATTCGTTCAGAAATGTCTTTCTGTGTCTTACCCTCTCGCTTGAGGGTGTCAATGATAGCCTTCTGGACAGCAGTCAGGTCGGCAGTCTTACCCATGATTGCGGTTTTGAGTAATGAACCAGGCTGGGAGTTTTTTAAAAGCCTCAGGAATCTTTTGCAGGTGTTTAGAGTTAATTAGTTGATTCAGATGATTAGGTTAATAGCTCGTTTAGGGAACCTTTTCATGATATGCTAATTTTTTGAGATAGGAATTTGGGGTTTCATGAGCTGTATGCCAAAATCATCAGTATTAAAACAATAAAAGACCTGAAATATTTCAGTTGGTGTGCAATGAATCTAAAATATATGAAAGTTTAATTTTTATCATTACATTATGGAAATTAATGAACTTTTATCACAATATGCAATTTTTTTAGAAGGACCTGTATATACTAAACTATTACTGCTGTACACTTCTGGGTTTAGGACAGTGTAGCTCTACAACATAATGACCACAAGGTGGCAGCAGCGTCAAGATAGATTCAACGCCAGTCAGCCGTAGTGACGTCAGCATTCTAAACTCCCTGCACTTGACCCTACTTAATAACACATATTTTAATGTGTGTTTGATGTAGACACAAGATTTGGTGTGTAACTACTAAATATAATCTATTAGTGGTCATATTATGCTGGTGAATTTCTTTAGTTTTGCTATTCTACAACTGGGCCGAATCAAATCTAACCATCTCATTCATAAACTTGCAGTGTGTGTGTGTGTGTGTGTGTGTGTGTGTGTGTGTGTGTGTGTGTGTGTGTGTGTGTGTGTGTGTGTGTGTGTGTGCGTGTTCATATTTTTTCTATCCCGGTGGACTGGTGGACCCAAGGGAAATCGTGTCACCGTGGGGACCTGAATTGAGGTCCCCATGAGAAAACAAGCTTAAGAATCTTACAGAATGAGCTTTTTTGAAAATGTAAAAATGCAGAAAGTTATGTGTGATGGGTAGATTTAGGGGTAGGGTTAGTGTTAGCGTAAGGAGAGAGAACATAGTTTGTACAGTCTAAAACCCATTACGTCTATACAGAGTCCCCACAAAGAGTGTGTGTGTGTGTGTGTGTGTGTGTGTGTGTGTGTGTGTGTGTGTATGATTGTTTATGTGATTTATGAGGACACAGATTTGTATAATGACATGGGCATAACACTGGTATTACAACATACACTTTATTGTTTGAGACAACATTTCCTTGTAATTAAAATGGCTACAATGTTTTATTAAAAAAGGTTTCTGTGATGGGTAGGTTTAAGGGTTGGGGTTAGTTTAGGGGGAGAGAAGAAGTTTGTACAGTATAACAACCATTACGCCTATGGAATGTCCTCCTACTGATAGGTGCACCAATGTGTGTGTGTGTGTGTGTGTGTGTGTGTGTGTGTGTGTGTGTGTGTGTGTGTGTGTGTGTGTGTGTGTGTGTGTGTGTGTGTGTGTGTGTGTGTGTGTGTGTGTGTGTGCGTGTGTGTGTGTTGCAGTTGTGAATGCACTGCGACAGAGCATGCGTATTGGCTTGAGTTGTCGTGCGTCAGGCTAAAGTGACTTCACCAAGACAAGATGGTGGCTACGGAGGGGGGGTTGCAGCGAAACCATGATGCAATCTCTCAGTTTGTGTGTGTGTGTATATGTGTGTGTGTGTGTGTATGTTTGTTTGTGATGTCCCAAGCACAGCTGTGTCAGTCAGAGAAAGGTCCACCAGGCACCGCTGGTAAAGCGGGGCACACTGACAGAGACACAGGGACATGAAGCACTGAATGCCCACTCAGCACACAAAGACACGCCGAGCTGCCCGTCACACGCCACTGTGTACAAAATATTCAAAATATTAATGCAGATTAAAATCTTCTATTGAAGGCCGCAGTGGTCTGTGAACTCAAACGGCAAGTTACACAATAGCATAAATACAGAATCTGCTCTGAAAGAGAACAGGACCTTATCAAAGCCGGAATATGGAATATTATACAATATATTAAGAGCCAACTTGTTTGGTGTTTTTGTAAACATTAACAAGATTTCGTATTAAATTTCATGTACACATGACTGAAACTAGTGCTAAAATGTATTTACCAATCATTTTTTAACAGAAACAGTTTATCATTTTTACCTGTGAATATTGAGTTAAATATTTATAAAATCTTTTTATTAAATATTAAATCAATTTAATATTTTATTAAAAATGTTGAAACTTTACTAAGGAATACTGTTGTACATGGCACATCACATATTTCATTTAAACACACACACACACACACACACACACACACACACACACACACACATACATACATATATATATATATATATTATTTGGTATTATTATATTTGTTATTTATTTGGTAACCAAAAAAACTTGATGAGCTTTACAAAGGAATATTAAGTTGTACATGGCACATATACATACATATTTTATTAAATACAAATATATATTTATATATTTATTAAATTAATTTATTTTAATTATATTAAATATTTTTGTATGTATATGTGACTGTTTAGCAACACATATTACTAATAGTAATACATATATATATATATATATATATATATATATATATATATATATATATATATATATATATATATATATATATATATATATATATATATATCTTCATATACCTGTGAAATTTTTGACAGCTTTTCCAGGGTCACATACACACACATATATATATATATAAGAATGGATGTATGTGTGTGTGTGTGTGTGTGTGTGTGTGTGTGTGTGTGTGTGTGTGTGTGTGTGTGTGTGTGTGTGTGTGTGTGTGTGTGTGTGTGTGTGTGTGTGTGTGTGTGTGTGGCACTGACTCAAACAAAACAGAATATTTAAATCAAAAGATAAATGGAAGTTCAAGGTGAACCTGTCATTCTACTGCAGTATTATAGTATGTGACTTTCTATTTGTTTTTCAATCTTGTGAAAATGTTTTTTGTGTGCCTGTGGGCTATATTTAGGTGAAGTGTTTTTCAACACAACAGGGTTCTGGGCTTGACATTACTGCTCTGAAAATGCCTCAAATTGTATTAAAGCAGCTGGGGAAATTTGTGACATCCGTATACATTCTTTCCAGCCTAGTCTGATTACATTTGTGGCATTATATTTTTTTTTTAGAATTTATTGCACTCTTGCTCTCTTTTTTTGGATTTATTTACAGACGGATCTACTGGTGACAGCACAGGAACAGCCTGTCATGTCCTGAACGGCTAAGTACATGTAAAGTGACTGGATTACATGTCTTGGTGCTTTAACACTTTGTCATCTAAATCTAGAGCTCATGCCGCATCCACCACACACACACTTATTCACACACATACACACCACTCAACTCATGTCACTGTCAGTTGTGTGCAACCTGCAATGTTGACAACGTTTTCTTTTAAAGAAAAAAAAACAGAAGCCAGGATATCTAAACTCAAGTACATCTCCCATCCATTTTAAGTTAAGCATGGTTATATTTTAACAACATATGTAGTGTAAGTGTACACATACCAGTGCGATAGTCCAAATTCATTGTGATAAATAGTATTTTTGGAAGTCAGCCCCAAGTGTCCCCTCATGTGACTCTCTGTGGCCCCAGGGCCCCCCTTGCCCCTCAGACTTCACATTACCACATGAATGGCCGGCTGCAAAGGGCCAGTTCATCCTCGGACGCCAACAGAAGGCAGGAGATTTGCAATTCAATCTGTTCCTAGTCGGGACAGACCTGTCACCAGTGTGACAGAGGCGGAGGGGGTGGGGGACCACCACATCACTCCACCATACATCACTCTTTCCTGAGGAGACAGAGCGAAAGTTCAGACATTATGTTAACATTTAAATCACATTAAAATAATCATTACAATGAGCAATATAATAGCTGGACTACATTAGGTAAATTGTCAATGTAACCCGCCATGTTTCAGTAGAATTTGAATTTTGAATTTGAAAACAAACACAAAACAAGTCATGAAACCACTAAAATGTTAATTATTATTTAATTAATTTAATTAATTAATTTTTGTTGAGGCCAACAAAAATTGTAATCAGTACAATGGAATCAATAAAATGCAATTATATACACAGTATAGCCAACACTTAGAACATAGTTAAAATTAAAAGTTTAATATAATGCATTAAATATTATAATATGATATATTATAATATGTTTTTTTTATTAATCTGCCATTTTAAATAATTTTTATATTATTAATTGTAATATATCATTTTTTAGATATGTTATTATATATTTTTACAAGGTAAACGTTCAATCAAAACATGTATTAGTTCTTTATAATGTGTAATAGAGCAAATACCCAAAGAAGAACCACAAGGCTTGTCCCTGAATATCAACAACACACAGAAACGTCCTCTCCAGTAAAATTGTCAATGGGATCCTCAGAGGAAGATGTCATTTCCGTTGAATGTGTGCGATTATTTCCGGGTTTTGCAGCAACATGGCAGCGCCCTTAGGTCTGCACCTGGAGTTTGGGTTTGTATTTATCGCTTTGTTTATTATTCTTCGCATTTGCCTTGTGTTCCAGTGGTTACATTAATGCACGTAATGCATGATAAGTCTTCAAACCCATTCGATAGAAGCTTTATCGATTTGACCTGGTTGATAAAGCCTGTTATTTCTTTAGCGGTTTTACTGTTGTGACAACAAGAAAAACCCGGTTTTGAATGATAAAGTAACCTAATAGAAATCAAATTCATGTTATTTATTTTCTTGGAGAAGTGCGAGCTGATGGGGTTGTTTCACTGGCTTAAATTTAACAAAGTAATAATCCATATTGACGTAAACTCGTTTGGAGAAGCTTTGTTCTTAATAGAAATGTGGTTTCCTAATGTTTCTAAACAAGAACAATGGTTACATTGAGTGGATGTTTTACAGTTTTTTAATTACTTACACATAATTTCTGAAACTATGGCTCCATTCCTCAAACTCACACAAAACCACATAACATGCAAAACGTTACAAATCTCTTGCAAAAGCAAACACTTTATTCAAAACTATTTTAACTGTTCTAAAAAACAAAAACAAAAAACTGAGAAATATCAGTCAGAGCTTTTTCCCTCATGTCAAAGGTTTGACAAACATATCTTAAAAGATTTATCAGAATTAGTTTTTTGACAGTACTCAAGTAGCACCCTTGTCTTTTATCATATTATGATATTTCCATTAGTGGTGTATTATAGCTGTTCAGAAAATGTGTGCATCTAAAGTGTATGTTTTTTTTTCTTTTCTTTTTGCTCCCTTCTATTATAAAAGGTAGTACAGTAAAAAAAAAAAAAAACTAAATGCTTCATGTGGTGACATCTAGATTAATTGATTTTATTCATAGAAAAAAGCCATTTAAAGGCACAATAGGTAAGATTTTTGGATTAAAATAACCAGAAACCATTAAACAGTTTCATATATTTTGATGACTTGTGTACTTGCATTATCTCAGATGATTCCAAGAATGTTTAAATCCATAGGAATAAGCTATTTTAACCTGGACACGGACTGTGTCTTTGCGTCGCCTATCAATGACATCATAGCCACATTACCCTTGATTTCCGTTTTTTTGTAGAAACCATGGAAACACCAAAGACGCTTTAATCTATTACGTTTTATTAGACAAGGGAATTGTTTGGATACATTTATAGACCGAATACTAATTAGTGTTGCACTATATAACAAGTTTAGTCTTATTGTTTAAGTCTTGTTTTTCACGACTGCATGTTTTCACCATGCCTCATAGAAAAACACTATTTTGTCAAATGGCTAACATAGTATCATCAGATGCAACTTTATTTTTAGTAACAGCAATACAGCATTTTCTCTGTCATACAATGTTTTAAAATTAATCGCATACCATTTTGCAGCACAAGCCATCCAATACTTATTAATATGATATTCTAATATCAATCTAGTTTACTGCAGTTAGCAACAAGTGTCTTAAAGCAGCCGTGGAGCGAACGCACAGAGTAGCATTATAACATAATTTTCAAAACACTCAAATGTATCTAATATGATAAAACAGCACTGCATTACCCCACATACGCTTGACTGGAAGAAGCAGAAGCGGCGACTGGCATAATAAAAGCTCTGCTTGCTGTCTCTCAATCGCTTCAGCGGTCAGCACTCGGTCCTGCTCTCCTTCATACCACAGTAACGTTAATAATCTCATCCATGAACATGATTTCTGCCCGGGTACCATTTTGATTATTTTCCACCGGCTATGCGAGGTGAAGACGACAACTCCCTAGATTTGCGCTCAATCGCGGCATTCATCAAGCTACGCCTCTGTTTTGAATAGGCGACCTCTAGCGGCGAAAAAAAAACATATTGTTCCTTTAACGTTACTGAATCAACTTAAATATATTAGGTTACACCAACAAAACAAAATTTAAAGGGTATGAACAGGTAGAAATAGTTTTAATGTAACAATTACAGGTTACCACTTTAATTTACCAGTGTAGAGGGAAGACAGGAAATGATAGGGAAAGAGCAAGAATGGAATTTGGAATAGTTGCTAGCAGGATTCGAACCATGTTAGCTCCACTCCTCGATGTCAGATCACGGGATGCTAGCAGACTGCTCACTACATACGCTCCATTATACACTGAACACTATATTTTAAAAACCGAATGTGAAACAAACCGTACAGGCTATCCAACAATAAACATGTCAAACAGTAGTATGTGATTTTTCCACAACCTCATTACATTTAGCTCATTACTTCATTGTGCACTTTAACAAATGCCGTTCTGTTATCATCTTGTAAATGATCGTAGATGTGTTGCTTTTTTGATGCAATCTTGTACAAAATTTTTTTAATTCTCTCATACGCATAATGGGTGAAAAAGATGTTACAAATGGAAAGTTGGGTTGAGCGCATTTTATGATACTGGATACTGTGTCCTTTATGCCATCCGGGTATCCTATGCATGCAGAAAGGTTTCAGTACATATATCATATATTACTGTAGTATGGCATTATGCTATTTCAAACATAGCCACAGAGTGACTGAGAATGTCAATGGCATCAGAGTGACAGAAAGGGAGAACCTCTCAAAACAAATCTTGGCCAGAATTCATCGGGTGCATAAAATGTTGCATTTGGCATCCGGTCAAAGTTCCCACTGCTTTTAAGTCGCAAAAGAGTCCTATGTGACTGTCTATGGACAGAGGTGGTGTTTGTGAGTGGCCTTTCTGAGGCTGGCACACAGGCTGGCTTCTCTATGTACCGCTAGGGTACGGGCATCTCGCCCAGGCCTGGCGATCTGGAGGACAACTGGGCATTCTCCAGGAGATGTGAGCTCTCTTTATTGGGTCTGCACCTGCTACATGAGTCCTACTCTGACTTCATGTCCCTATCTGTTTTTGTTTTTTTTTTCAACTGACATGCACCTTCTCTCGATCTTACACAGATCTCGGTCAGATCTTAGAGTCTGCGTTTATTAAATTCTGCTTAACTGGTACAAAACTATGTACAGTATACTGTGATGTTGTATTCTTTTAAGTAGATCTGTTGGTCTGCACACATTTTTTTAGAATTTAGGTGTTATGCAAGTTATGTAAATCAGGGGTTTTCAATCTTTTAGATGCCACGGACCCCCAAATATGATCGTCTCTGTGTGAGGGACCTGTCTTTTATAAACACTCAATTTATACACACAAAAAATTATATTATAAATCTAAAACTAGTTTGTTACATTATTATATATTTTGTTATACCCTATGTCTTAATATATTGTTTTAATCTATTTTAATCTTATTATTTTTTTATTTTATGTTTTTATTTTTCGTTTCGTTTTTTCTAGACTTTCCACAGACCCCCTGTCACTCTCTTGCGGCCTCAGTTGGAAAACCCCTGATATAAATAACAAAAAAAGGAAATTACTACATTCATACTTAATTCTTCAAGAGTTTTAAAGGAAGGGTAGGCATTTTTTTTTTTTTTTAATTTTTTTATAAACACTTTTGTTATACTGTTTGAAACTCTCTTCATATCCTTATAGCGATTGATAATAGAAGTGATCTAAATTAAAACATGTACATATATCTTCTGTGGAAGTCTCAGGACCAAAAAATGTTCGTCCAATCAGTGCATTTGGACCGAATGCAATGATTGGACGAACAATTTTTGGTCCTGAGACTTCCACAGAAGATATATGTACATTTTAATTTAGACCACTTATATTATTATGATGTTCTACCTGCCTGTGAACATGTATTTCCATGCCTCCGTGCACTCTGCTTGTGCAAACATCGCACATCATCAGCCCGGTCAGTAAGGCAATGCAGAGCTGTAGACAGACAGTAACCCAGAGTCGCAAACAAACAGAGGCCACCCTTTACAATTCCTCCTGAACCAAAACAAAAAGCTTTTGCTGCGTTCACGCCATGTACGATTACCGTAATCACGAGATGGCAACCTGTGACATTCTATCTGGAGCTGCTCACATCCTCGAACTCAGATTTATGCGTTTCTATTAGTGCTGGGGGAAAAAATCAGAATGCATTTATGACACAATATTAATGCAAACACCCTTGTAATTCGCTTTAACCTTTTTGAACTTTATGAATGAAGAATGTTCAAGTGGTGTGTGTAAGGATTTGGAAGCAAGCAGAGCCAATACGGCTGTTCTTTATCTGCTGTTAAAAACTAGGCTCACAACCAATTCGTGAGAGAATTTGCTATGCATTCGTAAAAAATCTCAGAATTTATCCAGAATCATTTCTCTATTCATGATGCATCGATGTATTGTCCCAGCCCTAGTTTCTATGTCAGCACTACCGATCTGTACCGATCAGGTAGTACAAATAATATACAAATATAAGTTGTTTACATTAATTATTATTGTAATGTTTTGTGCTTTAAGACATGAGGTAATTTAACACCATTTTGTGACGCTTTGCAGACTGTTCTGTTGTGTGCGTTTGTGTTTTGGAGGAGGCGTGGCCTTGGAGAATCCAAAAGGAGGGTGGGATCTTATGCGTTCAAAGCTAGCTTGCTATTGCTAGCCTCTTCGAAATTGCCTACCCTACCCTACCTTTAAATCTTAAGTGTTTTTCTGCCCTACTTAAAATCAACTTTTATGTCTCTGTGACATCTTGTGTCAATGTATAAAATGTTAAGGACAAGAATCAGATGTCGGACTAGATGTTAAGTAAATTAAAGCTGCATAGAGGATACTTTTAAATGATTTTGGAAATGAGAGAACCTTCACTGAACATTATTGTTAAAACCTGTACCTGTAAGAGGCATTAACAACATTATATGCACTGTATTTTTCCTGTTTAAGAGGAGGAGCAGAACTTCTGTTTGATGGAGTAAAGAATCATCATGTGACACTCCCTGGCCAATCAGATCCCTGTGAGTATGAAAAAAAATCACCTTCTGTTGTGTTTCTGGAGTTTGCTAATACAAGTATCACTGTTACTATTACTCATAATTGGAGCAAACCTCTAACTCGAATTATTAAAAGCGTAGTTCACCCAAAAATGAAAATTCTGTCATTTAAAAAAAAGAAGAAAGAACGTCATATATGTTCAGAAATGACATGAGGGTGAGTAAATGATGACAGAATTTTCATTTTTGGGTGAACTATCCCTTTGGCCTTAAGCCTGTAACCTGTCCTGTTCCATTTGTATTAGTGACATATACCTTGAATACCTCAGCAATTGCATAACAGCACACGTTTTGCATTGTCAAACTCCTCATGATGTCTTCAGAAACTGTAAAAATCTAGTTTTTTGTTACTCTTTTCTTAAAGAGTGAAGTTTTTACTAAAGTGCACTTTTCACATTGATAAAGTATGAAAGATAAAGCAGTAATACTGAGGGGCTTCTGTCAGACTTCAAATGTTTATCACCTTTTCTTTTCCAAACCAGTGCATTACCATTCTCAGTGCTGATGACTTAATTATCTCCAAATATCTCTACCCTTTCTCTCCCAATACCAGAGATTCGGATGTAGGATTCACTTATTGGCCTTATGCCCTGCTAGAACTAAAGGATGCCTTTTTTTTCTCTGGTACTCCTATAGAAGAACACCACACAAATCATTCCAAATTATGTGCTTCTTTCTCCACATCTATCTCTTTTATTCTGCCGTCCCTCTGCCTGATGCCCTTTTCCCATTCGCCTCCTTTCCTCCCCTGACCTCTAAGAGCCCTGGTTCACACGCTTCCCTGGACACCTTTTCTTCCAGCCAGTTCTGCTTTCACTCTGACATTGGGCCAATGGCAAACAAGTGCCGGCCTGCCATCACAAATCGAGTTTTTTTTTCTTCCCTCCACCCCTCCCTCAGCAACAATGGAGCTGAGCCCCTTCCCCATACATCCCACCTCCCCCTCAACCACCAACATCTGTGAGCCTCCCTGTGCCCAGCCATTCTTCCCCTAACTGCTCCATTATTGGGCCCCTTTCACTTGTAAATGTATCCAGTGATACTGTTGATGGATCTTTTATGCCTAGTGCTGGGGTCACAGGAAAGGTATGGAGAATGGAGGGCCAGTAAAG
This sequence comes from Gobiocypris rarus, assembly GCA_023029165.1. Lineage (NCBI taxonomy): Eukaryota > Metazoa > Chordata > Actinopteri > Cypriniformes > Gobionidae > Gobiocypris > Gobiocypris rarus. The sequence goes on from CM040922.1 coordinate 13,990,110, forward strand.
GAGGGAGGGACAATTGTTAAAGCACTAAGTCCTTTTTGTGTGCAGTCATTTTTGGGGATGCCTGACAGTACAAATGCCTCACTACTACAAACACCTTGCATTCCTACGGCTTCCTGGTGGTACTTTTGGGTGAAAGCGGTAGGATGCTTGGTTGTGGGGGAGTGCTTGTATTGCCCCCGGTATTTAAGCAGTGAGTGGCTAACATGTTCTCTGTCATCTCTGGATTGGAATGCAAGTCATTTGAGAGTCATTAGCAGAAAAGATGGATTGGTAAAGCGAGACTTAATATCCCATACACATGCTCAGAAGTACCTGGAAGAATTGTAGTTGACATTTTGGGAATTGGATAAATGATTAGTAGATGATGGTGATATCAACAGAGCAGGGAGGAGATTCCCAAATTTCATCTGAATCAATGTATCAATCGTTATTATATAATGTTCCTTTGAGCTTACCATGTGGGTCCGTTTCCACACACATTTACTTGGTGGGATATAGAACCTTTCTTTCACTCAACTGGTAGAAGTTGTTAATAATGAGTTCTGCAATGTCAACCTGGTAACTCCTGGTTGATCTGGTTATTTAGTAGGACAATCTTTTTGGCATGGCTGTGCAAAAACTAACAGGATTTGTTGAGATTTTTGTGGTGTAACTTTTCCTGTCTCATGGACAGCGTTCGTTCTTCATTCGAGGTCTGAGTTGTATTGTACAGGACTAGAACTGTTGGCCAAGTGTGTAAGAATTTTTCTTCCCTGTCCCAGCTCCGAGGTCGAGAACATTCAAATCTATGTGCTCTTTGGTGGCCTTGCCAAACAAGAGAAGGGTCAAGCTCCATGGCACCAGAGTATCCACGACAACAGATCAACAAAAGTGGACAGCAGGAGGGAATGTGGCCATCGAGACCTCGCAGGGGCCTAGGGGATGACCTTGGAGCACATTTGAAGCCCATAGTCTGTACATGTGTTTGGGCATGATTTGAGTACATCACGGATGGCTGGCTATGATTGCTAAGTCTGACACTGATGCTCTACACTAATCCCTCCTAAATTTTCTGTCCACTGGTCCAGACCCTTCTGAGTGATTGATGAGTAGTGCAGAGCCCCCCGCTGCCGGACACACACACATGATTGTCATAGAAACTCCAACCCTCATATCCTGAGCAAGATGAATGACTTCATTCCCTCCCACCCAAAGATAGTGGAGATAATGATGATCATCATGAAAAGAGAAAGGAAATGGAGAGAGTTTGCCAGCCACTATGCTACGCAGACGCCGCCACCCTCCCACGCAGGCTTTATCCCAGCATGCACCTGTCTGCGGTGACGCATACTCCCCCCCTCCTAGTCGTGTTTTCCCTCTGTCTCTTCTTACCTCACCACAACCTATCCAGTCCTTTTCGTCTTCCATTTTTCCTTACCCCGAAAGAAACATGGGGCGTCTTGTTGACCCCTCACTCTTGGCCCCTGGCTCACATAAGCCACCCTTTGTACGAAGCAGGAGAATTTTGCTTTGTTTTTTTTTCAAGTTCTCCCAATCAAAGGACTGATGTGGCAGAAAGTGATCACGTCTGTTTTTCGCCCCTGCTTTTGGTACTAGTCAATATTCATTGCGGTAGCGTAGCACTGAGGCAAGCATCACTCTTCTTTATAGGTTCAGGATTGTGGGCTAGCTGAGCTGCAAGGTACAACGATCGTTACACAACTGAAGAGGCTGACAGCGATCCAATTAACCTGAAACAGCCTCTGTTGCTCGACCCCTTCCTCTCGCTGAGAAGCATGCCACACGCTTACGAGCGCACACACTTGCACGCATTGGTGCTGACATCTCTGAAAGCTTCAGTTCTGGTGGAAACTTGCCCAGTCAAGAGTATTGTATAGACCTTCGCTCCTGCACCCACTTGCCCTCTTCTTTCGTCCTCTTGCTAATTTGTCGAGGTCTAATTATACACGTTTGCATAGCCAGTTAGCAATAGCACAATGGCACTAACGTCTTCTGGTCATCATGTGTCCTCAAACCCATCAAGGGTTTCCCAACCCCCCTCACAGGTTCTCCGGTTCAAGTAACCATTGCCCACCTGAGACCTTATATATCCCTCCCTGCTGCTTGAATTGAGATGCGTGTCAGTGAAACATCAACTGCCACACAGAGAGTGTGAGAAGATGGTGTTCGGTGTTAAATGTTGCCAAACACCTCATTTAATGGACCTCCTTTAAAAAAAACATCCCTTATCAGATTTATAGCCGAGATCTATGCTGACACACATAAGAACACCTACACAAACATTACCAGCAATCCTCTAATGCACCTTCCAATATGTCTTAGGATTATATAAAATGAAATTGCATTGAGGTTTTTTGATTTTATATTTCCATCCTATTTATATCCCAAGATTTGGGTAAGTTATCAAGGTTGTTGTGTTTTTTCGCACAAGGATTAAACATATACACAGGGATCAGCTGCAGTATGGATGTTGTGCAGGTGATTCTCCCCATGTGTTCAGATAGGGTGGGCAGTGTTGTAGTTATTTTTGATGTTCTTCAAGGCTCTGTCGCTGATGTCATATTTCCAATAAGTGTAATGGCTTTTCATTCGAAAAAAACTAGCGATCTTCAAGAATACAAAATACGGAAAATGCGCAATTTGCGTGCCCAGCCTTATGTCGACCACCACAGCAAATTCGCAAACAATAAATTCAAACTCCTCCCCAGATCAAATGTCTCTTTTCCATCTTTCTCTCCCCCTCTTCCTCACACTTTCTCCGTCTTTGTCTCCACCACCCCTCTCAGCAGGAAACTGGTACATTCCAGAAACAGACGCTGATGATACAATGTTGATGTTGGACATTTCGACTTCTCCGCCATGTTGGGCATCAGAGCTTCATTGCTTACACACAACATCATCCATCATCATGCTCTTGAATCATCAAACAACACAAATCTTGAAGATTAAACTTTATTGCCCTTCAGTTAGTGGAATAACATCCAATGCTTTTGATTGGATAATATTTGCATGGCTTCAGGAGAAAAACAAATCAGACATTCTAAGCAAAATTTTTGTCAAGCAGATATTGACGAGACATTTTTGTTTTTGCCAATCATAGGTTTGCAAATGTCGGCATCTAGCACATTTTGTTTTCATGGGGGCTGTGTAGACATCCTAGATTTCATTTGAATTCACATTGGCGCCGTGGGTTTATATCCATCAATCACCCTGCCCCCAAACCCCCAATAGATATACAGCTTTTTGGTGCTAATCCTCTGTATTTTAAAACCTACCTATTCCAGTCACGTTTACCTGGTTGGTGCTTTCAGGCTGATATGGCTACAGTAAATGGCGTCTCTGTGTTTACGGATCTGAATTTAATCGGCATCACTGCTGTATTTTCAATGGCGCGCCCAAAAATGACAGTGGGCGAGCCTATTCCTGATATACCTTCTTTATGCCTCCCCCCACCTTGCATTCGAGGCTCTGTCGCGTCACATCGACCGTGGGGCTGGCTCACTGAACTCTGACCTGTGAACTTTGACCTCTGTGGTACTCTTACAGGGGACATGAAGCAGCTGCTGGCGTGGATCCGAGGGAACATGCTGAAGGAGCGCCCAGAGCTCTTTATGCAGGGCGACACTGTGTAAGTACACACACGTAGATGCACAGTAAATACGTTACCGATGCTCAGACAAACAGACACGCGCGCTGTAGACACACACTCGTCATAAATGCAGTGCTACGTGTCCACTGCAGATTCGCCGTGAGGTCAAGGAGGTAGAATCACACCACATTCCCTTTTGTGATTTGGCCAGTAAATGCTTTACTCTTTGTCTAATGCATCAGGTATAAGAAATTATACCTTGCTTCCTCAGCCCTGAAAATCTAAACTGAGTGGATTTTTATTTTTAGAAATTCGAATATATTTTTTCAAAATGATACTTCAGCAAAATTATGTATTCTCCAACAGGTTTTATAGAGAGAATCATAATAAATAACCTTTATTGCAGTTACCAGCATGGACTGCTTAGTGCTAAATGAAAATAATGAAATCTGCTGTGGATACTGCAGTAAACCTCTGATACACAGTGTAGTCTTCAACCACACCATTGACCGTTTAGATGCGAGGGGCAACCCCTTTACCTACATTAGCACCTCGTACTTCAAATATAAAATAAAATACAAAATATAAAATTTATAAGCAGGTAAGTAAGCAGGTATTAATGGTTGGAAACAAAGCAAAATCCAATTGTTACATTGTATTGATTTTAGTAATTATAAATATTGTGCTATCTTTGTGAGAGGATGTTCTATGCATATTCTTCATTGTGTTTCATCTTGCTGCTTTACTGTCATGTTTTAGTGTAGCTCACATCACTTACATGAGCTCTTCTTTTTGACACACAGTAGACCTGGGATTCTCGTATTGATTAACGACGCAGACTGGGAACTGATGGTAAGACGGTGTGTGAATGTTTGTGCGTGTGTGTACAGTTCCTCAATCACTTCTTCCAATCTCTGTTTTAATGACATGCTCATTTTAGGTCTAGTGTCAGCTTCTCTTCATTCATCTAATGTGCATAAAGGTTGTGCTGGGTTGTTCTTTCAGGAAAACATGTATTGGCATCAGACCGTAATTTAAAGTAACATAATCAATTGAAAGAAGTCAATGTCTCAACAAATGTCAATGATGACTAAAACCGGCAAATCAAGTGTTGATTTAAAGCTGCAATTGATTTCTACAATTTACAATAGATTTTTTTTTTCTGTGTAATATTTTTCTGACATATTTGAAAGATATTTATGAACCATTTATTTATGAGTGTGTGTGCGTGTGCACAACCATATCCCTTGCAGGGTGAACTGGAATACCAGCTTCATGACCAGGATAACGTTGTCTTTATCTCTACTCTTCACGGAGGCTAACTGACTCTAAAGAGAAGCACCACACCCATACAGAAGCCCCTTCGCCCTTCAAAAGGTCAAATATCAGATGATCCATCAACAACGCCATCGGTGGCCAATTTCAATCCCAGCCATTGGCTTTTCGGACAATCCTTTTGGTTTAAAGTCCAATAAAACGTAACATCGCCGGGAATCTGGCTTCCGAGGGATATTCACTGTCCCCTATACCTTACAGGAGCGTGGCGGGGTTACGTTGGGGAGCAAGGGCTCATTAGGAAGGTCACTCTGTCTAGCCAGTGTCCAGATGGATTCTCTTGAGACATGATGGACCGGTTGCCCCATGTCAAATGGCTCCATTATAATTTTCGTTCATTTTACAGCTGTCAATTGTATGTTTACTATGTAAGTCTATATTTTTATTTTTTATCGGAATTAATAAATATTGCGACAATAATGTTTTATTTGCACTAATGTGATTTTAAATGTAGTGCAATAAAGTGTTTAAATAAAGATATTTCTTCAGTCCAGTATGCATACATTTTTTATATTTGTCATAAGCTTAGCAGCTTGATTATTTGATATTAAATATGTATGTGAGGACGAGGTTTTATTACATTCCTACACTTCTATAGTAGGCCTATAACTGAAAGTAGTCCTCTAAATATTATTTTGACGCTTTTGGATGACCTGTTCCTTTAGCATATCACATCGTACAGAAATAAAATGGCAAAACTAGTCAGATGACATACTATATTTTATGTTTGATTTACTTGTACTTCCTTATATAGAAAATTCATTAGAATAAACTATAGGGTGATGGCGGAAGGTCGAGCATAAATCTCTTGGCCTTGATTCGCAATGGAAACCCGTGTGATAATAGTAACACTATAATACAGATGCTAATGATGTCGAGGTAGAAATGCGTGATGTCAGTATTGGAGTGTGTGTGTGGGGTGGTAGTGAAAGGGGGAATACATGGGTAAACTTGCTTCTCCTGCAGTGTGACCTGTTGGGAGGCCATGAGTCATTTTTTTCTTTTATTAAAGACACTTCCTACTGAGATTTAAACTAGGCTTATAGGTGATCCACACCTGTTTTATTTTTTCGCTTATTTTTCAATAAGACATTTATAAGGATGATTAGGCTTAATTTTTATCGCCCATAAACTGACGAAATTTTACATTACTAAATATAAAATATGTTGTCCTAATTTCAGCTTAATTAGAAAAAATGTTTCGTTTGTTTACATTCTAAGATTACTGTTAGTCTAAAATATTTTATCGCATGGGCTATAGTGCGAAGTAAACATTAAGATGCATGCAGGAGATTTGTCACAAATTAAATATGGCTACTTCGCTCTATTAATTGCACACTTGCAAGTGAAGTTGATGCTATTTTACTATTTCATACGAATATTTCATTATTTTGGATTTAACCAACTTGATTTAGCACCCTATGATTATGTTTTGAACAACGACAACAAGCTATTTATTAATTTCCAAAAAGAATATCAAATATAGTCTACAAGCTATACGAATATGTAATTTTATTTAGAAAGGCTACAACATAGATCTTATAACAACGTTAAAGTAACAATTTAAATTACGTAGCTTGTCTTTAAAAATAATGGTTTAAACTAGCCAATTAGTTTGATGACGCGATTAAGTAGCCTATACCTATTTTACAAAATGGAGCACGGTAACGTTAAACATTTTCCTCTATTGATGAAAAAGCACACACCATAAACTTGTTAAACGAGTGTTATATAGGCCTAAGTGTTAAATATCGTAGCCAAAAGCATCAAATATATTTGAATGGGCAAGTCCGAATTAAGTAATTATTTCGAACTAACATTTAGGCTAGCATCATTTTAGACTTTTTTTTTTTATTGGGCTACTAATAGGCTATTTTAACAAACATTCAAAATCGTGATTTCTCGTTCATTCAATCTACAATTCTGGTTTCTCGTTTTTTACTAAATACACAATTTTTGTATTGGCACTTTTGTGAGTTCAGGCCTGAAACTAAATTCTAGCTACAAATAAAGTAAACATTCTGAATGTGTACTAGCCTACCTCTCGTTTGAATCCACCAGTCCATCAGGATATGATTGTATTAATACATTAATTAGCATATTTTTGGAACTGGTTTAGTCAACGGTTGGACGTCGATAACCGTTAGAAGTGCGCCATCGACAGGCAAGGCAATAGCATTTTTCAAAAAAAACCTATCAATACAACAGCGACAGAAAAAAATACCACCGACATTTCTTTTAGACATGTATAGCCAAGATATATGACTATTCTGTTTTATTTCATTTATAATATAATTACAGTCAAACTGCAACTCATTTTTAAACCCGGGAAGTGGAAAACTGGCTACTTCTTTGATTTTGCAGAATATGAAATTGCGTTAGGCTACTTTTATGATTTAATTTCTCTCTAAACAGTCAAGATGGACCTTCCCTGCATAACCCTTTAAGGTTGGACTTGGTCATTTGGTTTAAAACACGTTTATAACGTTTAAAAAAACGTTTGTCTGCTTGTATCCTAACAATCGTCAATGTGATTAGACTTCTGCTGTTGATAAATTACTCTGATATTATTCAAAGCCTTCCTAATTCAAAGAACTTGTGGGGCCCAGGAGGCCCTGCATTTAACTTTAATAACAATCCACGAAAGATTAAGCTTATGGTGAAACGAAAGAGTAGCTAAATTGAAATGAGTGGTAGTGTTTCTAATTAAATTTTAAAGTAGGCTATTCCTTTTGGTTTCTCAATAACACGTGGTGCAGGTGCAAAGGTTTAGTTCGGCCTCAAGTCGGTGCTTCCAAATGAAACAAAATCCCGTTGGGGCGTTGTAGGCTACATTTTCGTGTCCTGTTTTTCGTTGTCAAAAACGTCACTGAAACTACTTTGTAGTGTAATTAGCAGTTTATTGATTCAGCAAGTGGAACGTATAGTTACCAATACAATCAATCGACTGTCTGAAATGGAATATCAAATCAAGTCAAAACAACTATTTACCGACAGCTTCCCGCTGTTAAACTGCATTTAGCCCTAGGATTTAAGAAAATTCAGAATCACCAGAATTCATTCAGAATGAATTCTGAATCATTAATTCAGAATTCAGAATTAATAACACTAAAATTAATTCAGAATTAATTTTAGTGTTAGTCCTGGAGAATCAGACAGATGCCTGCACACACACTTTTTTTTCTTTTTTTCTTGCCTGACCCTGTGTCTCATACAGGCCTAGCAGCCTACGTTGAAACACACCGACAATTGTAAAATGCTAAATTATATAAAGGCAGTAGGCTAGGCTAACCTAACCAAAACAGTATCTAGAGTGATGCAAGTAGTTTAATAAATGAGGCCGAAAATGAATTCAGTAAATAGCGTGTTCACTCCGTTTGATGGAAAAGTCCTTCACCATGCAGCTTTGGGCAAAAGATGGCAGTCTCAGTGAATGAGAAACTCAAGCATGCTCAAAAGCATTTTCCCACCATGCTGTTATAATCAGCGTGACCTTTTATTCACTTACCATTCACAATGAGAAAAGCATAAACACTATCACGAACAAAATAAGTCTTACAGTCAACGAATTTCGTTTGGGAAATTGTTTAAATATATTACTTCAGTAGCTTAAACAACATTCAAAAAACCATTGCTGTTCTACAGACAGCCCTTTCGTTTTAACGAAAATAAACAATATTACATTTCCCAGACGAATATGATCAAGAATACGAATGCATAAAACAAAAGTGTTTGGATAATTATTTTAATGTATTGCATTTTTCTAAGGAACATTAATTAAAAGTTATGTGAATAAAGTAAAATAATCGTCCCTGTATCACAATGAGCGTCTTACCTTTAGCGAAACTTTACGAAAATGAATATTTAGTGTAGCTACAGTAGAAGCAGACAGCAGGGCCTAATGTCCTCCAGAACGAAGATGTGGAATCTCCAGCAACAGATGTCCAGGCACAATTCTTGGATTTCAATTATATTTTACAAGAATTGCGTTTGGACAATCAGTCTCTGGGACCCTTTGAAATGGATAATTTGATCACAACACACATAAAAAAACACCATGGAAATATATATTCCATGTGTAAACCAAAATACCATCTGAAATCTCTCATTGTGTCCCTGTTGGGCCTAGTAGATTTTCACACAAAAAATATCATTCTAGTAATAAAACACGTTCGTTCGGCGTTTTCCATTTTTTGAATGCCTGAATTTTTGCTTAAAAAGGCAAAAATATATCAGGTTGTTTGTTTTAACGAAATAAACAGACAAACCGACGTTTAAAGCTCCGGTAGCTATACGTAGGCTACGTTTTACCTCAGGATTTCTAGTTCTATTTTCTTCATTTTAAAAAGTTGCAATTGGTCTTTCATTATTTTAGATAAATAATAAAGTCGGGTTCTAATCTATAAACTACAAACTTTATTTTAATTTAATCCTTGGTAAAATTCTAAACTTCGAACGCATTCTATCTTCCTTTTAGACAACATTTAAGACGGTTAAAAGTTTGACGCTCTTTCAGAGCGCTTGTTAAAAATAATTGTATAAACCACACATAATTCAAAGCCTCAGCTCACTGCATAAGAACAAGAAACACTTTTGGAAAAAAAAGATATCAAATAAAATCAGCTAAAGAGCAGTTTTGTAAAGTCCTGCTTGTTACAGAAGCAGCTCTTCGCCATTTCTGCACCTGTGAGGGCGCACATCCTTGTAGTTCCACCTCTCGACATCAAGCAATATCATCATCTGATATTGGCAAAGACCGAAAAAACTATCAAAAACCATTTCCAGTCGACCCATTTCGATAGTTTTGTTGCCCGTAGTGTGATGATGTTAAAGCAAAGCCTCTTCTTACAACGCAACGGTGATGAAAATGCAAGGAAGCCTCTGTCCTGTGCGCGCGAGCGCTGTATCCTCACTAACGCAAGCGGAGAAAATGGTCAAATGCAAGAAGGAGGGATGCGTTGGGTCGCTCGAAGAGTCCGCACGCCCTCAGCAATGCCTTGATGGGACGGTTCTTATGGAATGGCACAGGCTATCACGTTCCTATGAAGGCTTTTCTCAGGCTCTCGTAACAATACCGGTGTTGCCACGACGAACGGCGAGAGGGAGTGGGGATGATCTTCGCTTGGTACTGAATTTGAATAACACCATGGGGTGATAAATGTCCATTGTGCTGTAGAAGTAATGAATCTCCACTGTCTTCTATTGCACACAAGCCAGCAGCTGCGAGCGAGGGACCAGCAGCCTCTTAAAGACACAACAGCCCCATTTTTTCCTCAACAGTGATCACAATCCATACACTGTTTATTCTGTTTACACACACTGCATGACGTTTGTTTTCTGGACACCTTTATGGGTGAGGAAAGCTAGTACAACGCTGTAACCAGGCACTTACGTAAAATACATGACCACTTGATCATCTTAAAACAATAAATGTCTTACATATATGAGAAAATAATAATAACGTAATAATATGAATACAAACAAGAATACATAAGTTTAAAAACATTTAGCTGTAGGCCTAAAGAAAGTTTTCTGAACTAAAAGAAAACTTAATATTGATATCCTATATATCCATGATATTGGATTTTAGCAGACCTATTGTCTGTTGTAATAAAGTTAAGACAAAACGGCATTTTTTCTTTCCACTATCATAAAGCATTTTAAATAGTTATACGTAGGCTATTTACTAAATATAAGCTATATACATACATAAAATGCTTGAGAGGTGACAAAACTGCATATTTTGGGTGACAAAAATTGGCGTTTGGCCACCAGTTTTCCCAAGGTTTTTATTTTATTATTTTTTTATTTTATTTTTTTGTAGCCTATATCTGTGGGGGGGGGGGAAACTATCCTCCATATGTAGGCCTACTAATTTTATGGTATAGGCTACATTCTAAATTCATAATGATTTCTTTAAAGGCCTAAACATATTTTTGACTAAAAAACAACTCCTTAAACATTTTCTTATGACAAATGGATATAAACTTATTTTAGTACACTGCTTTACCTAAGAAAGCGCGAGAACACTTCGTTTTTTTTTTTTGTTTTTTTTTAGTGTTCTAGTGTTTTTCCCCCATAATGTGGATTTGATAAGCAGGTGTTTCTGGTGAGGTAGGCCTACCTGAAGGAGAAACACTTAAAGCTTATTTACTACGCATTCCACTCAACCTACAACACACAAGCCTTCAAAATTGAGCAAAGTACTGAGGTAACATATCCAAAACAATCTATATTAATTCCCGCTCGAGCGCTCAACCCATCAGCGTGACTAGCGCGAACTGAAGGATCCCCTCCCTGTCCCTTTTCTCCTAATAAATCACGGCCTAACCCCCGCCTCCTGGGCACTGCTCCTCCCTCTTAAAGTGAAACTATTTTATCCTTTCATCTGTCTCTCTGAAGTAAGCGAGTTAACCTCCTCTTCAGTTCAGCGGGGTGTCTTGCCCGCGTGCAATCCATTGCTCATTTGGCGCTAAAAGAGTCTTTCCCGCTGCCGCCTTTTCACAGGCGCTTCCCGAGCGTCAATCCTGAGTGCCTATACTTGAGAGGGTTAACCGCTATCCACAGATATAATACTCATTTAATAGAAGCATTAATGGAACCCCATTGGCGTTTAGACGTAATTTATGGCTTTTGTGTAGTTTAAGGAAGATGTTTATGCTTTTAATTACATTTGAAAGAGAAAGTCAGTGCTAGCTGACGCACTTCGCTACTTGATGGAATGTTAGAAAAAAAAGGTTCAACTGCGTTCTATATTCGTGATTTTTGCCCAAAAAACGTTCTTAAATAATTGCATTTTTCTAGTGATAAGTATGTTTTCGAGCTTTTTGATTTATAAAATGTAATGCATAAAAACTAAATTAATTAAAACTAAATCTATAAAATGACCCCAATGGAAACCAAATGGAAAAAGGTTCTACACTCTGAAAAAAAAGGTTATATACTTGTAGTAACATGTGTAGCCTATTTAGAATTGTATAGTCCTGAAACCCTTTATATGAAATGGTTCTTTGAGTGAGAGTTTAGGGTTCTTTTTTCCCGCCTTTTTGTTTTTTCAAATCTGTAACTGTCAAAGCCACCTCTGATCTTCTGGAGCTAAGCCATCTTTAACTTTAAAATTTGTAACTGGTTTCTTTTTAGATTAACAGGACATGTAGGCTAAGTGTGAGAATAGCTCTGTTCTGTTCATTGGATACTAATTTTATAATCTCCACAAAGTAATAGAAATATTGAATTTATGATCCATATTGTTCGATTTAAAAAATATATATTATGCTGCAAGATATTACTTGGTCTTTATTGCATCTATATCATGCTGTATGTCAATTGTTATTTATTAATGTTTTCAGACAACTAAATATATAAAACAAATATAAGCACCTAGTTGACAAAACATGCTGTTTTTTATATTATAAGACCAGGATAAAATAATAATGAAAATAAACTATTATTAAAAAATGATATTTATAACGCCATTAAGATACATTCATGGTTCTTTATGGAACCTTATACGTTAACAGGGTTTCATTAGTTAGCATGAACTAATATTAAACTGCACTTCTTCAGCATTTATTTTGTTAATGTTAATTTCAACATTTACTCATACAAAATCAAATGTTGTAATTTTTAACATTATAGTCAATGCACTGTGAACTAACATGAACAAACAATGAACAGTTGTATTTTTATTAGCTGATGTTAACAAAGATACAGTAAAATACAGTAACAAATGTATTGCTCATTAGTTCATGTTAGTTGATACATTAACTAATGTTAACAAATGAAACCTTATTGTAAAGTGTTACTATTAAAGGCACCACAAAGGGTTCTGCTATTGTTACAAGCCAAAGAATCATAATTTGGTACTGTTTAGAACTCAAGAGTGTATATGATGTGCCTGACAGAACCCTTTAAGGTTCTTTTTTATACAAGTCAGTTATACAAGTCTTAACTACAAAATAAAAGCTGTTTAATATTTACAACCGTTCAGTTCACTGCATAAATGACAACTTTGTGTGGTGACACTTGGTTTATGAAAACATATATGAAACAGCAGAAATGTAAGACATTGGAATAGAATTCACTCACACAAAAAATTATGTTTTACACTAGTATGTTGTAGTACTTTCTATACAGGCTCTGTATTTCTGGCTTAAAAATTTGAAAAGTTATTTGCATCGTTGTCCCCAACAAATTTGAAACTCAGATGCAACAAAACTCTAGCAGGGAGAAAAGTACACAAAACTCAAGTTGCCCAGTGGGCCAGCTGGGCAGGATATTGTCAAGTCATGCACATCAGGACAGTGGGAAACATTGATTTGTTTTGGCACTGTGCTTTCCCTATTCACAGATAAATGTTTAACTCAGAAGCTGAAAGGAGCAGTGGGGGAGAGGAGTCCAGATCCACGGGGTAGGCAATGAAACTGCCCCTTTGAGGAAAGGAGGAGGAGGGGGAACAATGGACCAGGGAGAATTCTAAAATAAGCCTCACCAGATGAAAACATCTCAAGCGCGCTATATACGCTAAGCAGGACAGGGTGGATCAATGTACACCTCCGACCATCTGTGGAAAGATACTTATAGAGGATTATGAGCTACAGAAACTTTAATAGTTTTCTTTATGCTACGGCTGTAAATTTCCATTTGTTCGCTTTCATTCTGTTATTGACGTTTTTCACTTGTGTTAATTTATTGAAGGCCTAATATTACACAACACGCAGAACTATAAATCACACCTAATGTGACTGTGATGAAATGTGTTTCTCAACAATACTTTTGTGCTGGAAATTATGATGATTGCTGTACATTTCAGATTTGGTGTGCCAGTGTGTTTTATCTGGGTGACTGAAATTGAAGTTGTCACATTTAAGTTATGTGTGTCTAAAAAGGCTCAACGTTGTTTCCAATAAAACAATATTCTTCGTGCCGTTATTATCACAGTTTATATTTCATTGCTCGCCATTGGCTTTATTCCATCACAACTGCATTATAGATTTTCTTCACATAAGTGCAATCTATAAATAGTATGGAGTATCTGCCTGGGCTGGATATATTATAGAACAAAACGATGCGAACAACAGCCCCAAGATATCTTCTACATTGACCATCTTTATGACATCTATGATTTCATGAGAAACATTCTCAATGGATTTCAGTAGGTGTGAAAATCTAAATTTTTACAGTATCATATTTAAAGCACTGAATGATGTTTGCACTAAATAGTTAATTAATAATACGCTGTAATATGCTATAATAGTTATAGCTAACATGCCATCTATGTTCAAGTTTGGGGTCTGTAAGATTTTTAAATGTTTTCTAAAAGAAGTCTCTTCTGCTCAACAAGGCTGCATTTATTTGATCAAAAATACAGTAAAAACAGTAATATTGTAAAATATTATTACATATTAAAACATTTTTTTTCAGGATTATTTGATGAATAGAAAGTTTTAAAAAATCTGCATTTATTGAAATACTTTTTTTTTTAACTGTAAGTCTTTACTATCATTTTCTTGACTTTCATAATGTATAATGAAATAATAAAATATAAACATATTGTTTTAATGTTTATTCCAATATTGTACAAAATGTAACACTTTAAGATGTTAAAATTTAGCTTACGGAGACAATAGTATTTTACTTATAAATTCTGCATATATTGCACAATTCCTTTGTGGGATATTGAGTACATGCCGGAATATTAGTGTTTAATATTTGATGACATCATTATAGATAATGGCATTAAGTGTGTGGAATAATTTCTGGCACTCCTCTGGTTTCCAGCATTCCGGACGCTTCTTGTTAACTTCCGGAACCCCATGTTTAGTTGGCAAACTGGGTAGGAGGGTTTGTATACAGACTCTTGCTCTCCCTTTCTCACTTGCTCTTGTCCCCCCCCCCTCCACTAAGAGGAAAAAAGGCACACAAATTCTTTCACTGTGGTTGGCTGGTTGCCAGGCAACACGGACAGTGAGTGAAGCAGCGGTGACTTAGGTTAAAGAGACTACAGGGAAATTCATTCCTCGTTGTAGGTTTCACAGAGCCACAGTGCTTTAAGTACACACATCCACTCCAACAGCACTCTCAACAAAGCCACAACCACAAAACACTACAACAACAAGAGATGCTGGCTTTTCAAAATGATTTCAATTGTGCCCTAATCGGTTTGTAAGAGTTAGTAGTCATGCATTGTCCATTCACAGAAGTCAAGATATTCAAAGTGCAAATAAAACTTCAAGGGAACCTCCACAAGAGTGCTTTTATTTTGAAATGAACACCGCTGGATAGTTCATTTAAAGAAGCTGGCTGCAACTCTTGAAAAAGGGCTTAATTAGGCCATAATGCCATTTGCCAGCGGTTAAATCAAAGAGAAAGCAATAAAGCAATAGAGAATATGGCACTATTTGGAGTCCTCAGGTGCACTTGGTCTCACCATTGCACTATAGTCTGTGCATATGTTGTCCTCAGAAGCCAAGAAAACCCTTCTGTAGTTACTGATCGAAGTTAAAGGAAAAATTAAACAATGATTCACTCACCCTTATACTGTACAAAACAGTTCATTCTTGTGAGCAACAAAAAACAAGATGTTTTGAAGGATGTTAATGCTGCTCTGTTCCTGAAAGCATATAGCAACTGTCATAACTAAAGCCCTTGGCTTTTAGTATGTTAGCCTTACTGTTCTGTATAAGCTAGTGTGCTCCAAAACAATAACAAATTTGCATTTAGAAGATATAAGCATTCAAAACTTAAAGTCTCTCAATTCCGCCAGTATGGATCAATGATTTTCATGACATCACTCTGCACTTTAGCTTCTCATCCCATTTTCTGTCCAATCAAATTCTTTCTAGAATCTAAAGCATCCTGCCCGGTCGGCAGGAAATCGGTCACTTGTTCACACAATTACTACTCTCTA
This sequence comes from Gobiocypris rarus, assembly GCA_023029165.1. Lineage (NCBI taxonomy): Eukaryota > Metazoa > Chordata > Actinopteri > Cypriniformes > Gobionidae > Gobiocypris > Gobiocypris rarus. The sequence continues at coordinate 14,005,943 of CM040922.1, forward strand.
TATGGTGAAAGGCTCATAGTGCACTATATAGGGGATAGGGAACGATTCAGACAGTGTAAATACACTGATCAGGCATAGCATTATGACCACCACATCTCTTCATCACGGCACCTGGATGGGATATATTAGGCAGCAAGTAAACATTTTGTCCTGAAAGTTTATGTGTTCGAAGCAGGAAAAATGGGCAAGTGTAAGGATTTGAGTGCATTTGACAAGGGCCTAATTGTGATGGCTAGTTGACTGGGTCAGAGCATCTCCAAAACTACAACTCTTCAGTGGTCAGTATCTTTCAAAAGTGATCCAAGGAAGGAACATTGGTGAACCGGCGACAGAGTCATGGGCGGCCAAGGCTCATTGATGCACGTGGGGAGCGAAGGCTGGCCTGTGTGTTCCGATCAAACAGATGAGCTACTGTAGTTTAAATTGCTCAAGAGGTTAATGCTGGTTCTGATAGAAAGGTGTCAGAATACACAGTGCATCAGTTTGTTGCATATGGGGCCAAGTTGACCCCTGTCCACCGCCGAAAGCACCAACACGTGCACCAGAACTGGACCCAGAGCAATGGAAGAAGGTGGCCTGGTCTTATGAATCACGTTTTCTTTTACATCACGTGGATGACCGGGTACGTGTGCGTCGCTTTCCTGGGGAACACATGGCACCAGGATACATATGGGAAGAAGGCAAGCCAGCAGAGGCAGTGTAATGTTTTGGGCAATGTTCTGCTGGGAATCCATGTGAATGCTACTTTGACACGTACCACCTGCCTAAGCATTGTTGCAGACCATGTACACCCTTTCATGAAAACGGTACTCACTGGTGGCTGTGGCCTCAGCAGGATAATGCGCCCCGCCAAAAAGCAAAAATGGTTTGGGAATGGTTTGAGAAGCACAACAAGTTTGAGGTGTTGACTTGGGCTCCAAATTCCCTGGATCTCGATTCAATTGAGCATGTGGGATGTACTGAACAAACAAGTAAAATCCATGGAGGCCCCAAATCCTGCTCCGGTCAAGAGACACGATAGCACAGAGCGGATCATATGTGCGAGTTGGCACAGACCACAAAATGTATCAAATTCGGACCCATTTGAATTCTGCACAGAATGCTATATTTTAAAGCGATATGGAGGAGATTAGGAGGAGAAATGGTTTGAGATTAGGAAGAAAACTGTAGCTTTACCGAGATAAACGGTGGCTCTGGCCGAGATGTGATATAAACAAAATGCTATTGACTATTTAAAAAAAATGGGAGGAGCTGTATGTTATGTCCCGCCCAGTTTTCCTGTTTCAGTGGAAATTACGTCCTCGGTGTATATGACATTCTATCTTATATAAAAAATGTCCTGGTTTTTCCCAGCTTTATAATGGCATTGACTTGTTGGTTCGTTTTTGAAGTCCATAAAAGTGCATCTATCCATCATATAACTGCTCCACATGTCTCCGGGAGGTTAAAGGGGTACTTCAGCGCTGGGAAGATGAATCTGTATTTAAACTCGGTCATTAATGTAGTAGAAATGTGAAATTACTTTTGAATTTGGTGCCTTCTAGACTGAGAAAACACAGAAAATGTATTTTTGTCTCATGGGGATGAAAAACAACAATTCCCAGAATGCACTTCGCTGCCCTACGCTAGGCACGACATGGTTTACTTGCCCACCACATTCATTTTCATAAATTCAGTTCAGTTAGAGACGCTACAATTAAAAACTGAACGTGTCTGTTCAATATATTATGAGGGAGTCGATTGAGTGTCACGGCACAAACGCAGCAGGAGTCGGATTACATTCATCACATGAGCTGAGCTGAGGTAATCGCGGGATTTGCGGCTGCGGCTGCGGCTGCATTCACAGCACGTGAACAGTCTGCCGCATTTTCAGTTCATGTCTTTGGAAGTTTAACTTTCATAGGAATTCATTTGAAAAGTTGACACACTCACTTTGCTCTCCACCGCTCCGTTTACATGAATCTCCGCAGCTCCCAAGCTGAGTGCTGTGAGTGTGATGTTGAAAACATGTGGAAATAGCGCCCACTGCTGGCTGTAGTCTTTAGCATCTGGACAAAGACTCCTCCGATGACGCAAAATGATGATATTTGCGTCATCGGAGGAATTTTTCCAGAAATAAAATACATAATTATCTCGTCTCAGGGTCATTTGAGGGGGGAAAGTACGATAATTTGAATATACGCCTGGGTTTCTACTGATACAAAGCTTAATGCTAATCGCTGAAGTAACCCTTTAATGAAGGCCATGTGAAGTGAAGTGGCGCGTTTGTGTAAAAAAAATATCCATATTTAAAACCTCATAGACTAAAATACCCAACTTCCGGCGGTCAGTGGTACGCAAGTCAACGCAATGTACAGGAGCATCGCAAGCTTTGACGCCTCTCGTGGATAGTGCTGGGCAACAAACTCTAGCCCCTCTTCTCGTGTATCGAAATCCTCCGCCATTTCTCTTTAAAAATTCTTGTTTTAGACTTCTAATTCATGACCAGTGTTTTTTTTTTCTCTATCCTTTACACAAGTCGCGTACACAAGTCGACTTATGACTCATATTGCCATAAGTCGACTTGTGTACACCGCTGACCGGCGGAAGCTTATTCTATAAAGTTTTAAAATTGATATTTTTCTAACAAAAAAGCGCCACTTCGCTTCAGAAGGCCTTTATGAACCCCAGGGAGACGTGTGGAGCAGTTTTATGAAGATAGATGCACTTTTATGGACTTAAAAAACGAACCAACAAGTCATTGCCATTATAAAGTTGGGAAGAGCCAGGATTTTTTTAATATAACTCTTATTTTATTCATCTGAAAGAATAATGTCATATACAGCTAGGATGACTTGAGGGTGAGTAAATCATGGGCTAATTTTCATTTTTGGGTGAACTATCCCTTTAACCCAACAATTAAAATTATGGATTTGGAGCAACATGAATATGAAAGATGCTTTTTTTTATTTTTAAATGAACTATCCCTTTAAGTTGTTATTCATTGAAAGTATGTCTGTAAGTCATGACAAATGGAAATAGCGACAGATTACATACATCCGAGTGTAACCGACATTGAAAAAGAAGGTTCAGTTTTGATATTTTGAATAAACATTATGAGAGTCAAAATATATTTTAAAAAACAAAACACGGGTGACATGCATTTACAAAATGGATTAATTTTCATTTCCAATTTAAATCTAAAAATCGACTTTAAATCGCATTTACACTTAGGCTATTCAAAAGAACATTGTGTTACAATGTTAAATTTGTAACAATATTACTGTCAGGGGTGTAGTTTAAATCCCAAGGAAGGATGATGCGTGACGCAGAATGACAGGTGATAATAAACTTTAATTAACACAAAGAGCAATTACACAACACAAGATCCATAAATGGTAATGCAAGACAATAAACAGAGGAAAACTGAGGGCTTAAATACACAGGGCTAAATGATGAACAAACAAGGAAGAGGTGAAGAATAAAAAATTAATGTATACCTGCATGATATTACTCTGTACTCACATCGGACCAGCGGTTTGGAAAATGGATGGATGATTTCGAAAACAGCAATTGATTCTACACTTGTTATTCGGTGCATTGTCGGATTAAGTGCACATGATAACATCCACCATGGGTTTGGACACCACGGCTGTCCCGTCAAATAGTGCCATGAAATAAATTAAAAGGATTAAACCAGAAAAATATAAAAAAATTTTGTTCCCCTAAATATTGGCCTTTGGTGCAGTATGGATGTTTAAGTCACACTATTTGTTCAGCCACTTCAGCTCTGCAGCATTTTTCGAATAATTATGACGTATGCAATATTCGACCCACGGGTGGGGCGTAGAGCTGAAGTGGTTAAAAGACACTTGATGACAATGAGGTTTGAAGGATTTTACGTCTAAGATTGACAGCGAATAATGACTTTAATTTTAATTTGAGTTCAGATTAATATGGTGGTATTTAACACAGTACATCTCTAGGCATTTTTGGAGCTTCGCAGATGTGATCATTAGGGACTGTCATTGAATGAAAAGAACTGTGTAAAATATAATGGCATATGGGTTTGGAATGAGTAGAGGTAGAGTAGAGTAAATAATACCAGAACTTACGTTTTTGGGACTACAACTGCAATCCTGAAGCATTGGTGTGAAACTATACCAAGAGAATTATGCCTTAAAATATTTAAAAAAAATAATGATAATATAAAATAATTAAATGATATGGCCTCTTGTAAAATATCAAGCCCGGAGGCAGACCAGCAGTGTTCATCACCCAGTATATTTTCGAACCTTGTTAGGTGAGTCGCTATTCAGCAAAGGTTAACAGTACACTAGTACTTCAATATGAAAAAACAATGGTTTGCAGAAGTGTGTTAAGCAACGTGTCTGCTTAAAAAAGGTGTCACTGAATCCCACTCTACTGATGGAACAAAATCACTACAGTGCTAAAGATTTACAGAGGCAATTTCGTCTAAGTGCTTTGGTCATCTCGCAGTATTGGCCAAATGGGAACATATGAGGTACCCAATGGTCTGATTACCAGTCAATTTATCTATACTATCAACACAGTAGCTCTCCTTCCTTTAAAGATGTATCTTTTTACAGAATCAGCCAAAGACAGAAAATAATTGAAATGCAGTGTATTTTCACAATAGTGCTGGTGGTATTATTAATCATACTAACTTTTTTGAGCTTTAGAAATTGGTGGGTATGTTCAAAATAGCATACTTCTCATATTTTTACAGTAAAAGGCACATTTTCTACATAGAATACCCTGATAACATACTACATTTCCTAGAATATATTTAGGTAACTTTTGGGCTGCGTCCGAAATCACATGGCACTTTTTTTTGAGTAAGCAATTACTTAGCAACTGCTAAAAAAGTACATTCTATATCATATATCGTTGTTTCTATATCATATGAAACAAGATTATTTTTCTTACCCCATTGGCAGATTTTTTGATTTATAAATGCATCTTGATTTAAGAATTTTTAGATATTTAAACAGGAAACAAGACAAAAATACTAAATACGAAAAGCATTTTTTACACTGGAAAAATTTACCTTTGGTGACATTTCTACAAAATGATAAAAACAGATGAATATGAATCGTCCAACGTTTTATTATATAAATTTTGCAGCAGCTTGGAAATGAGATGTCAGGTGAGTGGAGCTAAATGTTCAATGCTCTATGATCTATCAAATTTAAAAATAAAATACAACCTAGACTAAAACCTAGAAAAACATTTGTCTTTGAGCCCTTCGCAAGTGACCTGCGTAATTATTACAATATCAATTGTAATAAATGATACAGTTTTGAACTGTAAAATAGACAGTAAACTAAGTGCTGTTCTGTTAAACCTAAAATGTTGCTACCGTATTTTTTACGGTAAAGTTCTTGAAACCACAGCTGCCTTTTTTTTTACCGTAAATTTTACAGGGATTTATTTTTTACAGTGCAGGTGAGTTACTGAGCAAGTTTACTGCGTCAGAAAAGCCACACATCTGCAGGTGCAATTATGTGATGCAAATGTCAAAATGTATTAGTTTACAAATCATTCACCATGGTAAAAGTGTTTTAAGGTCATAACATATCCTTGTGCAAAGAATCTGGAATAAACTGCAGTGAATATGTTTTAGGAGCAACAAAAACATAGGTAGATGCAAGTTTTTCCAATGAGCCAGTGGCATTAAGCATACTCTGGGTAAGCAGTATGCTTGTAGTCCATTGAGAACATAGCTGGTGTTTTTTAAATCCAAGCCTCCCAAAAAGCTTCAGTGAAGATTCAAACTAATTTCCCATTCAGTGTTTGACTGTCACTTCACGACTGCTGAGTAAGTTTGTGCGATTGAGCTGAGCGTGGGACCGTGAGTGACAGTTATTGAGCTGATGAGCCGTGAGACGTCTGTATGGAAACATGTTATTGATTATCGCAATGCTGGACGAAGTTTAAGGCTTTCCCATAGTGTTGCAGCTGCCCTTTTAGGGATTTTGACTGACCCAAAGAAAGGGTCTGTGGAGGTGCTGGGACCAATGGACCCCCCTTTCACTTTGTATGCCACATGGCTTCGTATATCCATAGGCTCACGGCAGACCCCCCACTAGGCATAGGATAAAGTGGCTTAATCAAAGTTGTCCAGGGGAAAATGGCCCCCTCCTTCTCTGAATTAATGTTTGGGCCCGGGCTAGTTGTCTTGTGTGCCCTCAACCCCCCGCCACACCCTGCTGCCCTGCTTCTCAGACCTTTGACCCAGCAGTGAAAAGTTAGTTGGGATGTTGGTGAACTCTCTCAGGGGTGGCTATGCTGAAGGCGCTGGGAAAGTGCCCTCCGAGGGCCAGGGGTTGGAGGGGTAGGCGTGGGTACCATGAAACGACACTCCCTTTGACCCAAGTCTCCGGACCAAGCCTGAGCACGCCGCTAATTTAATTGTTACAGGCATTGCGGCTTGCCAAAGATAGAAGGGCCACTTGAAATCAGTTTCGCTGGATGTCAGCCGTATTCCCTTTACTCTCTCAGCGCCTTTATCTCTTTGTTCAATGTGGGCTGTTTTCTTTTCTGATTACACCCTTCAATGTTTTGGTCTTCTGCAGCATCTGGTCATTGAGCTTCTCTCTTTCACTTGATCTCTCTGTAAGGAGCATCTCAGCATTCATAAAGACAAGAACTCAATAGTGTGGACAGCCACTGATCAATTTTACATTCCTTTGTAGATGAACAACCAGTAAAAGATTGAATCAATATGGAGGTTTTTTTTGTAAGTGATTTGATTAAATTAAATTAAAGTGCAACAACAACATCTATCTATCTATCTATCTATCTATCTATCTATCTATCTATCTATCTATCTATCTATCTATCTATCTATCTATCTATCTATCTATCTATCTATCTATCTATCTATCTATCTATCTATCTATCTATCTATCTATCCATCCATCCATCCATCCATCCATCCATCCATCCATCCATCCATCCATCCATCCATCCATCCATCCATCTATCCATCTATCTATCCATCTATCTATCTATCTATCTATCTATCTATCTATCTATCTATCTATCTATCTATCTATCTATCTATCTATCTATCTATCTGTCTGTCTGTCTGTCTGTCTGTCTGTCTATCTATCTATCATTTTAGCTACATATAATACTGAAAAAATAGCTCTTCTAACGTCAAACCAAAAGACACGTCATATTATTGGTTCATTTGTGAAACAAGCTCAACACATCCCTCTTGTGGTTGTTCACTGTAGGCAAACATTTAAAGAAAGAAACAACTAGAACTTGTGTTTGTTTGTTTTCTGAAATAAAAACGTTTTCCATCTAAGCAATTACATAAAAGCATATATATATATATATATATATATATATATATATATATATATATATATATATATATATATATATATATATATATATATATATATATATATATATATATATGTATTTGCCTGCTAATGTACGACACTTAATTTAGGTTATCAGACCTCCTTTGCTTTCCGATGACGCAGTGGTTTCAATTGCTGACACTTTTTAAAGAAAGTGTTGTTTATTAATTTCGAATTTCGTCGTTTATTTTATACAGTGTGTAACAAATAAAAAGAAAGTTTGATAAATTGGTAATGTTGTGCTCTGTGAATTTGAACTAAACATGACAAAAATATCACAGTCATCCAGCCTAACTCTATGAATGTCAGTGATTTAATTGACAGTACAAACGCTAAAATGGCAGTGGTTTGGACTCTTTTGGTTGCGAAAAAGAAAATCACTATGCTCTGTTACACGAAAAAAAATCCCCAAAACGACCGTCGACATTCTACCCTAAAACATTTAAGCTAGCGAAACAATGTAGCGAAACGTTCTAAAATAACAGTTGAGGTTTAGAAAAGAACGTCGATGTGCTTCGGTGAAACATTCTAAATAACAGTGAATGTAAACGTTACAATGAACACATAATGTAGCAGTTCAGAGGAAAAGAATCCTCACACGGAAGCTGTAACTCAAACTCAGCTAACAGAACACGTTGGCTCCTTCACTCAGGGGGGAAAGAAGCATTGAGGGGGAGTGTGAAGTTTAGGGAAGAGCCCTCTTTCCTTCAGCTGCTGACGCGGATGGGACTGTTTGTGCAACGACGCACCGGGCCATCGAAATCCAACCATGTTATCTGGGATTATAACTGTTTGGACCATTCTTGCAGTAGCACAATGCTACTTTTCAGAGGAAAATTATACCGACGAGTCAAAGATGCAGCCGCCAACGGTCGTAATAGTTATAATCGCACGGAACGCCGCTCATTCTTTACCACATTACCTCGGAGCTCTCGAGAGATTAAACTATCCCAAACAGCGCATCTCTATCTGGTAAGTGACTTCCTTCCCTGCAGTTTAATATGGTTGATTATCTTTTTACTATTTGTAGATGTCAAAAGGTCAATCTTATTTGCATTTCATCACCTCCTCCCCTTGACTTTTGCAAACTTTTCCCTAAAAGCGAATCCCCTTCCCCCCAACTAATAACGTTCAGGAGGTGCTCTTTATTTATTCACTTACATTTATTTCATTTCTAGCGCATAGCTACTATTTAGAAAATTAACTTGGTAAAAAGAAAATATTGCATGATTTAACGTTAAATAGCTTAAACTAGTTTATTTTGTGACGAGAAGTCAGATGCTACATCACCAGTGGCATAGTTTGTTATTACATGTTAGTTCATGTTCATTTGTATTACTCAGTATTTGGGTCAATGACAAATAAGAGTGTCCTAGATAAAGAAATGTTGATTTCATACATTTTTGAAAAACCTTTATACCATTATTAACTAAAGTTTAAATTGAATTACTCTAAAATGTCAATTGGTGTATCTATCAAGTATAAAGTTATACCATATTTTGCCATATATACACATCTTATTTTTAAAAAAAGTTAAAATGTAAGTTAAATATATGTTTAAAGATTAAATATATATATGAATTTGTGACTATGATAATTTTTTTTGGAGTGAGTTGCACCATATGATATTTTAGAACCTGAAGTTAATTTGCCTTGTCATAAAAAGGGTAAATTATCCATATATTAAGAGACTTATTGACCTTAGCACACAGTCATAAAGGTGATGAGGGTCCTTGCTATGATATTATTTATTGTTTAATGTTTTTTATGTTTCTGCATATCGGATACACCACATGACTTTATTTTTATTTTTACATCAATGTCTCTAATTAACTGCTGTCTCTCTGTTTATTGTTTCCTGTAGGGCAGCAACAGACCACAACATTGACAACACAACAGCTATCCTGCGAGAATGGCTCACCGTCATGCAAACACAATATCACTATGTGGAGTGGAGACCTTTAGATAAACCCACGTGAGATGATCATCACACAACATGCACCAATGGCAGATATCCTGTCCTGATAAAACAAAAATTCTAAAATGCTTTTAGGTACCACCAGTAGGAAGTTTAGGCCAACAGTCAAGTTTTGATCACTTGTTTTATCTGCTCAGGTCCTATGCGGGTGAGCTGGGGCCCAAGCACTGGACTAACGGCCGCTATGAATATGTTATGAAGCTCAAACAGGCAGCGCTGAACTTTGCCAAGAAACGCTGGGCTGACTACATTCTGGTATGACCCAGTTAAAACATATACACCCTGATTCAGTTCTTATTGGGGTCAGATATTGTGCTATAATTTACTGGAATTTGTTTATTTTTAATATTTAAAAATGCTTGTGTGCTGCTGCGCGGATTAGGGTTAGGGTCCATGGCACAGTCATTTTCAATTGCCTCAAAATAGCAACGCGCCAACAATGTGCCTGAACACACCACGTTTTCAGACCAACATGCCCATGGGCGAACAGATGGGTGTGAGTTCATTTGCTATTTAAACAACGTGAAAATGGTAACTGTGTCGGGCTGAATTTAGCAAAAAACACTTGCCTGACTTCGCATTGCGCCGAGTGTATGATCGGGCCCCATGTCATCTGACTTTCTGACCTTAGCATTCTATGTGGTTTATGCACTTGAAGAAGGTGTGCTAAACTTCGAGGTGCCAAAAACAGGATTTGACCACAGAATTCATCTGTTTATCAAATTTCAGAGAATTATCAAACTGCACACCATGGGCCACATTTACTAAACAGGGCAAATTAGCATGAGAGCGCAGCTGATGAGAGTTAAAAGTTCTGCACGTGATCAACTGACAACGCGCAAATTAAAGAAGTCGAATCATTTCCTTAATGACCAATGCAATCTACCAAGAGCTGGACAAATTAAAGTCTGGTTTAAAACATGCTTTTATTTTGCCGGTAAATAATGGCGCAAATACCTGTAAATTGACTTGCGCAAACCTTAGTAAATCACCTTGCAAGATTCATTTAAATACTCTCCTCCCATACATTTTGCGTCTGAAAGGGACACTCCTACAAATGCTAATGCAATAAGGTCAGCTGCAAAAATAACTTTTCAGAGCTAAAGTTTCACTGTGTGTCTTTAGTTAATCCTGACGGTAGTTTTTAATGGTGAAAGAGTGTTTGCGTTGGCACAAGCTGTTAGTAAATCTGGCCCCAAGATTCTTTACCACCAATTTACAGAAGTGGGCCAAAATGCCCAGATCTGAGTAATTTGGGGTGTATGATGCTCCAAACCATCCATGATTTCATTGGCTGTAAACAAATTCAATAGTTAAGGGAGCATATAAAATGAATAGATCCAAGAATAGATCCTTGTGAATCCCCACTATACAATGGTAAAAATATTGACCAAAATGAACAGAAAAAGCCCTGTTAGAGAGGAACAACTTTATCCATGTGCCATTCATCGAATTCCCACCATCTTTTAGGAGAGAGACAAGGATATCATAATCAATGGTGTCAAATGCTGCGCAGAGGTCTAATAACACCAAAATGGGTTTTGCTTTTAATCCCGGACTGAAAATGTCTAGAAATGTCTATCTTTGCTAATATCGGGACTATTAATGACATTCTTTGTGTTTATTTCCTCATCTGCAGTATTCAGACACAGACAACATCCTGACCAACCAAGACACCCTGCACCTTCTGATGGCGGAGAATAAGTCTGTTATTGCCCCCATGCTGGACTCACAGTCAGCATACTCCAACTTCTGGTGTGGCATCACTCCACAGGTACAGAACCATGTGTTTCCAGCTTGGAAGTGCGTATTAGTATACATGTGTATTTTCTTAAAATGCAACGAGTACTAGCTAACATTTCATCTTGCTTCTAATGTTGCTGTATAATATTAAGAGCATTGGAGAAGCTACTTTGAAACTGTATTTTCTAAATTTATAAACTAGCGGTGATTTAAATTAGATAAACTACAGTCAAGCTAATATGAAGTCGCTAACTGCATTGTGTGTGTGTGTGTGTGTGTGTGTGTGTCCTTGTTTATATTACATTCTGGGGACCCCATAAGGAAATGTCCCAATAAGGATAGTAAAACCTGAGATCACCTACATTAAGGGGACCAGCCAGCGGTCCCCACTTTTCAAAAGGCTTATAAATCACACAGGATGAGTTTTTTTGAGAAAGTTAAAATGCAGAATGTTTCCTGTGATGGGTAGGTTTAGGGGCAGGGGCAGTGTAAGGGGATAGAATGAACAGTTTGTACGGTATAAAAACCACTACACCTATGGAGAGTCCCCACAAAGATAGTGAACCAGACGTGTGTGTGTGTGTGTGTGTGTGTGTGTGTGTGTGTGTGTGTGTGTGTGTGTGTGTGTGTGTGTGTGAGTGTGAGTGTGTGTGTGTGTGTGTGTGTGTGTGTGTGTGTGTGTGTGTGTGTGTGTGTGTGTGTGTGTGTGTGTGTGTGTGTGTGTGTGTGTGTGTGTGTGTACCATTCACATTTCAAGAAATTTATAATTTTATTCAGTAAATATGCATTCATATAAAAAATGGCAGTAAAGATATTTATAGTATTTATAAATTCTATTTTAAATAAATGCTGTTCTTATAAACGTTCTATTTAGCAAAGTGAAAAGTTATCACAGATTCCATAAAAAATATAAAGCACGTTTTCAACGTTGATAATAATCAAAAATGTTCCTTGAGCATCAAATCAGCATATTAGAATCATTTCTAAAGGATCATGGGACTCTGAAGACTGGAGTAATGATGCTGAAATTTCAGGAATAAAAATATTACTTTTTAATATATATTTAAATAGAACACACTTTTTAAAATTGTAATAATATTTCACAATATTACTGTTTTACTTTGTTTTTTTTGTGTCAAATGCAGCCTTGGTGAGCATAAGAGATTACTTTTAAAAACACTTTTCTTTTAAAAATCTTACCAACCCCAAACTTTTCAGCAGTAGTAAATACATGTATATATATTATTTTAATAATTATTATTATTATTTTCATTTTGCCATCATTTCAATTATTTAACTAAATATTTGGCCACAAAAAGACATACAATGTTGGATTGGATCTACTGTTTTTATTTTTTTAAATGGGTTAATTTACATGAACTGTCCAGACAAACATTCAAATTAATTTGTAAATGCTACATATGAAAGTGCAGATAGTGACAGTAAAGCTGTGTGTGCAAACAATGTGAAAAAACAAGTCCTCTATTCAGTTTAAGTGAGTGTATTTGGAGAAATACAACATCCTTTTTTAGGGCAATTGTTCATTATGGCTCTGTTAAGGTGCTGTTTGCTCAAACACTTTGTTTTTGACTATGTTGTTCAGTTTTTTCTCTGTTTCAGGGCTATTATCGTCGTACTGCTGAGTACTTCCCCACAAAGCAACGTCAAAGGCTGGGCTGCTACCCTGTCCCGATGGTCCACTCCACAATCCTTCTGGACCTGCGTAAACAGGGCACCAAAAGTGTGTCCTTTCACCCTCCTCACAAAGACTACTCCTGGCCCTTCGACGACATCATCGTTTTTGCTTTCTCCTGCAGAATATCGGGTATGGTGCCCCCTTCTGGATGACTCCAACGTATATCATTTATCTTATGCAATATAATGAGTTTAACATTTGGATTTAGTTTGGTAGGAATGAGGGAAACATTTCTTCTCTGTGTCCAGCTGGCTGTAACATTTTGTAGAATTGACATCAGCATTGGAAAAATCTGACTTTATTTCTGGCAATATTTATTTATCTTATATAATTCACTTTTTTAAACCAGAGGTTCAGATGTATCTGTGCAACAAGGAGCGTTATGGTTATCTGAACGTACCTGCAAAGCCTCATCAGACTGTGGAGGATGATCGAATCAACTTTGTCCACCTTTACCTGGAATCTTTGAGTGAGTGACACCGACATTGAATGATATTATCAGCATAACACTTTTGCCAACCTCTCTTGAAGCCAACACAGAAGTGACTTTAACTGCAATTCTTCGACTGGCCGTTATAGACAGGTTCCAAAAGGGAGTCAAATCTGTATCTCCCCCATGTTAAAAAGCCCAACTTTACAGCAAAAAAAAAAAAATGTTTACAGCCTGGTACAAAAAGTGACTATTAACTAACTATTAACTATGACATTTACCTCAATAAACTCCTAATTACTGCTTATTAATAGTTAGTAAGGTAGTTGGTAAGTTTAGGTGTTGTGTAGGATTAAGGGATGTAGAATATGGTCATGCAGAATAAGGCATTAATATGTGCTTTATAAGTACTAATAAACAGCCCAATATCTTGGCAGCATGTGAATAAGCAACTAGTTAATAGTGAGAATTGGACCCTAGTTCAACAAGTGTTAACAAAATTACATATAAAGATGTACTTACGTCCTTTTTATCTCTAAAGCAGAGTTCAGCTAGTTGCATTTTAATATAAATGTAAACTATACAAAATTGTAATTCAATTATAATGAACATTTAGTTAAGTATAGGAAAGAATTACATTCAATTCACACTTAAAGGGAAAGTTCACCCAGAAAGAAAAATTTGCTGTAAATTTACTCACCCTCAGGACATCCAAGATGTAGGTGTGTTTTTCTTTTCTTTTGTAGAACAGTGAAGAAGATTTTTAGGTCAATGGTGATTCATATTATGCAAGTCCATGGCTACCGTCACTTTGATAGAGCAGATAGAGCAACCATTGACTACCATAGTAGTGAAAAAATGGTTGCTCTATCTGCTTTGTTACAAACATTCTTCAAAATATTTTCTTTTGTGTTCAGTAAAACAAAGAAAACTCATACAGGTTTGGAACAACGTGAGTGTGAGCAAATGATGACAGAATTACAATTTTTGGTGTGAACTATCCCTTTAATCGAACAGAATTATTGTCTCAGATTTGAGTCCTAATTGAGGTCATTTCTCCCACAGTCCATGGGCCGCCCATGTACGTCTCTCGCCATGTCCACATTCCCCCCAAACAGTCAGATCTCATGGGTTTTGATGAGGTAAAGTGCATAATCAGTTTTTTTTTACCATTGTTGTGAGCTACAGCAATCACTACATTTGGTGGAACATTATGCATGTGTGTGTTCTCCTCAGATCTACTTGGTAAACCTGCGCAGACGTCCAGACCGCAGGGACAGGATGTTATGGTCGTTGTATGAGCTAGAAATTGATGCTAAAATTGTGGATGCCATAGATGGAGCGTAAGTATAATTAAACGCACAATAGACATTAGAGCTGCACGATTCTGGATAAATTGAGAATCATGACTTTTTTTTTGTTTTTTGAACCTGTGAATCAATGTTCGAATTAATGATTAAATGACTCATGGGTCCGGGTACCCTTTGGAGCCCTCCCGCCGGACAACATTCCAAATACGCATATTTTTGACATTATTATATGTTATTGCGAACTCGTGAAACAGTCACTTGTCGCCACCTACTTGCACAATTAATATAGTCTTTATTTGAAGCATCAAGTTTCTTACAAAAGGTAATTTGCTCTATTTTAATTGCTACAGTAGACGTCAGTGTTCATATCCGAATTATAAACTTTTATCCCAGTACTTTTGTGATATTCTGAATTATTGTAATAGAAATAATGGACATTTATGAATGAGTTTGTGTGGGTGTCTGAACAAGATTGCGATCTTTTAACGATTAACCATGCAGCTCTAATAGACATTTACTGTTATTGGAATCTTCATGCATTCTATTTTATATCTACAGATGATGGTAAGGGCAATAATTTTGTGTTTACAATTGTGTGTGTGTGCATGCAGCGCTTTGAACAGCAGCGACATTAAGATTCTAGGTGTCGATCTCTTACCTGGTTACTATGACCCTTTCTCTGGCCGCACACTGACCAAGGGAGAAGTGGGCTGCTTCCTGAGCCACTACTACATCTGGAAAGAGGTCAGTGGCCCCAAAAACTATTTAAATAAATGCCATTTGGTTTGGTATTTTATCTAAAGCTATGACATTCAGAGAGAGGTGGAAAGAGTACCATACTTAAAAGTACAGAGACCATACAGCGAAAATGACATAACAAGTAATCAATTTTAATATGACTTGAGTAAAAGTAAAGAGTATCTGTATGGTTCACCAAAAAATTTTAATTATCCCATAATTTACTCACCCTCAAGCCATCCTAGGTGTATATGACATTCTTCTCTCAGACGAATACAATCTGAGTTATATTAAAAATGGCCTGGCTATACAGATGGAAAGACTCCGACTTTTGAGGACTGATTCTACAGAAAAGTTTTCTGCTGTTTGGGGTTCATTTCTTGGACACTTGGACAAGTTGGCTGTTCAGCCAGCCCCCAGTGACTTCTCTGAGGCTGAAGCTTAATCATCCCATATGGGCACTGTAACTGTTACTAGACAGAGTATTTTTTTTTACTTGACTTTATTTTTTTTGTTTTGATTTGTGTATGTGAGCGTTTAGTCCGAGCCAATGTTGTTTGTTCTGTGTTTTAACTTGAAAAATCCTTAAAATAAAGTATACATTTTTTTTTTTTAAATGGCCTGGCTCTTCCAAGCTTTATAATGGCAGTGAATGGGAGCCCAAAAAAGTGCATCCATCCATTATAAAAGTAATCCACACGGCTCTGGGGTGGTTTATAAAGGCCTTCTGAGGTGAATCGATGGGTTTGTGTAAGAAAAATAAAGATGCTCTAGTCCTCAACACCTATGAGACATGCCAGTGAAAAACAAGAAGCAATCAGATGTTTATTTGCTAAAATCAAAATAAAACCAAACACCTCAAAATTGCAATACATCAAGGTCGACACTCTTAAATAAACACTCAAGTCTCAGTTAAGCTTAAGTGCTCAAAAAGAGCTTAAGTAAACCAATACCTTTCAAAAAGGTCTTTTCAATATAATGGATAAATAAAGTCAAATTAAATAGTCAAAGCCTACTTGCACAAGGATCTGGTTTCGGCTGCAGTCATGTCCTCATCTCATATATGAAACACCTTTGATTCAGCAACAACCTGCTATTGCACTCACACGAGTTGCTGTTTGACAAGTTTGGGTGAGTAAGGGCAAAACGCACCCGATATAGTACCTTTTTCAATGCCCTTTAGATGGCAATATCTCTTTGTAGCAGGAATAAACAGCTGGAGAAAAAGTTAGGTGCCATGCTAAATGTAACAAGTAGGTACATTACTCATCACAAATGTTTTGGAGTAAGTACAATATATACTAATTAAAAAATGTAGTCAAGTAGAGAGTAAAAGTAATATCTTTAATACTCAGTAAAACTACAAGGTAGCCAAAAATATACTTAAGTACGGTTACTAATTACATTAAAATACTTTACATCACTGCATTCAGACATTTTTAAGCATATTTTATTGTAGACTACCTTTTAAAGGTTTGGAGTTGCAAGGATTTCGAAAGAAGCCTCCTATGCTCATCAAAGCTGAATTTATTATATGATCAAAAATACAGTAAAAACAGTAATATTGTGAAATAGTATTACAATGCAAGTGAATATATATTAAAATGTAATGTATTCCTGTGATTAATATCACATGATCCTTCAGAAATCATTCTAATATGCGGATTTGATGCTCAAGAAACATTTATTATTATTATCAATGTTGAAAAACCTGTTTTTTTCAGGATTTGTTTATGAATATGCAGTTAAAAAGCACAGCATTTATTTGAAATAGAAATATTGTTAACATAAATGTATTTACTGTTACTTTCGATCAATTTAATGCATCTTTGCTAAATAAAAATATTAATTTATTTTCTTTAGTTTTTTTATCTTATTAACCCCAAACCTTAATATAAAATAAGCTGTTTTTCAGTATGTCAAAACGATTTGTTGCGTATTGCTCATAGATGGTAGACATGCAGCTAGACAAGGCGCTGATCTTTGAGGATGACGTGCGTTTCCAAGCCAACTTTAAACGCCGTCTGATGCGGCTGATGGAGGAGGTGGACCAGGTGGAGCTGGACTGGGACATTATGTGAGTGACACCTGTCTTTCACACAGTTGTCGTGGAGACTTGAGGAAACCAGAATCAGAATTTTGCTTCTGTTGCAGTTATAAGGAAAACTTCAAATTCAGCTGTCACTTTTTTAAAACTGTTGTACAGTTGTTGTTTTTTACACTTTTGTTTTTATGATTGTATAGCATAAGCTTGTCATATCTATGTAAACATTTTATTATTTTTTTACCTTGTATGAAGGAAAAGTCAAAATAGCATAATTGGGGCACTTTAAATTACACATGGGTAATCCAACTACACAACAATGACAGATGATATAGCGCCCCCATCAGGTGGCTTTACGGTTGTGGGATCTGTTTGCAGATACCTGGGCAGGAAGAAGGTGAACCCTGCAGAGGAAGTTGCAGTGGAGAACGTGAGGAATCTGGTGTACGCCGATTACTCCTACTGGACGCTGTCTTACGCCATCTCTCTACAGGGAGCTCAGAAGCTCCTTAACGCCGAACCGATATCCAAGATGCTTCCTGTGGATGAGTTTCTACCCATCATGTATGACAAGCACCCAAAGTGAGTATGACACTCAAGTCTCCAGAGACTCTGGCTAAACATACTTTAAATGTTAAAATGATTTGTGGGGTTTATTGCAAACCTCTTATAAGAGTGATGTTTTTATTTTCTAATTTTAGTCGACAAAATGTACTTTCTCTCCATGAAGGCTTGGATTTTCTCCTTGATTATATGTTAAACACATCAATTTATAATGAAATGTAGGATTCTAGTTAAGTTACATTCCAGAAATATAAGAGAACATCATATTTTTGCAAAGCAGGACTGACTGAAATTGCTCACCACAAATGTGTGCTTTGATTTGGAGAGTTTTATTCTAAAAGCTCTTTACGTATTTTCTTCACTATGTAATTGTACAAGTCATTTGAGTTTTATGGACAGAGTGTCGAGACTTGAAACTCCGATTTTGAGCTGGCAATAGCTTTGATTCCTTAGTGTGACTGGTTGTTTGTGTGCTGTGGATTGGCATGATGCCATCCCTTTTCCTTGTCCGTTTCCTCCACATCTCTGACTCTAACTCATTTTGCTTGGCACATCCCGCCTGAAGCTCCTCATCCCCACAGAGGCTGATCAGAGCAGCATTCTCCTCATGTTTTTCAATCTTTCCATCGATCCGCGGCTCTCCCGGCAGAAAGCGGCGTGCTGCTACTGCCCCGCTGACGGCTAACCCTTTAAACACCCTGCCCTTCCTTCCCCGTTCCGCATTCTGGCAAAATTAGTAGCTACTTTAGCCGGCATTTGCCGCTTCGCTCTCCTTCCAGATCTGACAAAGCCACGGGCCGTCTGCCAGCTGGCCCAGGACATGCGGTTTATCCTCAGTACATGAAGTACCTCTACAGGCTTTTGCTGAAAGTAATTGATACTTTATTCATTTGTTGGGGTAAAGTCAAGCAGCACAAGCCCTAAACTGATTCGCTATCTGATTCTGGATCCAAAAGAGACATTAAATAGATAAGCTGTGACCTTTTTCCTTTGAAAGGTTATAATGTAAGCGTCACTAATACTTTTTTAAAATAGGAATTTATACACATATGCTGTCCATTCGATCCCAATTATATTATATTATATTATCATATTTAGTGCTGTTAAATCGATTAATCATATCCAAAATAAAAGTTTGTGTTTACATAATATATGTGTGCATTGTATATAAATATGTGTATTTGAATACATACACATACATGAACATACTTAATACATTTCCATATATATATATATATATTAACATTTTATAGTTGTTATATTTTACAAACTTTTATTTTGGATGAGATTAATCGATTTGACAGCACTAATTATATAATATTATATCTATTGCTCATACTTAGTGTTAGGAAAAATATTGATGAATATATATATATATATATATATATATATATATATATATATATATATATATATATATATATATATATATAAAATTAAATATAAATGCTATTATTACTACGTGTTTTGTGAATATTATAATGTATATTTCTGTTGCTCATACTTAGGGTTAGAAAAATATTGATGAATATTTAGATTTATAAATATTATTATATAATATATACGATGTTATTAAATGTTAATGCTATTATTACTACTTTTTATTATATATATAATTTTAACTAAATAAGATAAAATAGGCATACATTATCTATCTATCTATCTATCTATCTATCTATCTATCTATCTATCTATCTATCTATCTATCTATCTATCTATCTATCTATCTATCTATATATATATATATATATATATATATATATATATATATATATATATATACAGTCCCTGACAAAAGTTGTGTCGCTTATCTATTTTGTAGAAACACCTGCTATTAACCTGACTTTTAATTCATCAATTGGTGTTAGAAATAGCTCATATGAAAAGCTAAAACCCTCCCAAATGATGTTTAATGCACTGAAATAAATTAGTTTCACTGAAAAAATATTTATCATTTAATCAAGACAGAAAGGTCAAATTTTTAGGTCACAGGTGAAGCTCACATGACAAGGCGACAACACTTATGTCTTTGCAAAAATTCACTCAATGGTCTTTACCAAGCTGTGAATATTAGAATATTTTTTGACAGTTTCATTTTGCACTGAAACATTATTACAAAAGCTGTTGGGATTAAAATAACCCATTTCTTGTAAAAAAATCTTGATAAGAAATATATTTCAGCGGCACTTCAGTTCAATTTGTACACAAGCGACAAGACTTTTGTCAGGGACTGTATATATATATATATATATATATATATATATATATATATATATATATATATATATATATATATGCCTATTTTATCTTATTTTGTATTTATATATATATATATATATATATATATATATATATATATATATTATATATGTGAGTGTGTGTGTATGCAATAGAAATATAATAAATTATAGTATAAATGAGTTTATATTATATTTCTATTACTTATAAAATCATTTCTAGAGCCTGTAATCATAATGAAGATTTCAGCTAACGAAAACCATTTTTTCTCCCCTCAATAGCGAGGACTACAAATCCCATTTTCCCAATCGGAATCTGATGGCATACTCCACACACCCTCTTCTGGTGCAGCCTTGCCTTTACGCCGGGGACCCGGAGTGGGTGAGCGACACCGAGACGTCTACGCTGTGGGATGATGACAACGTGCGCACGGACTGGAGGGGGTCGCATAAAACTCTGAAGGGTTCTCAGCCACCAGCCGGGCTGCAGAGCGCCAACTACAAGGACGAGCTGTGAAGGACCTGTAGAGTCCCAAAGCCACATAAATGAGCATTTTCTAAGAGTGCAGGGGTTAGAATGAGTGAGCAGCTCTTTATAAGGACAAATGTCACTCATCATGGAGACCTCAAAACTGTGGAAGAGACGAGCAAGACCTGGGACCAATCAATAGGAGGAGACTTTACATTTTTTTTTAATCAGTATTTTTCTTGTTTTCCAGTATAAAAGTCTTAATAACAAGATACATTTTCTTAAGTAAAAGAAAAAAGATATTAAATTGAAAGATATTAAGAAATGTTTTCAGATAATATATCTTGAATTACATTTTTTGGCTTTTCTTGTTTTAAGCATAAATCATAAAAGCTGTGTGGTTTACGGCAAAACACCCAAACAAGCAAAACTCAATTTCCTGATGAGAAAAATACCATTTTACATAGAAAATAGAGGAGTATTAATGGAATACAAGAACCTGTAAATGCAATAGGGTACAATGACTCTTATATATGACCACAATTCAAGAGAAAATAAGTTATGAATTTGAGGAGACGGCTTTTGTCCATTTTTTTGGTACAAACTAAGCTAATTGTGCATTATTATTAGGTTATTTTTCTCTATTAACTATATAAAAATGGAATATGGAAGTGGTGCATTAGAATTTTTATTACTGGATTTTATTCAACTCTCATGGGACTATCATGCTCAGACAATCGAACAAACAGAGCTTAGTGTAAATTTGGAATGATCCATGTGGTGATTTTATTTTTATTTTGGTGCATTTTTGCTGTTCATGCTGAATTTCTCTGATCCCATCATCATTATTTGTTCTTATTTATTTCTCTTCCCAGTCTTACTCCCTTCTCTAACTATCTAAAGTGGACAGCAGGACCAAATGAAAGGACATTAGTGTGCATGACTGTTCTGTTAATTGAGTTGTTTTTTAAATAAAAATGTTTTTGAAAAATGACCCAATCGGATGTCAGTCACATACCTTTTTTTTTAAGGAACAGTGTCCGATATTTACAGACATTTATTTGAAGATTTTTTATTTATTTTTTTATAGCCATGTAAGATAATTTTTTTTCTATGTACCTTACATATAGGCCAATTAAATGGATCAATAGAAATAAATAATGTAAACAAATATGGCTGTTTTATAAAAGTTAAATCAAGGACAAGTTATTTAATAAGCCTAATTTTCTGGGAGGTGACTTACTATGAAGTCAGTGGTCACCGTCAACTGTCTGGTTACCAACATTCTTTAAAATATCTTCTTTTTTTTGTCTTTAACGGAAGAAATAAACTCATACAGGTTTGGAACAACACGGGTGAGTAAATGATGACAAAATGTAAACTATCCCTTTAAAACTTACTGAAACTAGAGCAGGGCGACTGCTCCACCTCTATCGCCATCTTTTGGTTAGATTACAAAAGCACAACAAACACAGTTGGTAGTTTTGAAAGATTAAGAATTGTTTCTTTTTAAATTTAAACGTATTATTATTCACAAAAAGATTTTTATAAGTAGGGTATATTGTATTTTTTAAATAAAAATAAAAAAAGAAACAGATGTAGATAAAAAACACTTCAACTGAAATACAATTTTAAAAAGTTGTCAAGTCAACATTTCTCATTTTTGTTTAGTATAAGTTGAAGTCCTAAAATAACTCTAAGTAAATAACTAAATAAGCTGAAAACTATATAGACATTTAAAAAATAAAAATAACAAAAAACAATAAAAGTACAGAGCCCCTAATGGGACATAGGGGATCCATACAAAAGAACAAAAAAAATTACTAAAAAAAAAAATCTTATTCTATTAGTATTACTAATTCTATGTATTATCTAATACATTGACAAAAACTTTAATAACACTAAAAACACTGATATGGGTGAATTTATAGTACATGGCTTTTTAATGCAAAATATATACAATAGTTGGAAATAGTTCTCAGGAATCTGAGTGACCTTTCCGACATTATTCACAAGGGAGACAATTCACATTTGATGTAAATCCAGTTTTGGGTGTTTTCAGTTCCAGAATCTATCGCCATTATGTACAAGAGAGGAAACAATCATAAATGTTTAGTTAAAAATAAAACAACAGCAAGATAGAAGCTGCGTTTGTTAATGATTCAGAGTCAAACATTAGAGTAGGCTACCACTGAACTACTCTTTCATGATATAATGGTTCCTCTAACAGTATTGAGGTGTTGAATGTGCAGATTGATGCATGATTAATATACAGTACACTCACCTAAAGGATTATTAGGAACACCTGTTTAATTTCTGATTAATGCAATTATCGAATCAACCAATCACATGGCAGTTGCTTCAAGGCATTTAGGGGTGTGGTCCTGGTCAAGACAATCTCCTGAACTCCAAACTGAATGTCAGAATGGGAAAGAAAGGTGGTTTAAGCAATTTTGAGCGTGGCATTGTTGTTGGTGCCAGACGGGCCGGTCTGAGTATTTCACAATCTGCTCAGTTACTGGGATTTTCACGCACAACCATTTCTAGGGTTTACAAAGAATGGTGTGAAAAGGGAAAAACATCACGTGTGCGGCAGTCCTGTGGGTGAAAATGCCTTGTTGATGCTAGAGGTCAGAGGAGAATGGGCCGACTGATTCAAGCTGATAGAAGAGCAACTTTGACTGAAATAACCACTCGTTACAACAGAGGTATGCAGCAAAGCATTTGTGAAGCCACAACCTTGAGGCGGATGGGTTACAACAGCAGAAAACCCCACCGGTACCACTCATCTCCACTACAAATAGGAAAAACAGGCTACAATTTGCAAAAGCTCATCAAAATTGGACAGTTGAAGACTGGAAAAATGTTGCCTGGTCTGATGAGTCTCGATTTCTGTTGAGACATTCAGATGGTAGAGTCAGAATTTGGTGTAAACAGAATGAGAACATGGATCCATCATGCCTTGTTACCACTGTGCAGGCTGGTGGTGGTGTAATGGTGTGGGGGATGTTTTCTTGGCACACTTTAGGCCCCTTAGTGCCAATTGGGCATTGTTTAAATACCACGGCCTACCTGAGCATTGTTTCTGACCATGTCCATCCCTTTATGACCACCATGTACCCATCCTCTAATGGCTACTTCCAGCAGAATAATGCACCATGTCACAAAGCTCAAATCATTTCAAATTGGTTTCTTGAACATGACAATGAGTTCACTGTACTAAAATGGCCCCCACAGTCACCAGATCTCAACCCAATAGAGCATCTTTGGAATGTGGTGGAACGGGAGCTTCGTGCCCTGGATGTGCATCCCACAAATCTCCATAAATTGCAAGATGCTATTATATCAATATGGGCCAACATTTCTAAAGATTGCTTTCAGCACCTTGTGAAATCAATGCCACATAGAATTAAGGCAGTTCTGAAGGTGAAAGGGGGTCAAACACAATATTAGTATGGAGTTCCTAATAATCCTTTAGCTGAGTGTAGATGACTCCTATATTAGCCAGCAAGGGTCATGTGACCACAGCTCAGGCGTAAGGAGGACGGTTGGGCCATTTCTAAAATCCCATCCTCAGCTGAAGACGTTTCCCCTTGTGACCCCTGTTTCATAAAAACAGCAAAATGCCATTGCATCCGAGCAGTTCCTTATCAAATGACACGCAATCAATGGCTGTGCTTTTTGCACAGAAACAATTTGAAATGTATAATCAGATGGGTTTGGTCTTCTGTCTGCGTAGAATCTGATGTCAAACTGTTGGCTTTCACAGTTTTTGAAGAATAAAATCTGGTATGAACATTTTAAGAAGCAGTTTGCAAAGCCTTAAATATATTTTTTCAAGCATTTAAAGTATCTGAATGAATGAATGAATGCAGTGTGAGCTATAGTATTGTGTGTGTTGTCATTGCTTCATCCAGTGTGTTGTCATATTTCCATGACTGGGGGTGGGGCTCTCTAAACCTCCTCTGATTGGTTGTCTCAGATGGGGAAGGCTTTGTGAGGTCAGTGTGCATGTGTGAGTTTTCATCAGGGATGTTTTTGTGCTTGTAGAAATAGGTCAGCCAATAATGGTCAAAGTTCATGGTATGTGAAAAACTTGTTATTCTGGCTTAAATGAAGTTTCTGTCTCTAAAATATAAAAATTGAAGACACTACAAAAAAACAAACAAAAAAAAAAAACCTTCAAAAATCCATTATAGTAAACATAAATAAGCCCAGTTCTGTTTTGTAAATAATAATTATGATGACATAAATAGTCAAAATTATGAGATGAAAAAAAGAAATGATCACATTATGACATACTATGTTGAAATTATGACTTGAAAAAGTCAAAAATATGATAAGAAATGTACTTTTTAAATCTCACTTATGTCATAATTATGATTTCGTATGAATTTGTATGCCTTAATTAAACAGAAGCATGTTTTGTTTTCTAATGTGGCTCCCATAAAAATGTAAAAATTTCTAGAATTTATTTTTTTATTGAAATTTTTCATAATAATCAGATGCCACGTATGCTTATTTGCATGCATACTGAGACTCATTTTTAAACAGTAACATGTTTGTGTTGTAAAATACATGTTCAGGAATCCTGTTAGGAGTCCCATTATATTCTTCCTGTAATCCTCATCCACATCCTATATAGATAATACTAGAGCAGATGTCTGCAATCAGCCTTTCTGCTCTAATTGTGATCTGCTCTGAGGACTACTCTAAAACTGACAGCTGAGTATCCACATGCCATATATATATATATATATATATATATATATATATATATATATATATATATATATATATATATATATATATATATATATATATATATATATTATTTATTTATTTTTTCCGAGGCATATTTTACCAATTCCAAACCACATTAATCTTAACATTAATCCACATTAAACAATTATATATCACTTATAAATTAAATACAATTAAGTAAAATGTGCCTGGACATAAAATATGACCCAAAAACAAAAATCAACATACCTAATAATTCTGCATGCACTGTGTGTATGTGTGTGTTGCTTAAACTTTTAAATATTCCCATATTTTGTTACATCTTTATAGTCTACATAATGCTTAAAATCAAGTACTTATGACTTATTATACACTTTTACATATTAAGAAAATAATTATAAAATTAAATAAATACCTATTTTCATTATTATATATGTTTAATATATAAAATTATATTTCTTTCTTTCCACAACACAACATACCATAGGTTCCATCGTCAGACACAACCTACTACAAATCTGCTATTGGTGGGTGGAGAGTTTACACTAGAGTTAACATGTCTATTTGACAGCTTTCAACCAATGGATCTGGGCTGCAAGCAGTAGGACGTTAAAGCTGCATTGCACACTAAACAGTAAGTTACACGTCCGCACCAAAATTAAAACATTTTGTGTGCGTTTTTTTCTTTCCATTGTGGATTTATTCATCTAACGGGTAAGCAGTGCATGCGTTGTTTTGGAACTCTCTGAAAAACTCAAAACCTTGGTTTTAGTGAGCTGCCTGCCTCGATCATTTTTGGCACAACAGAAACCGTTATGAAACCGCAAGTTAAGCTGACTGAAAACGACCACTTTTAACCCACTTTTCACACTTGGAATTTTGAATCCAAATTGCGGAAATCCGAATTGTACAGTGTAAAAACAAATGCCTGCTCGCTGCGAGAGGTTTGGCAACAGTCATAAACGCTTCAGTACCTAATTAAATGTATGTCAATGCGTTTTTAGTAGTTTCATCGTCTGAAGTAAAGTTAAAATGTTATTTACTTGGCAAACCTTAAATAGACTGACGAACGTCAAGCAGTTATTGAAACAGCTCGCGTGCTCGTGGCATGTTGTTACCTATCCGATAGATAATATCATGCAAAGAAGGACGTACAAGCTAGGGTTTGCTAATGTCCAGTGTGATGTCGCCCACTGACTACACAGGAAACCCCTCGAAAGCTAAACCCAGCGTGGAGTACGAAATCTGTACGCAGACGAACTCAAACGCACTCGAGTGGCTTCTGTAATTTCTCGTCAGACACGTTGCAGCTCTATTTGTTTCGCTCATCCACGCATCTGCAGTTCTGAAGTTCGCCACAGCTGTGTTCGTCCACATGCTCAGTCAGCAAACAGCCATATTTGAGCACCAGTTGCTCTGTTTATGAACAAATCTCATCAACAATCTAACACTCTTAAAGAAGCAGTTAACAAAGTGGACTTCTGCTCTTTACAAAGTTTTATATAGGAAGTTGAGCGACACTGATGAGAGTCATACTGACCTACACACGTTGATTTTTTTTAGTAGTCTTGTTTGTGTTAGACTTGTCATTACCATTTGTTTCACATTTAGGCACAATTAGGTTCACAAAACAGGTAACAAGTTTGTTAACCAGTGAGTAGCCTTGAATAAGAAACTCAAATGTCTGTAAAACATTTCAGAAGCAAAGCCCGACTAAATGCTAAATATCTTAATTATTATAGTGTAGATAAGCTGACTCACATGGGGCTTTTAAAGGTGCAGTGTGAATTTTTTTGTAATTTTTTTTAGCGGCATCTACCGGTGAGGTTGTGAAATGCAACAGGAGCCGACATAAGACAAAAAAATGTTGTTGTCGGAGAGAGCAATTAATTTGTTGCAGCATTAATTAATCTTTGTTTTATTAAACATTGATTAATAAAAATACAACTGTTCATCATCATTAGTTAATGTGAGCTCAGGTCCATTAAATAATGTTAGCAGATACAACTTTTGATTTTAATGATGTATTAGTAAATGTTGAAATTAACATTTAACTAAATAAATGTTTTAGAATGATTCTTTCAACTGAGGTAGTTAACTAATGTTAATGAATGCAACCTTATTGTAAATAGTTATTATTATAATTAAAAAACACAACAACTAAAATTGCAGCATATCAATGCATATATTAGGAGCCAGATGTATTTTATTTTAAAGTGAAAACTTATTTTATTTGGCAGACCATTTATCTTATGTGGAGATAAAAAACTCTTTCAAAAAAAGTAAATGTAAAAAAAGTGGGCCCAGTATTCAGCCCTGTGGGACTCCTTTAAAACCTATCAACATTATGTAATAAGAGTATGTGTTTATGGTCTTTTGTTGTTGCAGGTGCCATGGCCTTCTTTGGAACAGCGGCGCGGAGGCTTATGGCATGCCGTCAGCCCCTCGCGCCCCTCTGCCGTGCCACCACCCGCTGCTATAGCTCCCAGTCTACGCACACCACAGAGAAGAGCGTCCCCATATGAGAAGACCCTCAAATGGGAGGATGGCATCAGCGGGCCCACCAAACCACTGCCAAAGTCTGCGGATGTTGTGGTGATAGGAGGAGGAAGCCTGGGTTGCCAGACCCTCTACCACCTGTGTAAAATGGGCATGACCAATGTGGTTTTGCTGGAAAGGGACAGATTGACTGCAGGCACTACCTGGCACACGGCAGGTATTGCACTGTGTTTACTTTGTGATTAGAGACTTTGTTGAGTACAGTTTCTTCCCAGGGCCAAAATGCAAAAAGTAAAGGCAGAAGCACGTCAGTTTTTAACTTTCATTGAAAAGTTGTATTATGTGTAAGGTAAAACTGCTTCTAGGTAGCAAATCAGATTTAATATCCCACTTATACAGTTCAGTTCAAGAGTTTACTCCATGAATAGGCTTACATAACTGGTTGTATAATAGTTAAAGCCAAATCCATGGGCGTAGCAGTCTGTCAAATACAAATGAGCTCCAGCTTGTCTTTTGAATATTGTTTCTTTGTTCGAATAAGTTACTAAATCTCTTTACATTTTCACAGGACTTTTGTGGCAGTTAAGACCAAGTGATACTGAGGTGGAACTCTTGGCTCACACTCGCAATGTGATCAGCTTAGAGCTGGAGGAGGAGACAGGACTTGAGACGGGCTGGATCCAAAATGGAGGCCTGTTCATCGCTTCCAACAAGCAGCGACTGGACGAGTACAAGCGCCTCATGTCGGTATGGCACAAATGCTAAAATTAACTTAAAATTACAAAAACAAATGGTTTTAAAGGGTACATACATCATGGAATTATACCTGGATTACTTTCGATTCACTATACGTTCGTGTTGTTTACATTTTATGCACTTACTCGCCAATTGCCAACAAAACACAGACATTTGATGCTGTTTCACTCACCGCCTGCAGTTCGACTCATGACAGGGAACAAACAAACACACTTGAAGAACTCCGTTGCTGCTCCGGGAAAACAAACTGCATCCACTGTTTCCTTAACGCTGGGTTATTTGGGAAGCTGCACAAGGTTCGGGAAGCTGCACAAAATGACAGTGCGGAAGGCTTCCATAACCTGAACGAAGCTCGTTGGTGGGTGCGCTCTTGCTCTCCCTCTGGTTAATGTGCGCACACGATCATCAGGGAGAAGTGCCATGAAAGGATTTTTTTCTGACGTCATACAGGGCATATTTTAAAAAAAACTTTCCGAAACTTGTTCCTGAAGGAGTGTATTTGGCACAGAAATATTTTTGGCCATGTTTAGCATTAGATTCCAACTCTTTAACAGTGTAAATAATGATTGAAATGTGACTAATTAAACATAATCTAATAAGTGAATACTCACACACTTTGCATTTCAGTTGGGTAAAGCGTACGGCATTGAGTCATACGTCCTGTCGCCAGCTGAAACCAAAGACCTGTATCCTCTGATGAATGTGAAAGATCTTTATGGCACACTCTATGTGCCAAAAGATGGCACCATGGACCCAGCTGGCACCTGCACCACCCTCTCCAGAGCAGCCACTGCACGGGGTGCCACTGTACGCCTCCATACCCTACACTCTTTTCTATTGATGATTGATTATTTAGTTTGGTTTGAATTCATGAACCATATTGAACCATGATTATTATTGATTTCAGGTGATCGAGAACTGTCCAGTAACAGGTGTCCAGGTGAAGGTTGATGATTATGGCGTGAAGAGAGTGAAAGCTGTAGAAACTGCTCATGGGACTATCCAAACTCCATGTGTGGTGAATTGTGCAGGTCAGAAAGATGCAGACTTCACCAGCAGAGGGCGGTCTGTGATAGTGAAATTGCATTTAACTACATGTAATGCTGTAAAAACAAACTTTTTGACCAATGTCACCTCACCTCTTAGCAATTGTAATATTTAAAGGGTCATGAAACCCCCTCTTTCAACTCAAATCCACCAAATAATCTTTTTGAAAAATGCAACTTAAATGGGCGTGGATGCCCGTGAGAATAGGGGAGGGGGTGGATGTGGCAGAGCGAGGCAGGGGGGAGAAAGAGGGGGGCGAGCAACTGTCATCTGTCAGTGCAGTGCAGTGGCCCATGCCAAATCTCAACAAAAATATGGGGTTAAACGAAACGAAATGCAAAATTAAACTCCAATAAAATACACTGACAACCGTCTGTTTGACCTTTAAAAGTAACCGAATCCCTTGCTACATATATTAGATTAATCGGAATTGTTTAAAATATAGAAATGCACATACACATTTATTATTGTCATTATAAATATATAATTATGTTTGTATATATACACAGTATAAATGCATATTTTTAAAAAATAAAAAAATTTGCGGGAAAAAAAACAACCGTTCCGTACATATAGCCGAGATCTAACTTACGCAATTCCCAGAACACCCATAGTAAAGATGGACAGCGAACGTGAAGTTTACAGTGATAGCAGTACACAGGGCTCTGCTGAGGTGGAGGACTTTTCTCCTCCTGAGTTGATGGCCAACCAACCGCCCGCAGCCAGAGACTAGCCCTGGCAGCATCGCGGGGAAAGCCATGCAACACACCCGAACCTTTACACCAGGGAAACAAACACTTTCGACCCATGGTCATAAACTCCTCTCATCTACTCCGTGAACAACACACAGACTGTCACTTCTATCATTGGAAAGAACCACGTGCTGTCATGAATAGTTAAGAGACGGTGTCTTCTCATAGGATAAGAAAACTCAGTCTCATTAATAATAATAAGACACCGATGCGTCACGAAGCACTATAGTGTGCTGCTACGTCACAAGATGTGACGTGGACGCAATGTAGTTTTTAAACCCGGAAGACGAAAATAGGGTGAAAAACATAAAAATGTACCAGTTTCACCTTTTAATTAAATCTAACAGATGCTAACATTATGTTCAATGATGTTCAACACATATACCTCTGTTAAAATCTCAAAAAATTTGCTGTAGGGTTTCATGACCCTTTAAAACACATAGACATTAATATATATATATATATATATATATATATATATATATATATATATATATATATATATATATATATATATATAAGCATTTATTTATTTATAAAAAAATTATTCTTATTCTGCATTATTCTTTTTTGCTTTTTTAGGTGTCTGGGCCACTAAGCTGGGCAAAATGGCAGGCGTCAATGTTCCATTGGTAGCCATGCATCATGCTTATGTAGTCACAGAAAGAATTGAGGGAATCCAGGTAAGCTTTTAAATGCAGCACACTGTCCATTTCAGCACAAACCAAAAAACATAATAAATCCTGTCTTTGCGTTTGGTGGTAGCCTCATGTCGTGCTTGACATGACATGCATAAATTGGGGGTCTTGAGTAATCACACCTTTGCCTTAGGCTATGTAGACAGCTAAAACTAGGATCTTTGCAGAAGAAGGCGGCAACGACTTCAGATCAATCAACACATTAAAACACACCCTGTGCACATGATCCTAAACATTCCACACACAAAACACAGGCGGAAAACTCAAAATCACACCATTAAGGGGAGGGATGAGAGGCAGTCATTTGCATGATTTATTCATGTAGTGATGCAAGGTGGGAATTAGAGTCCAGTATAGACTGACTAAACTGTTTTATTCTTTATGCACCTGCAGTCCAGTTTAACCGCCAGTTAATGTGCAGCAATTGCATTGAGCCATATTTAAATAAAGTAATTAGCATTCTTTTTAGTGCAAACATGTCCTGTATTGATTTGATTAAAAAGGTTTTCAATCAGGTTAATCCAAATTTAGTTGTAGAATTTTTAGGGGAAACGGGCCTTTCTATTAAAACGGAAGTTTCTGTTTTAAATATTCATGTAAAGTTTTTGACATCAAAATAGCCAAAGAAGCGTGTGTGGCATTAAAAACAGAGTAATTCATTTAATTAATTAATCTTATTATTTATTGTGGCTTATTGACAAAACTGCTTTGTGCCTATTGCAATTAATGTTCTATACCTGCGAAAAATAGGTCTGGGCTCAACAATAAGGATGGGTTGATGACCAGTTTGACAGAGTTTCAGGCCGCATGTGCTGCATTGATACTACATTTTACATCTTGTATATGTGTTTTTGAGCCTTTTATGGTGTCTTTTGAATCCTGCTATTGAATTGTGCTAATTAAAATGTTACCAAGGAAACCAATGAATTGTACTAATTTAAATGTGTTATCAAGGAAACCAAGGAAAATGTGAGCATCAGTTAAAATGGTGTGAAAATTATAAATAGATCAGTAATGTTTCACACTAGATTACTGTTCCCCAGCAATTTATATCTAGCATAGTTTCATTTATATGCATTTACATATATTACTAACAAATGTTAAAATCAATTAAATTATATTTAAATATAAATTTAATAACAATAATGATCTAAATAATATTGTATTGTTCTTAATATATTTCTTAGAAATACATCTGAAAAAACTTGTTTGCCTTGTATTGAGGGGCTGGACCAGTGGTCTGCAACAGATGGCCTGAGGCCCGCAGCCAGATTATTTTGATAGCGGCTGGTTCTGAAATAGATCTGTCATGACACAACAGTTACTCACAATCATTTTGTCTTTAGTAATTTTGACTTCAAAAAAAAAAGTAAGAGAGCACTTTTGCTGCAATATTTTCAGGGCATGTGAGCGGTATGACGCTATGCTCAATAATCCGCTCTATGCCAGCGCGCTCCACTCAATCGCTCAATCGCTCAAAAAAAAAATGTTTTGGCCTGAAGCCTTACTTGCCGACCCCTGGTCTAGACTTTTACATGTCAATAATACACCCGCAACAATGGATGACGCTTAATATGATTTAAAATGAGTGTGTCAAGAAATAAGTTGTGTCAGAGTGCACAAAAAACCTCAAAAACTTACCATCTAAGAGCCGTGTGACTCATGTTTGACAGGACCAAACTGACCCCTTACATGGTTTTAATATGTAAGACGGTACCCAGATTTCAATTGTCAATTTCAACTATAATAAGATTCCACTTCTACTGTAAATGAAATGTTGGTAGGCTACATGGTTTTCACTATGAGATGGATAGCCTAATTGTTATATAACTATTTACACTTAGCATTTCTCTGGATTATGCAATGCTGTGTGTGTGTGTGTGTGTGTGTGTGTGTGTGTGTGTGTGTGTGTGTGTGTGTGTGTGTGTGTGTGTGTGTGTGTGTGTGTGTGTGTGTGTGTGTGTGTGTGTGTGTGTGTGTGTGTGTGTGTGTGTGTGTGTGTGTGTGTGTGTGTGTGTGTGTGTGTGTGTGTGTGTGAGAGTGAGAGAGTGTGAGAGTGTGAGAGTGTGTGTGTGTGAGTGTGTGTGTGTGAGTGTGTGTGTGAGTGTGTGGACTGGTAATCCTACGGTATGGGGACAAAATGTCCCCACAAAGATGGCAATATCCAAAATCCTTGTCCTTGTGGGGACATCTTTTTGGTCCCCAAGAGGAAAACATCTTATAAATCTCACTAAGTGTTGTTTTTAAAAAGTAAAAATGCAGCATGTCTCCTGTGATGGGTAGGTTTAGGGGCAGGGGCAGTGTAGGGGATAGAATGTACAGTTTGTGCATAAAATGCATTACGCCTATGGAATGTCCCCATAAAACATGGAAACACAACATGTGTGTGAGTGTGTGTGAGTGTGTGTGAGTGTGTGTGAGTGTGTGGAGTGTGTGTGAGTGTGTGTGAGTGTGTGTGAGTGTGTGTGAGTGTGTGTGAGTGTGTGTGAGTGTGTGTGTGAGTGTGTGTGAGTGTGTGTGTGTGTGTGTGTTGTTGCTCAGACTTACACACCCTCCAGAAAGCCAAATGTGTCATCACTGAAACTGCAAGTGATGACGACGCCTAGTGGTGCCATCTCAAAGAGGCATGAAATCCCTCACTAGGACCTTTTCCTGGACCGTTCCACCTGGTGGAATGACCTGCCTGTCTCAGTTCGAGCAGCCGAGTCTGTAGCCATTTTCAAAAAACATCTCAAGACACTTCTTTTCCAGCAGCACTTGACCAATAAAGAATAGCACTTATCACTCTATTCGTTACTGTTTGTTATTTAAAAAAAAAAAAAAAAACTGTCCTGTGTTTTGTGTTTCGTGAGACTTGTTACAGCGCTTGCATATTGTTGCCCTTGACTAGTGTTGGTTGCTTCTATTACTCTCATTTGTAAGTCGCTTTGGATAAAAGAATGACTAAATGTAAATGTAAATGTAAATGTGTGTGTGTGTGAGTGAGGAGAGCTTATAGTTTAATGCATGGTTGATGACAGCTATGTTACAAAATCCTCACAGAAAGCCAAATGTGTCATCACTGAAACTGAAGTGATGACATGTTTGTCATCCACATGATGTGGTAGTGAAATGTATAGATTTTTTTGCTTGTAAATGGACTGTGAAACTTCAAAATAAATGTTAAGCCCTCAAACCAGCGTTAAAATACTATAGAAGCTTGTTTCCACGGAATAAAAAAAGAAGGTAATTCTGACTTTTGTTTCGCAACTGTGAGTGTATAACGTGCAATTCTGACTTTATTTCTTGCAATTGCAAGTTTATAATTCCCAATTCTGACTTTATTTCTTGCAATTGCAAGTTTATAATTCCCAATTCTGACTTTTCTCACAGCTGTGCTATATAAACTCCCAATTCTAACTGTACACACTGATCATATGATCATCTGATGAGATGGAGTCATGTTGTTTATAGTTCCAGCGTATGGTTCCTACAAAATGCCTTGTCATACATGAATATAATGAGCTTTCTAAAATGTCTTTTTCCACTAGAATATGCCCAACGTCAGGGACCATGATGCATCTGTCTACCTCCGTCTCCAAGGTGACGCTCTATCTGTAGGAGGCTACGAACAGAACCCCATATTCTGGGATGATGTAAGTTGAAATGACTGTTTCCAAAAGAAAGTAATATAACTGAGTCTGAGATATAGCAGTTGTTATTCTTTCCATATTCTTGCTGTAGTTGTTTAATGTTGTATATTTGCTGTGTTTGGTTTGAGTTCCACAATCCAGATTAAGAAGTTCCCATTAACGACTTGATTTGATGTGCATTCAAGTGTTTTAGTCATAGACTGTAAAAAAAATATGGACGTAGTGTCCTATGATGTCACGCATAGGATTCTGAAGAGCAGTTTTGAAGCATAAAGTAGAGATGAGCTGGCCGTTGCCATCTTGTCAGCGCGCGTCACTCCCGGATAACAAAAAATGGACGTGGGTGGAGCTGAGGTGATGTGATGACTAACTGACAGTAGATAAATGGCTATCCACCTGCCACTCAAAGTGGCCACACCCTTAATTATGCAGAAATTTAAGGCTTTGTATAATGTAAACGAAAACATTTTGTGAAAAATTCACCCCCTCACAGTTGTCATTAAGGGCAAAATTAGCCATTTGGACCAAAACTAGAATTTGTCCCAGGCTGTAAACATGTTTTTTTCTGCTGTAAAGTTGGGCATTTTAACATGGGGCTCAATGAGATTCTGCTCCCTTCTGGAGCCTGTCCCTAGCGGCCAGTCGATGAACTGCAGTTTAAGTCACTACCGTATTGGCTTCAAGAGAGACCGCGGGAGATTGCCGATTGGTTTTGGTACAAATAATATGGGCGCATAGAGTGATTTCATATTTTTTCCTCTTCCCACTTTTTCGAGCTATTGTGCAAAATGGGAAGAAAAAGTGCTTTAGGTATGTAATTGATGTTTTATAAAAAATATTTATCTTTCTCATTAGGGATTTACAATGTATCATATTGGTTATAGGCTGAAATTAATTTTACTATTGGTAGTTATTGGATTATCGTCCATGGTAATTTCGGTCAATTTTTTGATGATAGACAAGTTAGTTAATATTTAAACATTTTAAAAACATTTAACTGGCATAGGGCACTTTTTATCCCTTTTTATCCCATCTAGAGGGTTTGCTGCCAAAAAGCTCTTTGTTTTTTTTGTTTTTGTAAGTTTCATCTGACCACAGAACCAGGTCCCTATTGAAGTTCCAGTCGTGTCTGGCAACTGAATATACTGGAGTTTGTTTTTGGATGAGCGAGGAGGATTTTTCTTGAAACCCTCCCAAACAACATACGGTTGTTTGGTCATTTCTTTTAGGCTTTCTGACCCCAAGACTCAACTAATCTCTGCATTTCTCTAGCTGTGATCCTTAGAGAGTCTTTGTCCACTCAAACTCTCCTCCTCACCATTCACTCATATCCTGATATATTTGAAGGATAAACAATGCAGATTGATCGTCTTTGATCATATTTACCAGGGGTGCCAATAAATCCGACCACAAATGTACATACTGCAGAAACAAGGAATGCGGTCTAATCCAAACGTAGCATGTGTGTGTTTGCGAGTTTCTGTCTGCAGATATTCCAGTTTAATGATGCCTGGAGATCATTCTTTTTAAACGTCGCCCTTCCGCATTTACACTGAATTTCTTTTATAATCATCTCCAGCCAGCAGTATTCTGTAACAAATCTCTCTTATTGAATTCACCCTCTGTCACCTCACACTTTCACTACACAAAGCAACAGTCATGCTATGGAACAGCGGATCAATATCTTAGAGAAGTGTGAACATTTTGAGGAATGTATTTGTAGAAGTGGCGCTGGTCTGAAGCTCTTAATGAGACTGTGTGTAGCCTGGCCTGTTCTCAGCACATGCAGCCTCTACAGTTTTTATTTTTAAACTCCAGTCTGCTGCTCCACACCGGCCACATATTCTCTCAATTTTTTTGTGATCAGCATTTCATCAGCTGTCGGATTGCTCACACCGTCTGCTGCTCCTTTCCGTCCCACGGTTTCGAGTTCGTTGACAGTCCCCTGTGGCAGCGAGCGAAGACAGTGACAAGCAGAGAGGACTTGGCTTAAATAAAATTACAAATTGAAAAGGGTTCATGGAAGAAATATACTTGTTGTGAAAAGTGAAAAGTGAAGTTTGAGCTGTGCAGATGGTGGGTGGTCCCGCCTGCTTTAAAGAGCTTGCGCATATAGTTATCGAGTATCGTTATGGTCTTATTAGTTATCATTCTTGTCGTAAAAGGGGCCTTAAAGGGATAGTTCACCCAAAAATGAAAATTGTTATCATTTACTCTCCCTCAGTCTAAACCTGTATGAGTTTATTTGTTCAGCTGAACACAAAAGAAGATATTTTGAAGAATGTTTGTAACAAACAGATAGAGCAACCATTGACTACCATAGTATTTTTTCTCTACTATGGTAGTCAATGGCTGCTCTATCTGATTGGTTCAAATATAATAATAATATATATATTTTTTTAATCCTCAGGGGACCTTGCGTCACTATTATGGGACTTTAATTTTCTGCAAAATTGCTTTTAAAATTTCAAACACAGAGATCCTCCATAGAGAAACGGACAATTGCTACAGTTGTTAAGAATTGGTCAGTGATGTTTTTAAGGCGGGCTTAGCGTAGGGTGAATTGGAAACCGGCAGTTTAACTTGATTGATGTTTTTATGTTACTGACGTTATCATCCAGTAAGACCTTCCTCCTGAATCATAGCTGTAGTGCTGGATTTATGGCAGCAGTGAGCTCATCAGTTCTGACCCAGCCACTCCATTATTGTGTATTTTGATTATGATTATAAAATGGTGTATTTGTTCTCTGAACCTGTAGGTGTCTGATAAGTTTGCCTTCAGCTT
The DNA here is from genome assembly GCA_023029165.1 of Gobiocypris rarus. NCBI lineage: Eukaryota > Metazoa > Chordata > Actinopteri > Cypriniformes > Gobionidae > Gobiocypris > Gobiocypris rarus. The sequence continues at coordinate 14,043,443 of CM040922.1, forward strand.
ATTTGATCTGGACTGGGACGTCTTTATGCAACACATTGAAGGTGCCGTTAACAGAGTGCCTGCTCTGGAACAAACTGGAATCAAATCCACTGTCTGTGGTCCAGGTACATAAACACACACACACACACACACACACACACTTTGTGTTTCCATGTTTTATGGGGACATTCCATAGGCGTAATGGTTTTTATACCGTATAAACTGTACATTCTATCCCCCTACACTGCCCCTGCCCCTAAACCTACCCATCACAGGAAACATTCTGCATTTTTACATTTTCAAAAAATATCAATTAGTGTGATTTATGACCTGTTTTCTTCATGGGGACCAAAAAATGTCCCCACAAGGACAAGGATTTTGGATATTGCCATCTTTGTGGGGACATTTTGTCCCCATACCGTAAGGATTACCAGTCACACACACACACACACACACACACACACACACACACACACACACACACACACACACACACACACACACACACACCACAAGGATAAATGCATCAGATGCCCGTTTTACAACATTATGTTCTTGATGCATTAAAAAAGAACCAGCTCATAAGAGTCATATGTTCAGAAATGTAATTACATTGGTTATGCTATACCGTATGTTTTTGAGTCACTAAAAATAACCGGTTCATAAGAATCATCTGTTTGGGAATGAAAAGCCATTTTTCAAGCTGTATGTTTTTGGATCACTAATATCTGGCTCATAAGATTCATTCTTTCAGGAATTAAACAACACTGGTCACAATATGTTTTTGAATCACTAAACAGAACCAGCTCGTAAGAGTCATTCTTTCAGGAATTGAACTACACTGGTCACAATACGTTTTTGACTCACTAAAAGAACCAGCTCATAAGAATGATCTGTTTGGGAATCAAACTACATTTTCCAAGCTGTATGTACTTGGCTAAGAAATTACCAGCTGATAAAAGAGTCATATGTTCTGAAATCATGCATGTTTTTGAACACGAACAAGCTCCTGAGAGTCATTTGTTTCTTTTCACATGCACAGATATTTTGTTCAGAACACGTGTTGCAGAATACAGAAATTTTCATTGTAATGCAAAGTTTCTATAGTCATTACAGTACCTCTATCATCTACATCGTTATACTATACACACATTTTGACCAAGTTTAATCTCACAGTGCTCTGCCAGTCCATATATTTAAGTGATTGGCTAAATATACCGCCAGTCAAATGACACTGAGCTCTGATTGGCTGATCTGTCACAGCTCCGGCTCTCCCCAGATATTCAGTCAACCTTTACTGGCTGTAATAAAGGATGACAGGTGTGAAATGCCGCTAACACACTTTAGTGACTGTCGGTCACTTGCAGACGAGTTTCGGGTCAGTGGATAAGCACTCCTCAAATCATTTTAAGAGAGTGCTATCAAAGACTCCATTCACCCACTCATCAGCTATTAAAGTGCCCCTATTATGGATTTTTTGAAAATTACCTTTCATGTAATGTGTAACAAAGTTCTAAGTGAATGAAAACATCCTGCAAAATTTTAAATCTGAAAGTGCACCATATATTAAGTTATTGTTTCTCAAAAGTAAGAGTCGACTCTGAGGCAATTAAACATAGTTTTTTAAATGAATCGCAAGCCTTTTCATTGTGACGTCAAGACAAAACAATAGCATATTCCCTGTCCACTTAATGTGCGTGCATTGTGTTTTATAATGTGTAGGTCTCTGGTTAACCGGCTAACTCATGTTATTACTGTCTTAATGAAATACTACTGTAAATCACCTGTGGGCTAGCTTGACAAGCCAGACCCACATCAAGATGTTGGGTCTGAGAACACGCCATTGGCAGGCCTCAATCTGAGGGGCGGGATAAACAGTTGTCTTTCAAATTCCCTCTGCACGCAATAGGATAGCGTTACAACCAACCAGAGCACTATCAATGGTGAGACAACAATCACAAGCGGGTTGTGGCTGAGTCCCATGCGTTTTCCCAGCAGCTGAGCTAGTTGATAGATTAAACTTTTGCCGTATCTGGTCGGCAAAACTCCAAACACATCTTCCTTTTTAAGAATGACTGCAGTGCCATTCTTTGTTAGCAGGGAAGTAGCAGGGAATCCACGCAGAAACCGTCACAACTCTGATTCCATTATGTTAAGCCCGCCCACCAACTCTAACACGATGTGATTTGGCCTGACTAGAGTTAGGTTTTCCAAGCTCGCAAGTTGACGGAATTACATTTGCTGCCGCTAGGGTGCGTCTAGATTTCTAGGCTACCTGTGGGCTGCAGTATTACATAAAACTGTGTCTATTAATGTCTTTCGTTCTTTCTACTTTGAGTGAAGATAAAGGATGGAGCAAGATTTGTTTTAACTTTAATGGTACATCAGTCAGTTAGTGCTCGGCTATGTGCTGTTATTAATACAGTTCCCGCATGTGCACCAAAATAAATTAGACAAACACACACACACACAGGTTTGTTGATGGATGCACACTTGTTAATGCTGATGGTGAGGAATTACAGTTGAAACATCTCATAAAGTACCTCAAACTGAATAGCATCACTGAGAAACGTTCTTCTAATGTTTCATCGTCGATTCAGACTCACGCTGGGATTGATGTTTAAAATCGACGTCATCGTTACCGTCTTTACAGTGTGTACTATCGCTGAGCCTCCAGACGGAGCTGAAAATCAGTTATAGTAACAGACGTTTAGCTTCGGAAATACACGCTGTATGCGGCAGAACAATCACAACAGACTGAGCCATCTGACCAATCAGAGCAGAGTAGGCTCACAGAGAGAAGGGATTAGGTGAGACTGATTCATCCATCGAGTCGTGTGAGAATCATTGAACACTGGTGATGCAACGTATTTTATAAGAAAATGAAACAGTTTTTTTTTTACCTTTGATGCATGTAAACCTGTTGTTGGTGACCATAATAGGGGCACTTTAAAAACGAGGTGTTGAGAATGAGCATGTGTGCCATTCAGGCTTGCTGTCATTGGACTTTTGTATGAATCCCATTCAACACATGATAATCATGCATTTTGGTGTGATCTGTCATTAACTGGATTCATTTTAGTCAAGAACTACACTTGCAAATCATGATTACTTGATTGAAGGCCATCTGTACACAGTGCTGTTTAGCATAATTTCATATAATATATAGTCCTTTTGAAGTGCATTCATGCTGCGTCTCATTGACCTCCTGTGACGTGAGTCATATATCGTGAACAATAGGTCTTGATCCACTAAATATTGGAAAAATTATGACTTAATTATTTAAAAAAAATCTTTAAATGTTTAAAATGCTCTTATGCTCACCAAAACTGCATTTATTTGATCAAAAATACAGTAAAAACAGTAATATTGTGACATTATTCTAATTTAAAATAACTGTTTTCTAAGTGAATATATTTTTAAAGTTTTTGGCATCATTACTCCATTCTTCAGTATTACGTCATCCTTCAGAAATCATTCTGTTGCTGTTGAGGATATGTTTGAGACTGAGTGTGATCCACTGAGGGCGGCAGTCAGAGCGCTTGGGTCATTCTTCAGAGGCCATAGCGTCTGTGTGTGGTGACGAATGAGTAAGAGCAATAGAGTAGAGGGAAGATGGATGAATAAAATATAGCTGCAACCTCACCCATTCCTTTTGCTCTCTGTTATTCTCACAAAGAGCAGATGATGCTCTGGAAAACACTTTCTCATGTGGAGTAATGGAAAAGGTGTGTCTCTTCTCTTCATCTCTCCTTTTCTGTCTCACCTCTCAATCTTTCTTGCACCCGTGGCCTCTGTTTCTCTTCACACTCGTTCGCCTTAGCATTTCTCTGTCTTCGCTGCTTTTGAGGGTCATCCCACAATATCTTGCCACTGAAAGCTTTGACCATTGCGAATAGACCATTAAGTGAGCGCTCAGCAGAAATGCATTTTTAAAGAGCTTTTCAGGAAGATCTGATCTGACCCATCGGCAGCACCACGTGTCATGAGTTTCCCACCTCTCCCATTTATTTCCTTACCTTTTGTACTTTAACAGCGATGTGTTATAAACTGTCAGCTATTTATAATAATGCATTCAACTGACATTATAGGGGCTTTTATGGAGCCCCTAAGGGACCTTTGCAAAAATAAAAAAAATATACAGACTTTTGCATGTGCATGAGAAACTTGCATAAAAATTTCCAGTTTATGTATACTGTCTATACTAGCCTATTTGGATATATATTATATGGATGCGCATGACTTGATAAAGAGCTATTCACTCAAAATGTGGTAATTTGGCTTTTGTGTAATAAAATTTTTTTTGTTTAAAATTATAATCACAATGATGGTTGTCATGAATTCAAATAGAGCATTTATTTTTATTTCATTTTAAAATGTAATTTATTATTGTAACAAAGCTGAATTTTCAGCATCATTACTCCAGTCTTTAGTGTCACACGATCCTTTAGAAATCATTCTGATATGCTGATTTGACGCTCAAGAAATGCTTCATATTTTTGTTGAATAGAAAGTTCAAAAGAAAAACATTTATTCGAAATAGAAATGTAACATTGTATATGTCTTTTGTCAACCCCCCTCCCCCCACACACAGAATCCTTCACTGCTGACCATAAGCCTCTGATGGGTGAAGCTCCCGAAGTGAGAGGATTTTTCCTTGGATGTGGCTTCAACAGTGCAGGTAGGTCATGGAGCTTACACACACACACACGCAAACGCACACAACACACCTTTCTCTTCCAGTGCTAAATGAATTATTTAACCCTGGAATCCTGCAGAGTTCACATGCAAAATTCAGTCTCACCCACTCTCCATGTACACACCACCTACTCAAGATCAACACAACTTGATCTGTGATCCCTGCGTGTCCAGCGATCTAAGTCCATTGCAGTTGTGTCCATCTCTTCATGTGCAGTGCACAGTCCTTCATTAGCGATCATCCTGGGCTTTTGAGCTGCACGATTCTGGATAAACTGAGAATTACGGGGTTTTTTGTTGTTTAAAATAAAAATCACTATTCTCCCACGATTCTGAATAGACAACTAAACTAAATAGTATGTGATTTACTAAATGTTCTGATAAAATGCTAATTGCTGCAATCTATAAACATATTTTTGTATTAATTTGAATTTATTATTAAAAAATCGGTTCAAATGATTCAATGACTCACTCATGGACACTCTACTGTGTTTTTTAACAAATCTCTTGCATGAATAATTAAACGACAGATTTTTTTTAAGTCACTTGTCGCCACCAAGTGGTGTAATCTTTATTTGGAGCGAAAAATCAATTTACTCTATTTTGACCACTGCCGTCGACATCAGTTTTTCTATCCGAACTGTAAACTTTTATCCCAGTACTTCTGTGATAATTAGAATTATTGTAACACAAAAATAATGAGTTTGTGAAGCTCATACTTATACTTGTTACGGCATCGGCAACGCAGATCTGAATGTTCGCTGTGATCAGTTTAATAGGTTTAATATTTATTTAGGAATAAGTTCGAATAGAAATTGCAATCTTTATACAATTGATCGTGCAGTTTTACTGGGCTGTGACATTTGTTCCTGTGACCATTTTAACTAGATTTTGTATTGTATTTTTGATCTTATTTGTACTGTAGCTATATCGCCCATCACTAATTGCATTACATTCAAGTGCAAGATTAAAAGAAGGCATTTTGCGGTGGTATTTTTGGATGCAGATGGCTCGTGGTTTTGAAGGTCAGATGAAACTCAGTCCGGCTCAGGAGTAATGCTGATTGTGCTCAGCGTGGGCCGGGTCACCTTGCAGGCCTCAGACATGCTGACGGACAACAGGCCGTGATCGCGTGAACAGATCGGAATACATGGCTATAGGAATCACAGTCAGATATTAGATGCATGCTTGCTTTTTTATGACACATCGATTCCTGACCTCAGCATGTAAAACTATTTCCTGGAAAGAAAGGAGTAAAATACACTTTGATTGGTTATGTTATTTGATATACAGTACCAGTCGAAATCTGGACATTTTTACTCATACCAAACATGTAAGACTTTCTTTATTCTGTTGAACACAAAAGATGACATTCTGATAAATGTTTTTCATATATGTCATGCAGATTTGGAATGACATGAGGGTGAATAAATGATGACACTATTACATTTTAGGTGACTTAATTAAATGATGAACCATTATATTATCCATAAACCATCCCATCTTGGAAGAAGCATTGAAATATGTGATTAATTATCCATATTTTTCTCTTGAAGAAAAATGGTACATTCTAATGCAGAGACACTCACCCTATGAATGTCAAAACTGTAATGAGAAGTGCTTAAAGAGGGTATTAGTCAGGTAATTACGGCATAAGATGTTGATCAGGGATTCTCCTTGAGTGTCATTGCATCAGAACTGTGGGATATTATTATTATTATTATGTGTGTGTGTGTATGCGCATCAGGCCAATGGAATCCATCAGTATGCATGACCATGAAGATGTCGCCCTTCCTCGCTGATTCCATCATGTCTCCCCGTTTGTCTTCAGTCTGGTTATTCCCCCTTTCTCTATGCCCCTGTTCAGTACTACTGTCACACAATTGGACTGAGACAGAGAAATATGCAAGTGGAAGTTGAGTTGAAGAGTTTTAGGATGACTGGTGTGTACCTGGTGTGTGTGTGTGTGTGGTGGTAGGAGTAGTTGTTAATCTAAGGGCAGATGGTGGCCCATCGTTGATGTGATTGCTAAGAGTCGCTAACCTTCTGGAGAAAACACACAGGCTCTCACTGTCCGAATTTGCCAACTTTCCTACAATATAGTTGGTAAAAAGCAGTACATAAAATGAGTAGTGTGTCCAAATTTGTAGTGATTTATTTGTGATTTGGCAAAATATTTAGACAAAACAGTTTTTTTGTTATTTAATATACATTATATTGCCAAAGGTTTTGAAACGCCTGCCTTTTACATGCACATGAAATTTAATGAAAGCTCAACCCCTGAAAAACCCAACATCATAATCCCCACCAAACTTTAAACTTGTTCTTGAGTTAATCTGAAGGCCACACAAAGTTTGGAGGTCTGTAGCTATTGACTCTGCCGAAAGTTGGCAACTTCTGCGCACTGTGCACATCTTTTAGATTTTTCGTGGCTGAGTTGCTGTTGTACACCAATTGCTTCCAACTTGTTATAATACCATTAACAGTTGACCATGGGATATTTAGTAGTGAGGAAATTTCATGAATGGACTTATTGCACAGGTGGCAACCTATCACAGTACCACGCTTGAATTCACTGCGCTCCTTAGAGCGACCCATTCTTTCACAAATGTTTGAAGAAGCACCCTAATATAGTCCCAAGTTAATATCTGCCTAGGAAATCGCCTAGTCTCAATCTGTATCGCTATTTGTATTCGTTGTGAATACGCAGGCCACAAGAAGTAATTAGGAGGGTTTTTTTGGGGATCACTTTACTGGGACATACTAGCTGGCAGCATAGGATTCCATTCATTATGCTAAGCTAAGCTAACGGCGACCCTGCGAAACTAAAACAATGCATGCACTGAGACAAAAATGCATTTGCCCACATATCTAAATGTAGGAAAGATGTTGAATAAGCCCTATTTCTAAAAACGATGGAGTGTTCCTTTTAGCTAATAGTTAGCTAATTCATACATTTAACGTAAAAATATGATGTAATCTCAAATATTTGGTATTGGAAACTTGACTAGCTTTAACTAGCTAATTCAATAAATGCCACCTTGCTAATTGGTTACACAATGCTTTGGTAGCATTAGCATATCACTTGTTGAATGAGGACAGCAATAAAATAGATTAAACATATAGTGGGTACGGAAAGTATTCAGATCCCCTTAAATGTTTTACTCTTTGTTATATTGCAGCCATTTGCTAAAATCATTTGTTCTTTTTTTCTTGTTAATGTACACACAGCACCCCATATTGACAGAAAAACACAGAATTGTTGAAATTTTTGCAGATTTATTAAAAAAGAAAAACTTGAAATATCACATGGTCCTAAGTATTCAGACACTTTGCTGTGACACTCATATATTAAACTCAAGTGCTGTCCATTTCTTCTGATCATCCTTGAGGTGGTTCTACACCCTTATTTGAGTCCAGCTGTGTTTGATCATTCTGATTGGACTTGATTAGGAAAGTCACACACAAAGTCTATATAAGACCTTACAGCTCACATTGCATGTCAGAGCAAATGAGAATCATGAGGTCAAAGGAACTGCCTGAAGAGCTCAGAGACAGAATTGTGGCAAGGCACAGATCTGGCCAAGGGTACAAAAACAAATTCTTAAGAGTTCTCAAGAGCACAGTGGCCTCCATAATCATTAAATGGAAGATGTTTAGGACGACCAGAACCCTTCCTAGAGCTGGCCGTCCGGCCAAACTGAGCTATCGGGGAAGAGCCTTGGTGAGAGAGGTAAAGAAGACCCCAAAGATCACTGTGGCTGAGCTCCAGAGATGTAGTCAGGAGATGGGAGAAAGTTGTAGAAAGTCAACCATCACTGCAGCCCTCCACCAGTCGGGACTTTATGGCAGAGTGGCCCGACGGAAGCCTCTCCTCAGTGCAAGACACATGAAAGCCTGCATGAAGTTTGTTAAGATGGTGAGAAATAAGATTCTCTGGTCTGATGAGACCAACTTTTTGGCCTTAACTCTAAGCGGTATGTGTGGAGAAAACCAGGCACTGCTCATCACCTGTCCAAAACAGTGAAGCATGGTGGTGGCAGCATCATGCTGTGGGGGAATTTTTCAGCTGCAGGGACAGGGCGACTGATTGCAATCGAGGGGAAAGATGAATGCGGCCAAGTAGAGGGATATCCTGGATGAAAACCTTCTCCAGAGTGCTCAAGACCTCAGACTGGGCCAAAGGTTCACCTTCCAACAAGACAATGACCCTAAGCACAGCTAAAATAACGAAGGAGTGGCTTCACAACAACTCTGTGACTGTTCTTGAATGGCCCAGCCAGAGCCCTGACTTAAACCCAATTGAGCATCTCTGGAGAGACCTGAAAATGGCTGTCCACCAACGTTTACCATCCAACCTGACAGAACTGGAGAGGAATGGCAGTGGATCCCCGAATCCAGGTGTGAAAAATGCATCTTTCCCAAAAAGACTCATGGCTTTATTAGATCAAAAGGTTGTTTCTGCTAAATATTGAGTAAAGGGTCTGCATACTTTGGACCATGTGATATTTCAGTTTTTCTTTTTTTATTGAATCTGCAAAAATGTCAACAATATGGGTGCTGTGTGTACATTAATGAAAGAAAATACAATATAACAAAGAGTGAAAAATGTAAGGGGGTCTGAATACTTTCCATTCCCACTGTATACCTGTTCTCAAAACTAAGCTCATGCTCCACTAATCACCATGATGGTAACCCTACAAAATAACATAACAGAAATGCTTTTAAACTAGCATAACAAAACATTAAACACTACTAAATCTCCCACTTGACATTTATCTTGCACAAAAAAAATAATATAACACTTAATTTTGGCATTTACTGTCCCTTTTGAGTGTCATGGCAAAGCATGCTGGGAATTAGAAACCCAGCCCAGTTTCTGTTAAATTTAAGTTAATTAAAATTAACTCATTAAACTCAAAACAATGAAACATTACAGATTAATTAATATGTGTTTTTTGTAAACTAAAAAGAAAGTTCAAAATGCAAAAATGTTAATTTGTTTGAACTAATTGGTTTAATTTGAGTTGACTCTACTCAAACCAATTAATTATTTTGAGCATTAGGGTTTACAGTGTATAAAAGGAAGAAAGAAGTGCTACCAATCATCACTTCGCATCATAATGGCCTCACATGCAAGGAAATTGCTGTAAAGAATATTGAACCTGAAAGAACCGTTTCATCAAGAACTTCAAAGAGAGAGGTTCAACTGCAGTGCAGAAGGCTTCACGTCGCAGTGTCCAGCAAGCACCAGGACCGTCTACTCCTGAGGAGTCAGCTACGGAGCTACTGCTGCTTGCTTAATATTGGCAGCAGGTGGGTGTGAGTTAATCTGCACACACAGTCAGGCCAATACTTGGACAACAGCCTGGTGTCAAGAAGGGCAGCAAGAAGCCACTTCTCTATCTCTATCTCTCTCTCTCTCAAAAAAAAAAATCCCCCCATCAATGACAGAGTGAAATTGGAATTTGTTGACGATGCCTACAGTGAAACATTGCGATGGACGATGACATCAGGGGGTTACGTTTGAGTGTTAAGCTCTGTTAATGTGGTACATGTCTGGAGAAAGAGAGAACGCACACAGAGCTGAAAGGACTTGAATGAAGAGCATTTGCCTTTAGATAAAACTACTGTAGAATATAAAAATCACCAAACACTGAAGCAGCAAACTTTGTGAAACTGCCAAAACTTTTTGGCCTAACTGTATATTAATCCACTAATATAGTGCACTGAATGAGTGAATGAATAAGCGGACGCTGAGTGCTGCGAACTCCTTCCTCTGGCGAGACACTGGATTCGCCACAAAACTCAGTGTTGCGCGGTTATCCTCTAGCAACTAGCCGTTGAGTGTATATCGGCTTTACACTTGTTGAGGTGCATTATGAGGTTGAACGAATGCATTTGATAATGACCTATGGTTTCAGACACAAACAGAGGTCCCTTCAAATAATGCACTATATAAGGGTATTGGGGGGCGATTCTGGGAATAGCGGTCAATGATAACATGCATGATGTAGTTGTGATAGTAGACAAAATCATGTTATATAAAGCATAATTTTTTAATTATGGTCACAAAGTTAGTTCCTATTTAATGTACCCAGACATTTAATTTCACACATGCTTCCGTTTCAAAACCTAGTGAGCTGCCTACCTGATAAACTAAAAACAGAAACTTTTTCCCTTTGCGTTTTTCACGTACAGACGACAACATTGTCAAAATGACAGTGGTGAGAATTCAAAGTAATTTCCAAGAATTTCAAAGAAGGCCTATTAAATCATTGCCAAAGACCAATGGCATTTAGAAGATTTTTAACAACTGGCGGGAAGTTTTCCTGGAAAGTTCGCACTAGCAAGCTATTTCAAACTCCAAAAAACAAACTCCAAAAAGACTTTCCTTTTGGCCAGATTTTGTTCTAATGCATGCGTTCTTCAATTTTACTTGAAGTGTATCGGGGTCTTTAAGACGCTGTCTTAGAAGGCAGCTGCCTATGTAGGCAGTAGATAGCAGGGCAGCTCTCTAGGTTTTGGAACAGGACCATGTACTTTCATGTACCTACACACACATTGATGCGATCCTCATGTTTCATATACCACTCTGAAGTTTCCTTCTCTCTCAACCTCCTTCTCCCTTTCATTTTATTCCCCCTTGTTTTCTTTCTCATCTCCCCTGACATTTGCAGAAATACTGCTGGTGGTTCGCTTTGATGAAGAAAGAGAACTGCTGTGTGTGTGTCCTGAGAGAAAAAGATAGACGGGAAAGTCTATCCATATGGTAGCACTAACTCATGCAATGCTTAACTCTCACCCCGGCCCCAATAGTTCAGCTGTAGCAAAACACAGACCAAAGACTAAATGGTTGTTGAGCCCCTGTAGTCATCAGGGAAGATCATGGTGCTGCACCCTTTATCGAGGACATTTTTAGCCTCAGACACTGATGCATATTGTTCTTGTTTTTTTCTACAGCAGGAGTACCTCATTTTTGTTTTGTTTTTCTGATGAGGTTTTGCCTTAGAACTTACACATTGCACATTTTAGCACAGAAGACTTAAAGACTTTATTGACTGTTGTCATGGCATGTGTTTGACCTCTAATTTATTTTTCTTTATTATTAAAAAAAAAACGTGGATGTCCCAACTGGGATACAGGATGCACAATTTTCAGAGAAATGCACATGTTATATTGTAGTTTTGAGGTACTGACAAAAAACGTAATGCTGGCTAAGAGAATTGACAGAATACACAGTGCAATGCAGATTGTTGCGTATGGGGCTGCATAGCAGACCAGTCAGGGTGCCTATGCTGACCCTTGTCCACTGAAAGCACCAACAGTGGGCATGTGAGCATCAGAACTGGACCATGGAGCAGTGGAAGAATGTCTAATGAATCACGTTTTCTTTTACATCACGTGGATGGCCAGTTTAAGTTTATTTCGCTTACCTGGGGAACACATGGCACCAGGATGCACTATGTGAAGAAGGCAAGCTGGCGGAGGTAGTGTGATGCTTTGGGCAGTGTTCTGCTGGGAAACCTTGGGTCCTGCCATCCATGTGGATGTTACTTTGACATGTACCACCTACCTAAGCATTGTTGCAGACCATGTACACCCTTTCATGGAAACGGTATTCCCTGGTGGCTGTGGTCTCTTTCAGCAGGATAATACGTCCTTCCACAAAGCAAAAATTTTAAACATTTTTAAAAACATGTTTCTAGACCTTGTGTTTCTTTTAATTCTTTTGCATCTCACGTTTTTTTAAATGCAAAAGCACGTTCTTTTTGATTTGGCACCTAAGACAGCTCTGTATTAGAGCGTTCTTGGTAAGCACAGCCTAGTGTCTCTCTGCTTTGTCATGAGAGCTCTAGAAATACTCCGCCTGGCATGAGGCACACGGAGTGTGTCAGAGATAAAGCAGTGACACGGCATGGAATTCAAGGTGGCCATTACTCAGAGAATCTGTGGTTGCTGGCTAATGTTAATGAAGTCATCAGCCAGCTAATGAACCAAAAGTCCTTTAGAGACACCATAGGCTCTCAGTAAAGCTCTTACACTCTTAAGATCCTGTCGCCCATTCGTTTCACTCCCCCTTGATGTGCCTCTCACTTCACAATGTCCTTCATTCCTCCTTGGTATTCCTCTAACTTCTGTTCATTATTCTTCTCTTGTCGGCTCAGAGCTTTCCAAGATTGATTCAGTCTGATGGCACAACTCTTCTGGGTAACGTTCATGGTGAATTGATCGGCAGGTGTCAGTATGATTGTTTCTAGAGAAGTACTTTGTTAAATGGTGCGGCTTGGTGCTATGGGTTGTTCACAAGTTCGACTGATTGTATTGAAGTAGGATAAAGCTGACTGACAGTTATGTATGTGGCTTGATGATGATTGACATATGCTCTGTGATTTGATTGGCAGGTATGATGTTAGGGGGAGGATGCGGCAAAGAGCTGGCTCACTGGATAATTCATGGGCGTCCTGAGAAAGACATGTACGGATACGATATCAGGTACGTTTAGTGTGAGCAAGTGCTGCTGTGTGTACTACTTTATGTACTGTGTTCGAGGAGGGGCTATGTGTTTGACCGGCCAATGAGAGATGAATTGGGAATTCAACATTTTGAATCAGACATGAAAAAATTAATTTACCCAGTGGCAGAACAAGTTAAAAAAATTTCCGAACAATTCATTGAGTCAGTTATTTGATGACTGAAACCAATAAATCTTGACTTAAACCAGACCGATGATTTGTGAATCCTTTTGACTGATTCCTTAGCCTGGATGCCAGCCGAATTTAGCCTCACCCACAACATTTTTGCTTGGGCAATTCGGTCTGGTCTCAATCCATAGAGGAGTAATTATGTCCGAACAGAAACTGTTCGGACCAATGAAATTGTCAAGGCGGGCTTTAGACGATGATGAACAGATGATAAACAGTAACGTAATCATCCACGTCATCTAAGGCACTTGGGTTGAATTTGCTCTTATCCTAAACGGAGAACTTGTTTGTAAATGCATTCACCTTCACTATTTCTCTCAGAAATGATGATCGTGTTGGTAAGTTTTTCTTCTAACATTACTTATTCCAGCGTGCGTGCAGACTTTGTCACACAATTGCTACTCAAAAAGGGGGGGGGGGTTCTCTGGGGAAAAAATGGTGTTTGGGGGCAAAATTTGTTATTCTGGCAAGGTTGCCTGCTAAAATTCGCATGTGTGGGTCTATTACATCACATAATTGGGGTCGCTTCAACCCGCGGACATTGAGCACAACCCGCGGGAAAAACTTGACTTGGCAACACAGTGCAGTTGAGTTCTGTTGACATTTGACAACTAACGTTATGCGTCGCTCCATTGCTCTGATTGGTTGTGGTCTATCCAATTGAGGTCTTTCCTGGTTCAGTTGAAACACGCCCCATAATCACAGCCCATTGGAGCGATATCAGACTCATATTCTGACTAGAATTGAGTATGACCACGTCAGGCTACTGATTCCTGTCAGTTTGACTAGAACCAATAAGAGTCACTTAAATAAGACTACATTTAAGAGATATGGCTTAGTGCAATTATCAAATTGCAAAGGCTGCGATTTAATTAAATAAATATATGTGTTGCATGTTTTGAGAGTGAAGCACGGCACTTAATTTACATGTGAGAAGAGCTCATCAGTTTGGATCATTTAAAATTTGGGAACACAACATGCGCCAGCTATCTTCCCAAACTTGAGAAGTGCTTATAAACCAGTTATTGTCAGCCACAAAGAGGTCTTCCTGCGTTTTTTTTTTTTTTTTTGTTGCTAAAGTAAAAGCTGTTTTAATATTTAAAAGTGAAGAAATTAAGAAAGCCATAAATATTAATATTGCAATTTTACATTTTTAATTTAAAATGAAATCGCTATTAGTATGTTTTTCTAAAATACAAATTTCTTATTTTACTGTAAAAATAAATTTTCTTTAAAGGGATAGTTCACCCAAAAATGAAAATGTGATGTTTATCTGCTTACCCAAGATGTAGGTATCTTTGTTTCTTCAGTAGAACACAAATGAAGATTTTTAACTCCAACCGTTGCAGTCTGCCAGTCATATTGCATGTGAATGGGTAACAATTCAACGAGAGCAACAAAAAAAAACATGCTTAGACAACATGCACAAAGAGCCCTGTGGCTCATGACGACACATTGATATCTTATACAAATACAATGCTATATCCAACAGCCTGGAACACACTTCACTTCCGGCAAGAAAGCTCAATATACACGAGATCACTTCTGGCGTTGGCGTAAACTATTCCAGATCGTGTATACCGGAAGTGATGTCTTTACACGTACACGATGCCAGAGCGTGTATATTGACCTTCCATGATGGAAGTGAAGCGTGTCTTCACTTAAAAACAAACAAACATCTATAGCGTGTCATTGTGTAGTGAGTTGGCTTAAATTATTTTTGTTTCATGCTTCACAGCTTCCATTAAGGGAATATAGTGCGCATTGTTGCTTCCTGGTTTTCACAGTGTATTGTGGGAGCGAACATTTCAGTGCACTGGTAGGATTTTGCAATTTAGACAGCCTTTAAAATGGCCAATTCCCAGATCAGTGCCCTAACTATTGAACTAGGGAGCACCCTACTGTATGTTCATGATTGCCATGATTGTCTATAGGATTATTACAAAAACCACACTAGTATTGTCTCCTGAGATAGCTCAATCTGTGAAAGAAGCATCATGACACCAGGCTC
Source organism: Gobiocypris rarus (assembly GCA_023029165.1). Taxonomy (NCBI): domain Eukaryota; kingdom Metazoa; phylum Chordata; class Actinopteri; order Cypriniformes; family Gobionidae; genus Gobiocypris; species Gobiocypris rarus. The sequence continues at coordinate 14,058,836 of CM040922.1, forward strand.
AGGACATCAGATGAGAGGTATTATCAAGGTCAGCTGCATTCACGGAGGGCAGCACTCTCTGAACTCGCTGTCCAGCCTTGGCTAGAATTCGCTCCTGTGCCTTGAAAATTAGGTGACGTGTGTGTGTGTGTGTATGTGCGTGCTCCGTTTCTTATTTCATCTCCCTTTGTCTGTATCTCAGGCGGTTCCACCATTCACTGACCGACAACAACCGCTGGATCAGAGAGCGAAGTCACGAGTCATACGCCAAAAACTATTCAGTAGTTTTTCCCTTTGACGAACCTTTGGCCAGCCGCAACATGAGGAAAGATCCCTTTCACCAGGTTTTGCCATTCTCTTACATCTCATCACCTTATCAACCTCTGACTCAAGACCTCTTTGTTTTTCAGGTCATGATAATCAAATATAATTTCCTAAACGTGCATGAACATAAGATAATTAGCTCTCAACTAGGGGGCCTTGAGCTTCCAAAGAGATCTCAAGAGGACTTACAATTATTTAAAATAAGACAAAACAAGCATTAAAAGCTAAAACAACTCAAATATATTTCTTATTATTTGGTTATTTTTTTATAATGGATTTACATATTTCTAGTTACGCCATGCTCTAAAATATTTTGTGTAGATTTTTTTTGTTATTTCTACTAAAAAAGACTAATTAATCCATTGGAATGGGGTCTGCATTTCAATAATAAATGTCAAATCAGCATTAAAAACAGTGGTGCCATAAATATGGCTGCTCAAATCACACAATAAAAAAAAAAGAAATTAATACTATTATTGTAAGACATTGATCAAAAGTGACAGTAAAGAAATTTATAATGTTACTACACTGATCAGGCATAGCATTATGACCACTGACAGGTGAAGTGATTAACACTGATTATCTCTTCATCACGGCACCTGTTAGTGGGTGAGATATTATATATAATATATACATTTTTAAAGGAAAAATAGTCAAGTGTAAGGATTTGAGCAAATTTGACAAGGGCCAAATTGTGATGGCTAGACGACAGGGTCAGAGCATCTCTAAAACTGCAGCTCTTGTGGGGTGTTCCTGGTCTGCAGTGGTCAGTATCTATCAAAAGTGGTGAACCGGCGACGGTTATGAGCGGCCAAGGCTCACTGATGCACTTGGGGAGTGAAGGCTGGTCCGTGTGGTCTGTTCAAACAGATGAGCTACTGTAGCGCAAATTGCTCAAGAAGTTAATGCTGGTTCTGATAGAAAGGTGTCAGAATACACAGCGCATCCCAGTTTGTTGCATATGGGGCTACATAGCCACTGACCAGTCAGGATGCCCATGCTGACCCCTGTCCACCACCGAAAGCACCAACAGTGGGCAAATGAGCATCAGAACTGCACCACGGAGCAATGCAAGGTGGTCTGAAGAGTCACGTTTTCTATTACATCACATGGATGGCATCGCTTACCTGGGGAACACATGGCACCAGGAGGCACTAAGGGAAGACTGCAAGCCGGCGGAGGCAGTGTGATGCTTTAGGCAATGTTCTGCTGGGAACAATGTTCTCCTGCCATCCATGTGGATGTTACTTTGACACGTACCACCTACCTAAGCATTTTTGCAGATCATGTATATACTTGGAAATGGAAATGGTATTTCCTGGTGGCTGTGGCCTCTTTCAGCAGGATAATACGTCCTGCCACAAGGCAAAGTTTGAGGAGCACAAAAACGAGTTTAAGGTGTTGACTTGGACTCCAAATTCCCACAAATTGTGGGATGTGCTGAACAAACAAGTCCGATCTATGGAGGCCCCACCTTGCAACTTACAGGACTTAAAGGATCTGCTGCTAACTTCTTGGTGCCAGTATATATTTAAAAGAAAAAATGGTCCTTAATTTTATGTTGATTTTGGGGTGAAATATGACCAGAACACATAAGGTATAAGGTGCTCGTTTAGCAGTGAGCTTAATTAGCTTCCTCAAGAGAATAATGTAGCTAAGTACTAATGTGAAATTAATGTGCCTTCCTTTTTTTCTCTCCTCCTTGCTCTTTCTGTTTATATCCTGCTTTCACACCCATCATCCTGTCCGTTTATAATTGCTTGTATTGAGACAAAAAAAATTCCAGAAGCCTGATGTGAGAACAAATCGCGTTAATTATATCAAAACGTCATTCTTTAAGTGTAAATCATTATTTAACTTGAGAAATTTCACAACTTGGCAACTTAGTTTACACTTAGCTAGCCAAAATTGTTATGTGTGAATCTATTAGCCAGCGTTTCGCTGCCAGCATCTGTGGGGCTGCTCGAAAGACTTGTTGCTAAGCTACTGTTAAAAAGATGATGTTTAAGTGTTTCCAAAAATACCACTTTGTTCTGGCTAGGCTCCAGGCGTGAAGCCGCAACAAGAAGGCTTCATCCTTGTGAATAATAGCCTGCTGAAATATAGATAGCTAGCAATAATAACACTGTGCGTTCATTTAGACCATTGAGCCTCACTAAGATGACTATAAATTAGACATTCTTCTTAAATATTTCATCTCTTTCCGGCTTGGAAATCTTAATCCAGCTAAGTGCTAGCAAAGGGATGTGACACTGATATAACTTGGTTAAAAAGTCACCTGTCTTTCATCTAATCTCAAAAGTTAACTTTTCAACCTTCATTTATATCAATATGTGTGCTAGAGGAATAGTTCACCCGAAAATGTGAGTTCTGTCATCATTTACTCACTCTTATTTCATTCCAAACCTGTATGACTTTCTTTTTTATTTCTGTAGAACACAAGAGATGATATTTTGAAGAATGTTTAATCTGTTCTTTTACATATAATGTATGTTTTTATCAGGGCTGCACAATACATTGATATATAATGCGATATGGCTTACGGTAATGCAATTGCTGATCGTAAAGGCTGTGATTTAAATAAGTAAATAGATGTACAATGATCATGAGCTGCTTGCACACACACTCTGAAACCGCCAAACTAAAATCTCAATAGTTTCTTATTTAAAAATGAAGAAATGTAGTATTTTATTTTCACTGTATGCTATAAAATTACCCATTCTTTCTAGAATGAATAAAGGGTTAGTTCACCCAAAAATGAAAATGAGTGGAACCTTCACATCTCTGGCTGAACCTGGCCGAAATGGAGGGTGACAAAGTCTGTGTCTCCAGCCTCTCTTGTGCCCAGTCAGTCCTGAACTACAGAGCGTTTCTACTGAAACTGTTTCAGAGGCTCCTGGGGCATATGGCATCCGCAGCCGTGGTCATGCCGCTCGGATTGCTTCATGTGAGATTGTTTCAGAGTTGGCTTCACAACCGAGTCCGGAGATTGGCATGGCACCGCGGCACTCCGATCGGTCACCATACTTTCAGCCGAGGTCAGGTGGCCAGACCTTAATTTTCTACAGGGAAGACTTAATTTTCTTAAATGTCCAGGCATGTTGTTGTCTCAACAGATGCCTCCAGCATGGGCTAGGGGGGCCTCGGCACAAATGCACTGACACAGCTAGCCCCAGGGGCCTACACAAGTATGCGTTTCCCCCAGTGAGCCTGCTCTCACAGATACTGTGCGAAATCAGGGAGGACGAGGAGCAGGTCTTGATGGTTGCGCCTTACTGGCCCACCTGGACCTGTTTCCCAGAACTCATGCTCCTCACGACAGCCTCTCCCTGGCGGATTCCCCTGAGGAAGGACCTGCTTTCTCAGGGATAGGGCACCATTTGGCACCTGAGTCCAGACCTCTGGAAACTCCACATGTGGTCTCTGGATGGGACGCGGAGGACTTAAGTGGCCTACCTCCAGCGGTTGACATTATCACTTCAGCAAGAGCCCCCTCTACAAGGCGTGTTTAAGATTTAAACTAGAGCCTCTTCATTGATTGGTGTTCTTCCCACTAGAAAGTTGCCCGTAAATGCTTGATCAGCATTGTGCTTTTCAGCCTGAATCTTAACAAACTGTGTTCGCTCATTCTAAGAGATGGAGTTTTTGTTCCTTGCCACTGTCGATTCTGGCTTGCTTAGTTGGGGAAATTAAAAATTGTCAAATTATTATTATTGTCCACACTTTACTGACTCGCATTCAGATTTCAGAACACTTCAGGTTTCCCTACTGGATAATGGATGCCATCATGTTGGCGTACCAATCCCAAGACGAGCCGTACCCCCTTGGAGTGAGAGTTCTTTTTAAAATCAATCAATTGCGCAAAAATAAAATAAAATAAATTGCGCAAACCTTAATGGCATTCAGATCCTTGTCAGGTTTGTTTTTCTAGAAACTTCTGCTTTCCATTTCTTCTCAATGTCTATCACCATCTATTTGACACATACTTCTATACATTTCTCTGTATACTAACAACATGGACAGCATGTACCCTAGTGGCTCATTGGCATGGGAACAGTGGCTGAATTAATTCCTGCAAATAGTATTTTTAGCCTGGGCCTGTTAAAGAACACTAGCATTATCATTATGAAAAACAATAAATAAAAGCGTTTTATGTTGGATAAGACAAGATGCTTTGTGTGACTCATGGAAAGCTTGTCAGCTCATACTTTACTCCAGTAGAATAATGTATGGACTTCAAAAACCCTGGAGAAGGAAGGCAAATTGCCTAGCAACCAGTGTTTCTCTGGCCTGGGAGATAGAAAGCGAGAATCTGGTGCTGTGTGGGGGGCCGGGAAGGAGGGTGGACCAATTCTTTCTTTTTGTTTTAGAGCTCAAGAATAGCTGGAGAAATCGTGACGGGCTATTTTGAGCAGTGGAAAACAAAAGCATAAGGGAAGGATGCCACATCCAAAACCTTTTATTCTGCCTAAACTGGCATTTCTGCTCAGAATCAGTTTTGATTAGGGGTGTAACTATAACTATTACCTACGTGGTTAGGGACCCCATCCCTATGCATAACTTATCCCGCACTATTTGTGCTACAGACTTGAATGATACCCCAAATTGTGTGACTAGTTGAGGAGTCCAGTTATTACTTGTCTAAGCAGTCAAACCATTTTGACATGGATCACAAAACTTAATAATGATAATAATAATAATAATGTAAGTTTGCAATTTTTCAAATCGCTATAGTGTCTATAGTATATGTAAATGAAAAATGATTACTCTTTGTCAGTGTTAGAACCGAGAAAAAAAAAAAAAGAAAAAGTCACCCGTGTGAAAACTACAGATTTTACTTCCACGATTTTGTATTCCCACCTACGGACAGTCTGATCGATAAAGGGTTGTCAACAAAACAGTTATTGTAAAAGTACAGGGGCGTATATTGACACATATCCGATATAACTGTGTTTTACGTGGATACTCATCAACACATGCATTTTGACATAATTTTGGCCTAAACCCCATTCTGTTTTATACCCCTTCGTCAACCCCTATGCTTCCCCCTCCCCTTGCAAGGCGTAGGGGTGAAAACATTCCCCTAAGAAATGGGACGCGACTACATGTGTCCTGTAACATTTACCCAGTATGAACAGCAATGAAGTGCACATATCTAACAGAAATCAGGCTCAAGCACATTTATCCGATTACTCACTTCCAACGTTGTTTTGCGCTGTATTTGGACTTAAGAAAACAGCGCTCGTTTTCAGTTCAAAAACGTGCAAGCCTTCGAGTTTCCTAAGACAATACAGAACATACTGGTGGAGCTGCTTTTCCATCGGGCCAAACTGTTATCTTTGTTTATTAACCTTTCCATTTCGTGAGGATCTGAGCCGGCCGGTACGGATATGTTTTCGTTTTCTACTGTGGTGCTGCGATAACATAGGTCTTTGCAGTGTATTTGGGACTTTGTGTGTACTCACGTGTTGTCTGAGAGGGCACATTTCTGCACGCACAGCAATGATCTACCAGAGCGCAAGTACTGCATGTTATCATAAGTTACTTTCACACCATCTTGCGCTTAAATAGCTTAAAATCTGTAAGTGACAGCGTTTTGCTTTAGGAGGTTTGGCGGAACTGACAGAACAGCCATTTAATTTAATAATCATTTCCCCTCCTTTTGTGCTTAAATACTGTGTTCATTGTCATCCAGTTTGAAATGTTGACTAGAAACATGGAGATATTTCAGATATATTTACTGGCTTTAGCCACTGCCTACAACGCTCTGGATCTTTCACTGAATATAATATTTGATGGTTGTGTTGTTTAACAGGTGCTACAGGAACAGGGCTGTGTGTTTCAAGAGAGACATGGCTGGGAGAGACCTGGATGGTTTAACCAAGATGGTCCTGCTCCAGTGAGATCCCCCCACACACACAAACACAGACACAGACTGCCTCTGTAGACAGTTGATTGATTGGTCTGCTAAATTTGGTGTTTGCTATTGGCCTTTTCTCAGGTTCTAAATTATGATTACTACGGAGCCTACGATGTCCCCAAGAACACAGTGTACAAATACAGCGGGATACTTGGCAAAGAGTACACTTTTGACTTCCCTCCACATCATGATGTGGTGAGCAACCTCTGTAGATTTTTAACTGAGTGTTTGTTTCCAGTTCCATTAGTAATTTTTTTTTTTTTTTTTTGGTGTTTGTTTGAATTTTAGTTTTTTTAAATAAAAAAAGTCTATATTTTACATTTTTGTTTAATCCCAGATTCGTGACGAGTGTCTGACCTGTAGGAATGCTGTTGCTGTGTTTGATATGTCTTACTTTGGTAAGTTTTACCTGACTGGTCCGGATGCAAAGAAGGCAGCTGATTGGCTGTTTACGGCTGATGTCAACAAAGCTCCAGGTGAGAATCTCTGTAATGTCTGTCTGCCAATTCAGTCTCCCTTCCATCCATACTGAGTGTATCTATTTTCACTTCCTTTTTTCTTTTCTCAGATATAGTATCTAGTCACATTGTTTTGTCTGACCACATAGTTTCAGTGGTAAACCTTTCTGAAGTGTAATCATCTTGACTGATTGTGTATTTCAGGCTCCACGGTCTACACCTGCATGTTAAACAAAAGGGGTGGAGTTGAGTCTGACCTCACCGTCAGTCGTTTGGAGCCAAGCCCTGCCCACCTCCCACTGACACCTGAATCTAATGGTAAACAACACACATGATTTATTCTGTTCAGGGTCACAGAACTGATGTGTAAGGCATTGAAAAAGGACGTTATGAGCATCTCATCAGCATGTTAGGAGGAGGTCATGAGTTTATATTCACATCACTGTGTGTGTGTGTGTGTGTGTGTGTGTGTGTGTGTGTGTGTGTGTGTGTGTGTGTGTGTGTGCGCGCTGAAGGTGATGCATACTACCTGGCCATTGGAGGTGGTGTGGCCCAGCACAACTGGAGCCACATCCAGTCAACGCTGCAGGATCAGGGCTTCCGCTGCACACTAATAGACCACACTGAGGACATGGGCATGATCAGCATACAGGGACCCAAGAGGTTGGCCCCGACACACACACACACACACACACATAAATAGCCTCTGTTCAAAATGTAGTGAGTTGTTGAATTGAGTATGTATATTCCTTCTTTTGGCCAAATTCTAAAGGCCTGTCAAACCAAGAACCATAGCTATAATCATAACTATATTAGCATCCACACCAACACATGATAACATTCTGTTTATTATTAGTGCACACAGTTTTGTTGTCTGACACTTTAAAGTGCCCCGGTATGTTTTTTTTTTAATATATTCCCTTTCATGCAGCGCGTAATATAGCTGTTTGTGAAATGTAAACGTTCTGCAAAGTTGTAAAGTCGAACGTGGACGTTAAATTAAGTTATCATCTCCCAAAAGAAAGAATCGATTTGGAACCGCCTATACAAGTTACTTTTGTTTGGAATCCTACAAGCATGATGGTCACTAGAAAAGACATTTGCATAATGCCCGCCTATGCTGTACGTTGTCTGCCCGCAAACAATTTAACCCGCCTTTACTGACAACGGCATCTCAAATCTCGTAAAATCTCTGGAAAGCTCTGGAAATATGAGTCAGTACCCAGTTTATTTGGACCAGCTTGCTCCTCAGAATCACAACCTGTAAGTGTGATTAATTATTGATGTATATATTTTCTACCGGGTATTCAAAATATGTATTTTGTGTTTTATATTGTGTAGGTCTTCGGCTAACTCGCGTTATTACTGTTTTACTGAAACACTCCTGCAAATCAGCTGTGGGCCTCTATTACCTAAAACAGTGTATATTAATGCAGATTGCCTGTCGTTCTTTCTACTTTGAGTAAAGAGCAAGGATGGAGCAAGATTTGTTTTGCCAACTTCATTCAAGTTAGTGCTCGGCTAATGTATGCACCGTTATTGATACAGTTAATACAAGTCCTGCATGTGCACTGCAATAAATAAAAAAATATACACATGGGTTTGTTGATGGACATACACTTACTAATGCTGAAACTGAGGAATTACAGTTACAACATCTCATAATGTACCTCAAAATGGGTAGTGTATCACTGAGAAACATCCTGATCAAGTCGTCCAACACGAACCTCCATCTTTGTTCTTCCAATGTTTCATCATCGGACTCGCGCTTGGATTGATATCGTAGTCATTAAATCAAAGTCATCAATGCGGTCTTTACAGTGTGTACAAAATGGATTCTGATCGGCTGTCAAATGTTTTTATCATTCGTCAGCCGGAAAAAAACGTTCTAAAAATGATTCCAACGATATCGTTCCTCTCTGTCGTTATGATTATAGTTGTGGTGTGTACTTTGCTACTCTCATAGAATTAATACGATTATTAAAACTTTATAGTTATCATCCTTGGTGTGAATGGCCCCTAAACCAGCATCATGGGGAATGTAATCCCACAATGCTTTGCAAGAAGTTCAGGGGAAAATCTGTCCAAGATGGTGGTCAAGGAGCAGGGCTATATGGTAACTTTTTTTGCAGATAGCACTGGTGCTACAGAGGTTGAAAGTTTTCTAGTACAGGCCCCACAATTGTGAAATAAATATAAAACGTCTGTTACCATCTCTAAAAACAACCACAAGAAGTGCAGTCTAAAGTTTTAAATTATTATGGAAAAAAAATCAGTGACTATATTTTTTTTTTACTTTTGTCAGGAAATCTTATGCATCCTTATGGATTCACATATGTTCATTTAAAATTGAGCAAAATCTCTAACAATACACTTTATATCGTCTTCACAATATATCATCATACTTTAATACATATAGCATAGGGATTGGCAGTATCACATCTTTAGCTTATCAACATGCTGACTTTTGATATTGATAAAATGGTTCAGTCTAAGTAAAAAATGACTATTTTACCCAATATGTTCTATGTATTTTAAAATGTCTTCTTGTTAGCTTAGCAACACGCTAACATCAAACTTAATCAAAATCAATTGTTTGAGCTGCTGCCTTTTTAGAATTTTAGTTTTATTTCAGTTAGGATGTTCGCTTAGTAGTCAGCTTCCAATGCAGACCACAAAGTCAACACTTTTTTACACTGTTTTGTTCATTCATGCTCTGCCTCACCTCCATCATATTTCAAATTGAATGGGTAAAATTGTAATTGAGGACTTTAAATTGAAGATTCACTCTTTTCCTCCTTCTTTCTTTCCTGTTGTGCTGCTGTATGCAGTAATAACATCTGCTGTCTGTCGTCTCTCACCTGAAACCATTCCACATGCTGTCTCTCTCACCTCTGCCCTGTAAACAGCTGAAAAAAGTGAAAGTGATATGTGAAGGTCAAGTATGGTAACACATACTCGGAATGTGTCCTCTGCATTTAACCCTTCCACACACACTGCAAACCGAACACACCCCCAGAGCAGTGGGCAGCCATTTTTGCTGTGGCCCCAGTGAGCGATTGGTGGTTAGGTACCTTGCTCAAGGACACCGAATTAATTTCCTGCCGGTTATTGAGAATCGAAATTACCTGACTGTCTAACCATAGGCCACAATTGCCATATCCATAAGGAGCCACGATTGTCAAAGGAGCCATAAGTCAAATATTATATAGTAGTTTTCCACCCTCCCATGACCCTATGGGACATTTTTTTTACTGTCCTTCCCATTTTACATGGGAAATTGACAGCAACCAAGGGGTCAAGATTAAGCTAGTTAACATTGGAAGTATAGCTCTGATGGTAGATGCTGTATCTACACCATTCTTCTGGGTTAAATTCATAAGTAGCTGTGTATTCTAATAGTTTGCCAAGCAACGTATAAATTGGATTATGTTATAGTAACTGTTTTCCAGTGCCTGATGCTTTTAAGAGCATGAGATGGACTTTTATTTTGTTTTTATTCCTGTCTGCTGTCTTTTATTATTTATTTATGTAGACAGTTGCTCAGAACTAGTGGTTTTTGCAGCTTTGTATCAATAAAGGGTCTTTTTTTACTTCTGAAGTAGTTCTGAAACTGTTCTGTTTCAAAAGATCAAGGGAAGTTAGATGTTTCATTATATGAGCCCTTTAGAGCACTTCTGCTTTGCTCATCAAAACAGTGTGTCCTTCCACTGTGTCCTTCAATCCTTTTCCATGTCCAGATGAAAGCTAGATGAAAGAGTTAGCAGCTTTGTGAAATCTCCCTCTTCATCCCTCCTTCACTACTCTTCATGGCTTAGGAGAGGGCAGTGGTTCCGTCACATCCTAATGAGAACAGCGGTGTTTCTAATGAACAGGAGCTACTATCATTCCTTTTGTGATCTCCCTAGGTTCTCAGTCTGCTCCCTTATTCATCATCCCAATGCACCAAAATGTTCACTCTCTGGAGATTTTCACACAGGGCACCATAAAAACCTGTTAGAATCAAATGCTCACTTTGTTGACTTACCATATCATGTCGTCTTAGAGGAAAATTATGGTTTCAATGCAAGTTAAGCTGTTTCGGCACCATTTGTGCCATAATAATAAAAAAAGAAGCAGCAAAAACCAAGGTGGTGAGGCGTTTACAGTGAGAAAGTGAATGGGGCCAATTTTTGTAGGATTTAGCAGCAGAAATGTGAAGCTTCTAATTTTAAAAATCACATATTTTATTACAATTTAAAATAACTATTTTATTTTTATTTTTTTAAGCATTATAAATGTGTTTACCATCACTGTTTAATGTGTCCTTTCTGAATAAAAGTATTTTAAAAAAAGTATTTGAATATTTTTACCCCAAAATTTTGAATGGCAGTGTAGCTTTAAACAATGCTATAAATGCTATAAATAAATGCAAAAGGTTACTAGATATTTTTTTTCTCACAATAAAATCATCTTAACAGACATATTGTTTATAGTAACTTCCATTGTAAGTGCCTCACTGGATCCAGATTTTTTTTTTTATATGTAAATGTCACCATTTATTTTTGTAATTTGGTAGTGATTGAATATACAGATTTGTGTCATAGGGAACTAGTGAGTGGAATGAGACATGGCCCATGTGTAGATACAGCTGAGGAAATGTCTCGGAGTAATGATGTACTTGCGTGATTTTATAGTTGGCCTTGTCCTCATGAGAGTATTTTTGATTAGATTTATTACATTGTGTTGAAAACTATGCTTTCCTCCCTCAAAATGTTTTTTACCCAAGCACGGCATGTTCCAAGCACAACAAAGGATGTTTGATTCAAGGAACTTGTTCTACTAGTGTAAATCTCATTGTTTGTGAATATCTAGACATGGTTTAGGGGAGGCCAGAAGCTCATAAGATGCCGTGTATTTGGGTAAAGATGTTCTGAGCCACATTCTGTCTGAAAGGCTGTTGTGCGCATATTGAAAAGATCCCTGTGTCATATGGGATTCTGTCAGGACAGGAGTGAGATTTATGCAGCGTTAGCAGAGCAAGCGACAGTGTGCTTATATTGACTCCTGAAGTGTGAATGCATGCTTTACCGTCATCTAGAAACATGCTTCCACAGCTGCGTTCGCAACGTTCTGAAATGACTGTGAGCTTGACCGAAGGGTGATGATTTGCAATGAAGTCAGGAGATGGAATCAGCAGATGCTATATCAGGACATTTTTATCAGCCAAAGCAGAGATTTTGTTCTTTCCTACAAAGAACATTTTAATGAACATGAAAATGAGAATTCATGACATTTATTCTCCCTTATGTCTGTCTTTGGAACACAAAAGCAGGTTTTCATAGCAGAATGTCCAAGCTATTAAACAGTGAACATAAAACTGTTGTCTGTCCTCAGAATACTTGGAATATAGTGCACTAGCCACATGGGTTCCGTTTATTTTTGGAGCTTGACTGCCTCTGTCCCTATCCACTTTTATTGTATGGAAGAGAGCAGCCTAAACATTCAACAAAATATCTCTTTTTGTTTCACAAAAGAAAAAAAGTGTGTGTATATTGTTTGGGGTTGACAATTTATGACCCAAGACCAGTAGTGAAAAATGAAGACCAAGAGTCAGGACTGCAGTTAATTAAAAAATGTTTTACTGAAGAATAGTTTGCAATTTCATCAGCAGAAGCCAGCTTCAAGTCTCACAAGGAGTTCATAGGCCACGTTCCCTCTCTCTACCAGTCCCGTCGTACCGTACATACAATTGTCCCAACAGTTATACTGTTTCCAAGGTCTAGCCACGTCATTACTGCAAGGTGGATGATTCTGATTGGCTCAGAGAAAATGCACAGTCATGGTAAATTTCCATGCATTGTCAGTTAATCAGATGCACGTGTCCATAATTCACATGTTGACACTTTCACCCCGAAATTCGGCACATAATCACCTTTCAGGTCTGGAGCAGGCACCAGCTTGCCCAGAACAACAAGTCCACCCCATCTCCTAGGATGCCTGTAATCCACCTCCAATTCTGATCTGTAACACAGAATATTGTGCACAGATACTCAGTCTCTCCAAGGTTGGAGTTGATCGAGCTCCAGCTCTTTCCCAAAACATACTGATAACGTGCTTTCTCTCAGTGAGAGGTACAGACAATAGTACAGGCAATATTCATCTTGATTCTTTAGTGTTTCAGTAAAAGGAAATCCAAAATGAATAAAATATAATAAAAATGAAAGACAAACCCTTATTTAATCTCTGGAAGCCGGGCTAAATGAGCAAACGCTGTTTCTACATTTCTGGCATGTTAGGAGTGTGCGATACCTCCAAAATCCAAACACACGACAACATGTAGCTATCAAGTGTTTAGTGACACACAACGCATCCCCAGGCCAGACCCTCAGTCACCACTCAGAGACCAAACACACACTTTAGAAAACATAAAGGAAGAACAAACAATCAGTGGTTCTATTGATTAAGTAAAATCATAACTGGAAAGAATCATAAAAAAATCATTATAATAATATAGAAGGACAAATATTGATTACGTTTTTGATCATGAATTTAATTAGTATATATCTATATCTATATATATATATATATATATATATATATATATATATATATATATATATATATATATATATATATATATATATATATATATATACATATTGAAGCCATATCCTTAGCAATGCATATTACTAATAATAATACATTTTTCAAAATAAATGATATCGATAATTTTGACCCGTACAGTATATTGTTGGCTATTGCCACAAATATACCCGTGTGACTTATGACTTTGTGGTCCAGGGTCCCATAAAAAATAATGTAAATTAAACAATTTCTGTTTTGAATATATATATTTTTTTATGTAATTTATTCCTGTGATCAAAGCTGAATTTTTAGCATCATTACTCCAGTCTTCAGTGTCACATGATCCTTCAGAAATCATTCTAATATGCTGACATGATTCTGAAGAAACTTTTCTTATGATTATAAATGTTGAAGACAGTTGTGCTGTTTTTTTCCCCCAGGATTCTTTGATGAATGTAAAGTTCATTTTCTTGAAATAGAAGTATATTTGCTTGAATATATGAGTTGTGTACACATGCATACTACTCAAGAATGTATACTAGAATATTCTTAAGACTGTAATTATTCTATAGTTAAATGTTAATTTCTTTATTTCAATGTATCTGCACTCAAGAATAAAGTACATTTTATGCACGTCAAGATTTTCAGAGCGTTTTGGTTGAGTGCCTCGCTTCATTTCTCATCGTTTGTGCTCTGTGGTGAAAAGTGATTTCATTAAGACTATATCTGATCCTTGCTTAACTGACACTGTTAAAGGAGAGACAGAACGCCTAATTAGATTCTCACACACACACACACTCACACACACACACACACACACACACACACACTGTATAATTAGAGTTGTTGTTGGCCTTTGTGCTTCAGTGAACAGGGCGATGTTTGAGTGGGTGGAGGGAAGGAGACTACCCTTAAACACACACACACAGAAATGATGCAGTTCTTCGAAAACATGGCAATTCACCTTCATCATTTCTTTCCTCACGCATTACATCGCTCCCCTGACTCCTTTACCTTTTTCAAACCTTTTTTTCCTGTCTTCACTCTGCCTGCACAGATGTCATTTTCTTCTCTTTGGCTGTTTCTGGAAGATAACTGTACTGTGTGATACATGTAGCATGAAGCCAAACACACACTCTTACTCTTCAGCAAACATCCGTCAGGCCTCTTCTGCTTTTGTTAACACACATGCTAATGCAAAACAGGCCAAGCTGTTCCTGTCACCCCAAATGATGCAGCGAGAGCAAGTCAATCGCACCCACACACACACACACATACACACTCGCAGGAAAAGAGCAGGTCAGGCGAGGGCCGCAGGTCGAAAATAGAAAGGAACACTGATGGAGAGAATAAATAGGAGAGAGACTGATGGCTGACCTGATGAAATGGAGTATAAATGGTGTCGCAAAGGGCAATTTTTTCTGCACTCCATAAAGAATGTATTATAATATGTTAATTTGCTGCAGTAAATGCCATTTGTTTTTTGTTTTTTATATATATGATGGAATGGCATTTAATACATTTTAAGTCTGGCATTATGTGTGACTGCTTTTTGGGGCCACTTCACTTATTTTAATTTCACTATTAATCAGTTTAATTGTATTTCATTTTTATTTATTTTTTATAATGATGTAAAATAAAATGTTACTTTCAAGGTTCAGAGTGTACATTTTAGCGGCATCTAGTGGTGAGGTTGCGAATTGCAACCGCTCACCCCTCCCTTTCGAAGCACATAGAGAAGCTACGGTGGCCGACAAAGATGTCGTCGTGTGAGACATCAGAGAGTAGCTAGAACTTTGTAGAGAAGTTTGTCCATTTAGGGCTACTGTAAAATAAGGACGGTGCAAAATGGTGACTTCACTGTAAGGGGGCCCGCGTTGTATGTAGATCAAAATGCCTCGTTCTAAGGCAGGGGTAGGCAAGTTCGGTCCTAGAGAGCCACTGTCCTGCAGAGTTTAGATCCAACCCTAATCAAACACACCTGAACAAGCTCATCAGTGTCTTCAGGATTACTAAAGCTACAGGCAGGTGAGGGTTTTCAGGGTCGGAGTCAAATTCCGCAGGACAGCGGCTCTCTAGGTCCAAACTTGCCTACCCCTGTTCTAAGGTAATACAAAAATAACGCTTCATTATGTACGGTCTTGATACACCAATGAAAACATAGTTATGCATATTATATTGCATTTCTCTCAATAGAGCCTCATAAATATTACACACTGCACCTTTAAAATATCATTCAATTAAATAATTAGGAAAGTGATAGAGCGGTAGAATGTAATTTCTCATGAAAATGTCTCTCATGACCTTTCCTCAGGTTCATTTCACTAACTTGTGTAAAGTTGCTACTGATTTATGAAGTATTGATTTTGTTGGTATGATTCTATGTAGACTGTAATGGGAGAGTAATGCATGCAATTTGTGTTCTGACAGCCGTGAGCTTCTGCAGGAAGTGCTGGACTCCGACCTCAGCAATGATGCTTTTCCCTTCTCCACACACAAGATAGTGAACGCCGCCGAGCACAAGGTAACGCTCTCTCCTTCTCCCTGTCCTCGCATCTTTGTGCAGTTTCAGCTCTGTCAGGCTCATTTGCTCATGCTCTAATTAGTGGTTCTTGCTTCTGAACCACTATAAAAAGGAATGCATGAAGCTAGAATAAAAGTTTTTTTTTTGTTTTGTTTAAAAGCAGAAAGTCTGCTCTTTCTTTTGACATATTGCATGTTCAGATATTCATAAAACAAAATATTCCGGAGGCCTTCAAACTTTTGTGAAAATGATCAAAAATGCTGGCAAAACTTTTTTTCAAAAACACTGGCGGGGAAAGAGTTAATTAAATAAAGTAATCTGCACATCATGTAATTAATTAGATTAACGCTTGACAATGCTAATAAAAACTAAAATGACAATTAATCTCATGGACACTTTCTGCATGCACGTGTACGTGCGCTTGTGTGTATGTGTTGATCAGGCAGATGGGCTACTTCCGCTCTTGTGACTGTTATAGACACACAACTCTATTGGCTGATGTCATGCCCTTTTATCTCTGCTCACCGCACCGCATAACCGAGTATATCAAGATAATACAGTAGCCAAATAAATGTATAGTTTGTTTATAGAATCAAGCACCATTATAAAAATATTTATGCATAAATTAAACATTACATTAGATGTATTTTCTTTATAACCAAAGGTTTACAGCAGGGCCCCGACTTAAATAAACTGGGGGCCATCGTTGGCCAGTTGAACAGAACAACAAATAGAGTTTTTACAAGCACGAATACAACCTAGGCAAAGAACTAAAAATGGTAAATGATAATGCATTTTTACTAATTTCCTGATCATAGATAAATATGTTTTTCATAATTATTGGTAAATGTAATATGTGCGTATGAATTGATTTTTTTTGATGATCAAATTGTAAATGCCTAAATCTGTTTATCAACATGCTTGGGTGATTTGTTTAGATTATTTTTTTGTTGTTTTAAATGTATCAGTTTCTCAAAAGATTATAGCATCTTTACAATATCATTCGAATTTTCAGTTGTGCTGCTAAATATTTTTCAGTATTTAAAAGAACAGCATTTAATTGAAATATAGTTTATTTGTAACATTACAGGATTGGGGAGTAACAAAATACATGTAACTTAATTACAAATTGGAAAAAATACAAAATTTGAGTAATTGCATTTAATTACAGTTAACTTTTAAATTGGTGGTAATCAAATTACATTTACATCTGAAAAGTCATTTAGATTACCAACGTGATTACTAAGAATTTTAATGTCATTTATTTCATATTTTCTGATGTTTTTTTCCCCAGAATTGCGACTTTAATAAAAAAATTTTTTAAGGTAATTGCAACTTTTTATCTCACAATTCTGACTTTAAAACTCACAATTGCGAGAAAAAGAAATGTCAGAATTGTGAGATAGAAAAAAGTGCAATTACATGGTTTATTTTTACATTTGTATATTTAGGGCGGAAACCAACTTGAAACACAATGCATTAAGAGCAGGGGGTGAAAACATTTGAACAGGATGATATGTACTTTTTTCTTATTTTGTTTAAAGATCATATTTAAAGATCATGTTTTTTCATTTAGCACCTCTCTCGAGAAGCTAATAACTACATGTTTCCCAGAAGAAAAAATAAGAACAATTTACCCTGTTCATCCAATTCAAAAAGTTTATATACCCCAGATGCATCAATATTTCTAAGATTGTCTGCTTTTTTTTTTTTTTGCTTCAAGAAATGTTGTGGAAAACTGATGGCATTTAAAATGTTCCAAAAATTGTTTTAGAAGTCCCCAACAACAGTTTTGCATGCATGCAATGACAAAAAAGACTTTAGTTTTCTTATAATATGCATTTATTTGTACCTGTTTTGACAGCGATTCTCAAATGATTCGTTTAGTGATTCACTTTTCAAAACCCCGCCTTTACGTGACGCTAATCTGCGGTGATTGGTCCGATGACCCAGTCAGTTGTGTTTGGTATAGTCTGTGCAGATATTTTCGGAAACGGAATGCCCATCACCATAAACGGTTTTCGGTTTAACAAGTTTAAACGCGTATAAAGTGTAAGAACAAACATGGCATCAATTTTACCCTATCAATTCGAGCCTGAATATGAAGGGGAAACGTCTGGAGATGCGAATGATCAACAAACTCAATCGCAAACACCACGACCGGAGTAGGATATTTCTCAATGGTAAGCATCAATGTAATGTTACCTTAGTTTTTGTCACTTCAGGCCAATGGAGCGTTAACTCGATGCATAAACATAACGTTTTTAAACATAAAAGCAACAATTATTAATAACACTTACAGGTTGTGATACGGAGGAAGAAGCTGATGCAAAAACACTTGGAACTGAACCTTCCTTCAATATCAGCCGGCTCGCGAATCCAAGTTTGATTGCATTTAAGTTGGTAAAGCAATTGTCTTCAAAATGGCGTGAACAAAGCTCAAGGCTCGGACCATACTTCTGTGGTACAGTTGAATATATGAATTGTAGCCTCTTAGTCTTCAAATGCTCAGATCAGTTTGCTTTTGAGTCGCACTTCTGAACACAATGTCTCGTCACCATGATATTTTCTAGTTTTCACTGGCGTGCGCAATAAGCGGGCGTATCGTATTCAAATAACTTGACAAGTTGACATCATCTGGTCAGAGAAAAAGCTTCGGTCTTCTAACGATTCATAAAAATGACTCAGAGTCAACTCTTACTTTTGAAAGACAATAACTTTATATACGGTGCACTGTCATATTTCAAACTTTGCTGGATGTTTTTGTTCACTTAGATCTATGTTACGCAACACATGAAATGTACATTTCAAAATTCCATGATAGGTGCTCTTTAAAATAATATGCTTATGTTTGGTGGTTCTGTTGTGTTACATACCTTATAGTATTCCAAAGTATTCTAAAGTATTTCGATTGTTTCAAAACTTGTGTAATCTAACTAAATACATTACAAATGACTAATTTATGCATGTATTTTGCAATCTGTAGTGAAATGCATTTTAAAAGTAACCCTCCCAACCCTGCATTAGAAATATCTTTACTATCTCTTTTGATCAATTTAATGTGTCCTTGCTGAATAAAAGTATTAATTAAAAAGAAAAATCTTATTGACCCCACATTTTTCAACAGATGCTGCGTTAATGCAGTTTTTGTGACATTTAAGAGTGGGCACATCTGAAATCAGCTTGTAACTTGTATAACGAACGGAAATAGAAATGTAGTTTTCAACTACTGATTGTTTCATACTAAACCCTTTCAAAGATTTGATGCTATGAACATTGCACAGCAAATCCTTTGGCTAGTTCTTCCTGGAAGGGCTGCTGGGAAAAATACCAACTTTGTTCCTGCTGTACTGATAAAAACCTGTGCAGTTTGACATAAATTGCATAAAGCCAACCAATCAGATTGCTACAGATTTTCGCTGGTCCATGAACAGCCTGCAGATGCGGTATCTAAGGCTAGGACTAGTGGATTTTGGGTAACAGGGTACCAACCTTGCAGTGTGTTGAATTGAAATCCAACTACTGGCGGCCATAAATGCTTCACCGTGTCTCCCTGCAGGTTACAGTTGAGAGCGCTGTGCTTGTTTCTGGCTGATAATGGTGTCCTTCACATGATCTCAGCCCTGCCACATTTCTTTCAGCCCCTCAGGCCTTGCACAATTAACCGCTTCTCGCAGATGACTGCAAAAACACACAGTAATACACACACTCGCATGCGTCTGTTACTGCTGCAGGTTCTGGAGAGCGGCCAGCCCATTATCTAAGTGACTGTTGTGTGCTGTGCTGTTTTGCGCTGTTGATACTGTATCTTGATCCCTGGTTGGGTGTTAATGCGTGTTCTGTAAGAGCGAGAGGCAGGTTGAGCTTTCTGAAGGGTGAAGGCAGCTGAAGTAGGCTGGACTGATACATCAGGAATAACATCGTTTGTCACACTGTACACTCCTAACCTGGACATCTATGTTATAATTTGTTTTAAATTACACTACCATTCAAAAGTTTGGGGTCAGTAAGATTTTGTTTTGAAAGTAATACTTTAAAACATTCAATTTAACATTAACATTGTTACAAAAGATTTTGGGAACACTTTACTTAAAGCCTTACTTTAAGTATTTTAATGCAATATTTGTGCTTTGTAATGCACCTTAAAATGTATTGTATGGTCTCATGAATAATTGTAACCCTATGTATAATACATTATGATGCACCTTTAGAAAGTATAATGCATTAAAGCATGACAAACAAACAATTTTAGATTTAACAAGGAATCTGTGAATATTATAATGCATTTTAACTTTAAGTTACAATTATTTATGAAATGATATAATGCATTATAAAGTACATTATGGATTTCTTTATAATGCATTACACATAAAAGGTCCTATTTTAACGAGCGCATGGTCAGGTGCACTTAGAGCGTATCCGAATCCACTTTTGTTCGTTTAACGACGGAAAAAATGGACGGCACTATGGATGGTCTAAAAGGGTTTTACGTAGTCCCTTAATGAGTCATGGGTGTGTTTTGGGCGTAACGTGCAGTAAACCAATCTCTCATCTCCCATTCCCTTTAAAAGCCAGTTGAGCTTGCACCATGGCGGATTTGCTATTTATGGCGGAATTTGCCAGCCAAAAGACTGAATGCTTTACCGCATAGGAATCCTTATATATATATATATATATATATATATATATATATATATATATATATATATATATATATGTGTATATATATATATATATATATATATATATATATATATATATATATATACAGTCCCTGACAAAAGTCTTGTCGCTTGTGTACAAATTGAACTGAAGTGCCGCTGAAATATATTTATCAAGATTTTTTACAAGAAATGGCTTATTTTAATCCCAACAGCTTTTGTAATAATGTTTGAGTGCAAAATGAAACTGTCAAAAATATTCTAATATTCACAGCTTGGTAAAGACCATTGAGTGAATTTTTGCAAAGACATAAGTGTTGTCGCCTTGTCATATGAGCTTCACCTGTGACTAATACTGGATCAATTAGATCTCAGGTGTGTAAAAAAAGAACCCCAGTACACTAGACCTTCACATCAACTGCAACTAGACCTCTGCAAACATGCCTAAGATTCACCCTGAGACTAAAGTTTTGATTATCAAGAGGCTGAATACCAAATCCACTGCTGATGTGGCAGACACCTTCTAAGTGTCTCAGCGTCAAGTACAGAGGATAAAAAAAAGACTTGAAGAGACTGGAGACGTTTATGACAAACCCAGGTCAGGCAGACCCTGCAAGACAACTGCTCGAGAGGACCGTTTGTTGGCTCAAAAATCCAAGGCCAGCCCATTTTCCACTGCAGCAGAGCACCACGAGACCTGGTCACCTGAAGTCCCTGTGTCAACCAGAACAGTTTGTCAGATTCTGTCTCGAAATGGCCTCCATGGTCGAATCAGAGCCCAGAAGCCAGCACTAAACAAAAGACAATTGAAAAACCGTCTGGCATTTGCCAAAGCCCACAGCCTGCTAAAAGGATGGATGCTGGAAAAGTGGCAGAAGGTTTTTTTTTATCAGATGAATCTTCTGTTGAATTACACCACAGTCGCCGCAAATATTGCAGGAGACCTACTGGAGCCCGCATGGATCCGAGATTCACCCAGAAAACAGTGAAGTTTGGTGGGGGAAAATCATGGTCTTGGGTTACATCCAGTATGGGGGTGAGCGAGAGATCTGCAGGGTGGAAGGCAACATCAACAGTCTAAAATACCAAGACATCTTAGCTACCTCTTATATTCCCAACCATAAAAGAGGCCAAATTCTGCAGCAGGATGGTGCTCCATCGCATTCTTCCATCTCCACATCAAAGTTCCTCAAGGCGAAGAAGATCAAGATGCTCCAGGATTGGCAAGCCCAGTCACCAGACATGAACATCATTGAGCATATGTGGGGTAGGATGAAAGAGGAAGCATGGAAGACGAAACCAAAGAATATTGATGAACTCTGGGAGGCATGCAAGACTGCTTTCTTTGCTATTCCTGATGACTTCATCAATAAATTGTCCTTGAGTCCTTGCCAAACCGAATGGATGCAGTCCTTCAAGCTCATGGAAGTCATACAAGATATTCAATTTGGATCTCACAGCACCACTACTTAATTTGTTGACATATTTTTGAATTTGCAGTAAATTTGTTCAATTTCTGTATAGGCAACACAACTTTTGTCTTGCCAAAATTTGACCTTTCTGTCTTGATTAAATGATTTAAAAAAATTCAGTGAAACTAATTTATTTCAGTGCATTAAACATCATTTGGGAGGGTTTTAGCTTTTCATATGAGTTATTTCTAACACCAATTGATGAATTAAAAATCAGGTTAATAGCAGGTGTTTCTACAAAATAGATAAGCGACACAACTTTTGTCAGGGACTGTATATATATATATATTTAAACAACATGGCACTGGACGTGAAAATGATAACTGCGTTGGGCTGAAACTAGCAAAAAACACTTGCCGTGTCTGACGTCGCATTGCGCGGGTGTATGATAGTGCCCAAAGGCTTTAAGTAAATGGTTACCAAGATTTGTTCTTTTGAACATATTATTCACCAAAGAATCCTGAACAAATGTATCAGTGTTTCCACAGAAATATCAAGCAGCACAAAATGGTTTTCAATATTGATAATAATCAGGAATGTTTCAAAATCATCATATTAGAATGATTTCTGAAGGATCATGTTACACTGAAAACTGGAGTAATGATGCTGAAAATTCTGCTTTGATCACAGGACTTTATTACATTTTAAAATATATGAGAACAGAAAATAGTTATTTTTAACTGTAATTATTTTTTACAATATGACTGTTTTTACTGTATTTTTGATCAAATAAATGCAGCCTTGGTGAGAAGAGACTTCTTTCAGAAATATTACAAAATCTTACCAGCAGCAAACTTTGTTCGTATGAAAACAGTTTATTCAGGAATTGTAACATGTTAGTTTTATTCTTGAGCAATAATATAACACTTTTACTTCAGATATATTATACTTCCACTGTTTTGTACTTTTGTTTCATTTAGTCTCACCTGTCTTGGTTTTAACACCCTGTAACAACCTTTTTTTTTTTTTTGCAATAAAAACCAGCTGACACGCATCCCTCTCTGCATGATTACTTAGAAAATAAAAAAATGAATGACCATTAAATATTTGAGTTGAAATTATTTAATCTTTTTTATAGATTTGCTCAAAGCTTCCACACCCCAGGATGATAACTATAAAGAGAATGCACAGAGAAACAATGTGGTTGGAATCACATTCAGAATTTACATTCACTTTATCCTGATGAACGATAAAAACATTGACAGCCAATCAGAATCCATCCTGCTGTAACAAGCTCAAACATTTAAAGTGACAGACAAGCATGCTTAGAGTAAACATAACGATATTGTATGCTATAATTATCTGTAGAATTATCGTTCTTGGTGTGAACGGGCCTTTAATCAAGTATTCCAGAGAGCATGCAGTGTAATAAAACAAACTACAATACACTTGTGTGCACACATGCTTCCTTATACATAACAACTGGACTCCCAGGAATCTCTTCCGCATGTGTTTTCAATATTTATTTGTGTGTGTGTGTGTGTGTGTGTGTTTGTGTGTGTGTGTGTGTGTAGGTGAGGGCCATGCGTCTGTCATTTGTTGGTGAGATGGGCTGGGAGCTTCATATCCCGAAAGAGTCCTGTCTTCCCGTCTACCAAGCCATCATGGCTGCCGGTGCCAAATATGGCATCTGTAATGCCGGCTACAGAGCCATTGACTCCCTGAGCATTGAGAAAGGTATGGTTTTGTGTCATTATTACTACTATCACTGTAATTGGTATCACTATGAATATTCTTTTGACTTGGGCCAGGAAGCAAAAGCATCGCAACCACCCAAAACACCCTGGAAACCACATTGCAACATGTTAAAAAACACTCAGAATCTAGTTCTAGAAAAAAATATGTTTTCACAACCCCTCATGCATTATGACATCTGTTTCTCCAGGTGCCGTAGTAAAACTTTGCTTTTATTGTCAAGATCAATTGATTTACTCTGGGATTCTGTTGATGAACAGTGTTTGAGCCATTAAGGGTTTCTCTCAACAGATCTCGATTGATCGTTTAGAGTTCTATAGAACCGCATTTTCGATTCACACTGTAAGCATAAAACATCATTGTATCGCTCTCCAATAGAGCCACATATATAATTCATTCTTAGTGCTTCTTTCGATGCAGCTTATCACTGAACCGCAGCAGTTTTTCTGCACCAGCACCGGCCAAACAACAGTAAAACCGCACATGCTGCTTTAGGTCAGGTGGAGATAATAGTTAGACGTACTGTAGGTTGGTAGGTGTCCCTTATGCATTTAGCTCTTACTGGAATTAAAGGGAAGAGTAGACAGCTGGACACAATAAAAACTCATTACTGGAGCTGTACACTTCAGCACTTCCACTGCACTCTTGAGACTCAACTCAGCTTCACTGTTTGTTCACTATGTAGGTCATATCTACTAAATACTCTACCTGAGTTCATGACTAAGAAATAAGATTTAATATACATTTAATATATTTCAATCATGCCGGTGTAGAATTAAACAGCATTTTATTGATAAGAATGAAATGTACAATGTCTTAGTCTTGGTGGAGTAGATCTGCTACACTACTGATGAAACGCATAAATACAGTGAAAATGATACAAACTGCTGCAAGGAAAGCAGGGAGAGCCATCTAGCAGATCTAGGCAGGTGGTGCTGGGGAAGGAGTAGGGCTAGGAACATTTCAGTTGGCTAGGCAATGAGTTAAGCCAGTTTAGGGTGGAAATAAAAAATAAAAAACTAAATTTCCTAAAAAGAAAAAGTTTTGTTGGAAAATATTGATATTAAAAACATTGTTTGTCCACCGAGTAAAAGTTATTGTTCTGTAGCCTACATAATCGTTCAAAAGTTTGGGGTTGGTAAGATACAAAAAAAAAAAAATTATATACTATTACTTTGAATTATTATTATTATTATTACATTTATGCATTTGGCAGACACCTATTATTATTACAATTTAAAATAATAGTGCTCTATTAGAATTTTAAAAAATATATAATTTATCCCTGTAATCAAAGCTGAATTTTCAGCATCATTACTCCAGTCTTTAGTGTCACATGATCCTGAAGAAATAATTCTAATATGCTGACATGATTCTGAAGAAATTGGCAGTCAAATAAATGTCATCAGTGTTTTTATTTTTTGTGGAAACTGATGCGTATTTGATTAATAGAAGTTTCATTTATTTGAAATAAAAATCTTTTTTGTCACCTTGATACATTTAATGCATCTTTGCTGAATAAAAATATTAATTTCTTAACAAAACAATAACAAAAACATTGTACTGCACCCGATGTTTTGAACAGTAGTGTACATGAGGGAAGTCATTCTGTTCAAACCATTTTAAGAATTAATAAATCAAACAAACAAAATTTTTTTTTACATTTTGATTACACATTATTTTTTAGTTCAATTCTTCCTATTAACTAGTTACTTATTAGCATGCATATTACTAGGATATTGGCTGTTTATTAGCACATATTAATGCCTTATACTGCATGACTGTTTTCTACATTCCTTAATCCTAGCCAATACCTAAACTCAAACGCTACAAAAACTACCTTACTAACTATTAATAAGCAGTAAATTTGAGTTTATTGAGGCAACTTCGTTCTGAAGTTTTACCAAAATGTTTATTATATAATATGAAACCAACAAAGATGCCATTTTCTGAAAAACATACGTTTATTATTATTTAAAGCTGCTGCCATAGACATAAACAGAGATGTAGCTCCGGCTGCAATGTTCTTCCGCTGGACACATGAAGTTCTGTTTATTAACCGCTAGAGCGCAATAAGTTACGGACTGCAGCTTTAAATAATTTTTAATGAACTGTCTGTCTCTCCATTAGGTTACAGGCATTGGCATGCAGATCTGCGTCCTGATGACACTCCACTAGAGGCGGGACTTGCATTCACCTGTAAGATGAAGACCTCCATTCCCTTCCTTGGTCGGAAGGCATTGGAGGCTCAAAAGGCTGAGGGTCTGCGCAGACGAATCGTCTGCTTCACAGTTGATGAGTGAGTTTCAGTATTATGAATGTAGACGTAATGAAGGAGGCAGGTGGGTTTAACGGTGCAGTAAGCGATTCAGCTTTGATAAAGAGACACCAATAGTGTAAACAAATATTAAGTGTTTCTCAGAAATCACTTACTGCACCTTTAATGGACTCTTGACTTAATTTTATAATAATTTTTGTGGTTAATGCTCTGTTTGCTTTAAAACATCACAACAACAGTGAAAAGTAAGCATCGATTCAGCAGATTTACTCCTGAATGAGATCTTAGGCGTTGAGATTCAAGGCATGGCAGTAGGCTAATATGCTGGCTATCAGTGGTTTCATAGCCTCGGGTATCTGGCAAGTTTTTTGACATTTATTTACAGACTGCCTGGCTTAAAAGTGAATAATTGCTGTAATGCCGAACTAATGCTATAATATGTCACCTTACATTTGACTGATAAGGTTTTTCAAGGAGATATCTGAGTTTTCTCCCCACTCTTCATGATTGTCCACTTAAAGCTTCATTCTTGCCTGCCCTGAGCATTAGTAAATAACATTTCAGCAGTCTGATGTTTTACATATTGCCTAAATAACTTCATCCAACACAGTTTTTAGAAGTTGAATTTGAACAAATTTGGGATAAATCTATGATCATCCTAAAACATTTTAAAAGTTCAAATCAAACTGCCAGATCTAAATATGGCGTCTAGGATCTGGCAGTTTTTCTGGACCAGCGTTCATGTTATTTAGGGATCCTCATTTGATCAGCACTGATGTGTTGTTTGTCTTTCCCGCAGAAAAGTGCCAATGTTTGGTCTGGAAGCTATTTTCCGCAACGGCGTTCCTGTGGGCCACCTGCGGCGCTCCGAATTTGGATTTGCCATTGACAAGACCATTGGCTATGGTTATATTCGCAACCCAGATGGTGGTGTGGTGAGTGCTGTGTGATAGCTGTCTTTCTAAAACTAGTGAGCTTTTTTATTGCTGCAAAAGTTAGATGGCAACATTATTTTTGTCTAGTCTAAAGGCGCAATTACATTAGCGGGGCAAAAAGTGAATTGTCTGTTGTTAGTAGAGGAATGATGTATGAAGCACAACTCTCACAGCATCTTTCAAACCAACCAACGTGACCAACCTGAACCTGTTGCGAAATCTTCATGTTGAAATATTTTGCCCTTCATGAGAGGGACATTGTGATATGTGACGTTGTGAACCACGACATCTGTGCTTCTCAACGATACTTCTCCCAAGAGCTTCACTACGTATTCTCATTACCCTCAACCCTCTCATTAATGCTCGTATGACAGTAGAATGGAAGCATTGATTTTCTTTTTTCTAAAAGTCTTTGTGTTTATCTGAAGAAAGTCATATACATCGGGGAAGGCATATACATTTTTGGGCAATCTGTCCCATTAAGGCAGCATCAAAGGCAATCCCAGAGTGAAAAGGTTCAACTAAGGTGGTGGACGTAGTAGAGAGAAATGTTACTCTAAATAGATTTATATTTTGTTCAATTGTAGCCGCGTTTCCTCCAGGGAACCTTTCCCCAGGAACTAGGGACTTTGGGGTGGTACTTGGTGTGTTTCGACCGCAGGAACCAGGGTCTAAATCAAGTTCCGGGTAAAAGTTTCCCCCTCAAAACGGCCCTGCTCGCGAGGTAGTACTTTTTCAAAGTTCAGGAACTTTCGGGGGTAGGACTTGTGCGCTGAACATGCTGATTGGTTGAGCTCACGCAGCATTTTATTTCAACCTAAAAGTCTGTTGCGGGGCGAGCAGTAAGAGTCGTTTGCTATTCGAATCAACAATGGAGTTTAAAAAATACAACCGATGGACCGACGACAGGGTTCAGGCTTTATTAAGTGTATTTGCAGAGGACGAAATCCAGTGGGAACTGGAAAGTTGCGCGCAGTCCTATGTCAACGGACTAATCTTCGCGGTACTTTAGACCGCGATGGAAACGCAAAAAGCAGCAGGTCTGGGGGAAAAAGCTTCCTGGGACATATTGTTCCGGGCAATTTCGGTGGAAACAGGGCTTTTGATAAAAACAGATGGTTTTACCCCATTTTGTATGTGCTATGTATTTTAGGCATATTAGATTGCATCATTCATTAGCTTAGCAACATGCTAGCATTTAAAGGTCCCAAAATACTCACAGTGAAGTTCTTTACTTAGTGAAAAAAGTGTATTGTTCAAACCGTAAGGTTCTTAATATAAGATGACCCTGACCACCCTCCCCCACCCCCCTTTTCAAGATCTAAATAACAGTAGAAGTGAAATCTTGAAATCTGGGTACCGTCTTACATTTGGGAAAAGTACTGAGTAAGAAAATCTTTCTCTGCAGCTAGTGCTATATTGACAAATTCAGTCTTCGAGTTTAACGACCATTTTACTCAAACTGTCAGATCAGACATCAAAAAATGAGAATGGGTCACTTCTTATCAACATGATTTTATAAGTATAATTGAACTTGTGCTTGAGCAAGTAGTAAAATAAATATTAAGATGCCTTTTTAGAGACACTGCTGATTTGTGACACACATACACTCATTTTCCTTTTCTGCTTTTATGAGTCATGTGAGTAGTTCCTCACACAGGGTAATTTAAAGAACGATGATTAGATGAAGGGTACTGTGTGTGCGCCGTGCTCTCTGCTGAGCACATACTTCCATTATTGTGAAGTGCTCATTTGCATTAATCCAGTGTCATTACTTACTGTTCTGAAGTGAACGATGGGTTACAGTGGGTGCAATGACCTAAACCTCATCATATGATCACTGCAAATTACACATTGTTAGGTTTTGGTGGAAATTCACTGAAAAGATTTTTATTATTAAAAAACCTTTAACCGAAGAAAAAAAACGTCACAGTTGATCTTAGAAGTCGGGAGATTATCTCACTGAGCGTTTACAATGGCACAAACACCTGTAACCGTGGTAGGCAGAGGTTTCTGTTCAAACCCTTTAACCCTATTCTGCTGCATTGATTAGATCAGGTATGTGTGTGATGGCTTAGTGAGAAGGGAGGCTGTGTGTGTTGTAATGTTTGGACACAGTGGCGGCTCTGAAGTCCCTGTACTACGAATATGACATGATACAGGGGGATGTGTACTTAATGTTAACTGACAGACAACTAGATGAGGACGGACAGATGGGGAGGTACAACTGAGACATCTCCATTCCACAGCGCACACAGCAGTGCTGTTTAACAGGGTCGAGCGCTGATCTGATCAGACCTTTGCTCTCTCTGCTCACGGCATTACTACACCACAGACCAGACAGGAGGAGGAAGACTATAACAGACCCATCACTAGACATAATGTCACACAAGTATTATTCATGGACGAGAGACCTTGAGACTTCATGAGACTTTTTGTAGTTTCTAGTTTACATTTAAAAGTTTCCACCCATTCGGCTTGCTTTCAACCGAAGAACACAAAAGAAGAATTTTGAAGGATATACTGGTTGCCCATGTAGTAACAGAGTTTTCAAGCTTCAAAAGGATGCAAAAGCACTGTAGAAGTCCATACTAGTCGGTAGAGTTTGTAAATTAGATTAAATGGCTCATTCAAAAGAAAGTTTATTTTATGATTCTGTTATCATTTTTCCTTTTACGAATTCTCTTAAAGTTACCAAGGAGAGCTAGAGCGGATGTCAATATTTTCAGTGAAATAACATCTTAAAATCTTTTGTCACACAAAGCTATCATGACCAGGGCTTTAAAATGTGGCTAAAATGGGTTCAAATGTACAAATAAATCATTTAAATGTAGCCCATACGCAGTTTCGTCAAATATCATCTCTACTCAAGTGTGCGCCGGTGTTTCATACACTCAACAACGAACAATTCCCTAACTATAATGTCTAATTCAAGAACAAATGACTCTAATCAGCCTGTTCTTTTTAATCAATTAGTCTAAAAGATTCACAAAACAGCTCCAAACTTGTTTTAATCAGACTCAGTCAGTGAATCGTTCAGAGTCAACTCCCCACACTGAACCATCACTGCATCACTTCCATGCTAAAAACAGTTTGTGAGCCAGCGAGATTCTAAAGTGTGCTTTCGATGGACACTTTACTATCCCATGAGGCCACAGGATTTGTGAATGACAATGAAGCGATTCAACTGACGCCATTGGTCAAGTGACAGTGACAACATGACGAATGCAGTACGTCAAAATTTCATGCATACTACACACATTCATACTTTATAGAACGTGCTTGATTAATGGTTGCAAAGTACATTTTTGTTGTAGTACCTAGTATGTGATATCAGACTGTGCATTATTCATTTTTCGGATTCATTTTCAGGATTCATTTTCGAAATTAATCATTGCTGTGGTGTGTATTTTTAGATTGTGACATCAGTGTTTTTACTGATTGGATGTTCATATAATAACATAAATAAATATATATATTTACAACAAATCTTATAATCATATAAATTATATTGCTATAATCAGTTAATTTTCTAAAAAAAATGTACAACAAAATATTGTTGGTTATTGTTTAGCTTATAAAAATGATAAGAAATAGAAGACTGTACTTAACAGCTAGAATGAGGGATATAATTCAGGCTGCAAATTAAATCAAATTATGAAACGATGGAGAAATAGTTCAAATTTCAATATTGCAAATTGTAAAATATGCATTTATATTTGCGAGCATTGGGAAACAGACTTGATTACGTCATTCGCTGTGATTAATGGGAGTGGGTGAGCTATAAAGTGTTCTTTTGGCACCGTTTGCTTGTTACGATTCTCTGATTGGTGGAGATTTTTGCAGAATCATGGGTAATGTAGTTTTTCAACAATAATTCAGCTGCTAAACATGATTGTTTTAAAAAAGTAAGTAGAAAGTAATGCAGGCTGATGGTTTTAACAATATTACCATCAATTAAGAAATCCTCGTCGCTCACATTAGGGCTGCATTTTGAAGGTTTATACATAATCGTTAAAATCAATTCACTTGTAGAGAAAATTTATTTTTTCCTTCCGGAACCAGAATGTTGCACTCAATAATTTACCATCTGCTTTCATTGTGTTGAAAACAGAAGCTTCAGCAGTACTTTAAAGGGATATTTCACCCAAAAATGAAAATTATCCAATGATTCACTCACCCTCAAGCCATCCTAGGTGTATATGACATTCTTCTTTCAGACGAATACAATCGAAGTTATATAAAAAAATGTTATGGCTAATCCAGGCTTTATAATGGCAGTGAATAGTGAATTATAAAAAGTCAAATATCTAGCTTCAGTCAGACGGCCTTCCGTATTCAACTTACGAAAAAGAGTGTGATGCCTCTCGCAGTTCAAAACGCTTGCGCTACGCCCTAGTCATACGTTGCGCCGGTTACTCTTTTTCTGTAAGTTGTATACAGAAGGCGGTTTGGCGGAAGCTAGATATTTTACAATTCATTTTCATTTTACTTTTATAATGGATGGATGCACTTTTTTGGCCTTTTAAATTTGGGGCTCCCAGCCAGGATATATTTTAACATAACTCTGATTGTATTCGTCTGAAAGAAGAACGTCATATACACCTAGAATTTCTTGAGGGTGAGTAAATCATTGGATGATTTTCATTTTTGGGTGAACTATCCCTTTAATAAAGGGTTAGAAGGGCATATTAATATTTTGAAATACCTTTAAATACACATAGGCAGGAGTTTGCGGAGCTCAAGATAGTGTTATCGTTCTTATATGTTGTATAGAGCTTCTGTAATAATTACACGAGCAAATAGTGTTTTATCTGTACATAGAGCCATTGCACAGCATTTTGTGCTTTAGTTACTGTAGCCAAAGCTTACTACTTTAATTCTCAGTGCCAATCAGTGGATTTCTAGCAATGTGTCCATTAAGGCTGCAATGTGCACACTTAAAGAGGTCAGGCTAGTTTTCCAGTGTCTGCGTCTTGATCTCGACTCCACGGGGTAATGCCTGCAGCTTGTTCAGATTTAATTAAAAAGAGATGCAACCCCTGACAGAGAGCGAGCAGGAGGGGAAAGATGGAAAGAGAGGGAGGTGAGGAGAGCAGACCTCATTTGCATTGCATGGTTTGACACTGATATGAATGGGAAAGTTTTAATCACAAATCCATCTTACTCAAACCTCACCTACATATATGTCTGTGTTCGAATCGCTCCCCAGGTGAGCCCTGATTTCGTCCGCAGTGGTGAATTCACCCTGGAGAGGATGGGCGTCACATACAAAGCCACAGCTCACTTGAAATCACCCTTTGACCCTGAAAACAAGCGTGTTAAGGGCATCTACGGCTCCCCACAAGACGACGGCGGAGAGCACAAGGCCAGAATGTAATTGATCCAGACTGAGTTCAGTATAACAGAGGTAAATGTTTACAGGCCTTTATCCAACACATCAGCATCAGCATTCCAGAACAAAACAAATGACTGTTCTGGATTTATATTCACCGTCTTAAAGGGATGATTCACCATAACGGATCATAGAAGAACAAAGTACTAATGTGAATTCAAAAACAGTGTGAGTGTTCAGAATCTTCCTGTGCCTTAAAGTTCATTCAAAATCATTACATTTTTGTCAGAAAATAATATTTTTAGTGCGCAATCATGAGGCTGTCTCTTACTTTTTTGTGCTAGTTTGAACACGTGTGAGTTTTTTCATCGAATCGCTGTGCGTTAAAGATGTTAATCAGTGGTTAGATGTAAAATGTAATGAACTTTTGCCAAATATAAATCTATTAAATAAAATAAAGATATTGTCTTTTTATTCAACACATGATTTGAAAGTCTGTTTTGTGTTACATCTTGTACGCTGTATTTTCCAGACAGAACGAGAGAAACTGAACATGATTTCTGCATTTCGGACCATCAGTTTATTCCCTTTCCGATGTACTGTCACTTAAATTAATATTTCATTGTATTTCCTCATTCCTAGTAGTGGTAATTCTTTCTAAAGTCTGGCCTCTAAGCTGTCTGCTGTTTAACTTCATTAGTTGTTTAAATGTAAAGTGTACATTTGCTACATTTATGAAGAATAAAACCAAATGTTGTCATATTTTGAAATCTGTAACTCGTATTGTATTTCTGTCTTGTAGGACCTCATTACACTCTAATCTAATGTCTAATCCTGCTCCTGGAGGGCCACTGTCCTGCAGAGTTTAGCTCCAACCCCAATTAAACACACCTGAACCAGCTAATCAAGGTCTTACTAGGCATACTAGAAACTTCCAGCAGGTGAGTTGAGGCAAGCTGGAGCTAAACTCTGCAGGACAGTGGCCCTCCAGGACCGAGTTTGGACACCCCTGCATAAGAACATACACTACTGCTCAACTTTTGGGTCAGTAAGATTATTTATGTTTTTTTTTTTATATTTGATAGAAATTAGTGCTTTTATTCATCAAAGATACATTACAGTAAAGCCATTTATAATATTACAAAAGATTTCTATTTCAAAATGTTGTTCTCTCTATTCATCAAAAAAATCCATCGTTTAAAAATCCATCTTGTTTTCCACAAAAATATAAAGCATCACAATTGTCTTCAACATTGATGATAATGATGATAATAACAATAATAATAATAATAATAAATGTTCCTTGAGCCTCAAATCAGCATATTCCAATCATTTCTGAAGGATCATGTGACACTGAAGACTGGAGTAATGATGCTGAAAATGCAGCTTTAATCACATATTACACTTTAAAACATATTGAAATACAAAACAATATTATTTTAAATTGTAAAATAATCTTGCCGACCCCACACTTTTGAACGGCAGTGTAGATTTTCGGTACACATGGAATTCCCGGATGCAAACTACACATTTTGTCAGATGTAATGGGTATACAAGTAATAAGTATACAACATAGTGATTAATATGCAAAATATCCCACAATGCATTGCACTCCATTTTCCTGTGTAGCGAACCGTAAATGATACCAACTTCTTGACTCATTTCATTGGACTGTTTAGATGTTTTTATACAAAACAAAATACCTATAAAAATTGTAGATCATTTTTATTTCTGAGATAACTGGACACCACCCGTGAAATTAAGCATGCATTATTTAAATTGCTACTATTTGAAATGTTTATAATTACATAATATGTACCATTTGACTATCTTCTAAATAGTAGACAGTATTCAGAGTATACTTAACAATAATGTTAACGCTTTGTCTATATCACTGTTTCCTCCACTGATGATCATTACAGCGGCCTCTTACCTTATATACTGCACATTCTCAAACAAATGTTAATGTATAATATCTAAAATAATAGTCTGAACAGAAAACAGTACTTTAGTAATTGATTTTATGTGATAACTTTAAAGCACATCTCCTCCATAGTGTACAGGCTGCTGTGTGAATCTGTTGCTGAGCCACCAGGCAGGTAAAGAATGGTAAAGGTTGAACTCTGCGGGAGGAAGATGCATGCCTGGGCATCAGGCGCCGCTGTCAGACCTGACCTCCGTGGGGTTGTTACTCTGAGAGGTCACTCGACGGTCTAATTCACACGGGTACGGGGCTCTCTGGAGCTCTGCCGTCACCACCGGTATCTCCTGTTTCTCCCATTGACCCTAAGAGAAACAAAACGTACAATTGAGCATTAATATGCAAAAAATATCCTAATTTCAGTTCAACATGAGGTGACACTGTTTTCTCATCAGGTATGTTTACATTCACTAATTATTATACACAAAATGTTTATATATAATTTCCAGATCTGGTTTGAGCTTTGTGTGCATTAAAGGGACGCTCCACCTGTTTTTAGAAATAGGGCTTATTCTACATCTTTCCCACATTTAGATATGTGGGCAAATGCATTTTTGTCTCAGTGCATGCATTGTTTTAGTTTGGCAGGGTCACCGTTCGCTTAGTTTAGATATTGTTTAGATATTGAATGGAATCCTATGTTGCCAGCTAGCATGTCCCGAGTAAAAGGGATTTTTTTTTTTTTAAAGGAATGTAAATTCCTATTGAATAATTTTTACATTTTTTAAAAGGCATACTTTGTGTGGTATTTTGGTATTTTGTGGTATTAAGAAAGCAACTTGCACTGATATATCTTAAAATATATCATTGTCATTGTTTTGTCTCAAGATGCACTCCACTGACACCAGTAGTGTTTTTTTCTAAGGCACGTTTAAAAAATGCTACTTAAATGTCCTAATTAAACTAAGGCCTAATCCTGGCTTAATCTGAGCCCTGTCTTTGAAACCAGGACTAAATCTGTATTCTAAAGACAACACTTGCAAAAAAGAACTTATCAGTTGGAGAAAAAAAGAGAGTGAGCTTCAGCCAGGTGAGAAAAAGTAATGCCAAAGTAATGTAACATTCATTTTCATAAAAAGTAACTAAGTAATGTAATTAGTTACTTTTTAGAAGTATCGCGATGTTGTTACGATAATGTAAAAAAGTTACTTTCCCCAATACTGACCATTATGCTCTTCTTATTCACAAAGGTAAAATGAATTTATTCACACAAAACAAGGCACTGCCAATATGTAGGGAGAAAATTGATTTTGTAATTAATGTAAATAATTTAATGTAATTTTAAATAATTCTGGACATAACCATCCATTTTAATAGTGCTTAAAGTATGACATTTTAGTGCAAAAAAATGGCTAATTCTCACTTTGTTCTTCACTAATCTCAGTTTTGATCAGAACACACCAGTTTGAAT
Source organism: Gobiocypris rarus (assembly GCA_023029165.1). NCBI lineage: Eukaryota > Metazoa > Chordata > Actinopteri > Cypriniformes > Gobionidae > Gobiocypris > Gobiocypris rarus. The sequence goes on from CM040922.1 coordinate 14,094,376, forward strand.
CGGCTCTGAAAATTCTACATACGCATATGGTCATAGCTAATAACTAATCCAATGGAAATGAATAACTTCAAGTTTGTCTGAGATAATGAAAACGTGGTTTAAATGTTGTGCTTACAGGAAAGAGCTCAGCGGTGGATTGGTTGCAGTGCATTGAGATGGGGGATGTCATGTAGAGGGAGTTCAGCACCTCCCCGCTGAAGCCGTCCCAGGTTAGTGAGGAGAACTGGTCCTCCACAGTAGTCTGGGGACAAGTGCAACTCTCACGTCCTTGAAACCTACGAAGATGACAATATAATAACACTTGATAGACCCACCCCAAAAACATCTCAAGAAGCGGTGATTTGGTTCCATAGCCACAAAACCACTTCCATAATTCGTCTGATTCCACTGTCTACAGTGTTGTGAAATTGCTTTTTTTAAAGATGGAAAAATGTAATTTGCCAGCGCAAAATGGATGAATTCAAATGTCATCACCTTCTTTTGTTTATGCATTGCTGAAGAAAACCATTTCTGTTTTTCTGATTTCGTACAGGGATTGAAAGCTTTCCTCTTGTCCTCAGGCAGTTAGTCTCGAAGCGAGACATTAGTTTCAGGTAGGCTGTTTATTTGTTGTTGTAGCCTGACTGGGTCAGAGCGGTGTGACACATCAACAGCAATGCTGCTATTTTCAAGGTTTTCTTCTCAGTGTGAGGTAATGGCTGTCTGGGATGTGTTAGACGTCACACAGGAAGGTCATGTTTGGTGTTTTTGATGGTTTTGTTTAGTCTGAGTGGGTGTTTTGTTGACTTGTGGTGTACCTGTTGATGAGACTGAAGTATTTCTGCAGGTAATCTGTGTCCACATGGCTCTTGCATAACTCCAGCTGTGTACGGGGGTAATAATGGACGTAATTAACACACATCTCGTCCATGATCCCAAAACCGCCCTGCGGAAGTGAGAAAGCAAAGCCACTGGATTTGAAGTGTAGTAAAATGTTTGTTTCTCTCACACAAAGCTCTTATATACAGTATCTTCAGAAGACTGTGAACATAACACACAGTTCCCATATTAGCTTTCATGTAGTGTGTAATATTGTAGTTTGTGAATGTAAAAGGTCTGCAAAGTTTCAAAGATCAAAGTGCAGATCAATGGAGTTATTGTCTCCCAAAAGATACTTCTGAACTGCCTGAAGCGAGTCGTCTGTAGTTCCAGTCTTACTTCCTGCACGAACCTACATAGGTTTTTTAAACATTTACCTTGGCCCTAAAACACTGTAGTTGTAGCTGTAGCTGAGGCAATTTATTAATTTTGTTTCCAAAACACACTTAACAGTGGACCGATCACCAATCAGAGCAGAGCAGGCTCTCGGAAAGAAGGGGTTAAGAAAGACCAAATCTTTTATCGAACCTTTCAGACACTGTGAGAAAAGAGCTGATGATGCAATGTATATTATGATGTTTGATGCATGTAAACCTATTGTAGCAGACCTCCAAAACTAAATTAGGTGCCTTTAAAATATCATAATAGGAGTACTTTAGGGTGAGGTAATACAGGCATAAATTCACATTTACTCAAATATCAAAATTTCTTGGCATAAAATAGTTAGTTAATGTGGCCTGGTACATTAGCACTGGCTTTCAAAAGCCATTTCCTTAATTATATTTTGTTTGTATTGTAAATGTAACTCATGTTTCATAATGGGTACCTTTCCTAATCTGATTCTTAAATGATATTTCTGAAAATTGTTGAAGGGATAATATAATATATAATACAGTATAATATAATATTATATTTTCAGATTTGCATATTTAATATGATGTCTATTTTGTTTACCTGGCTGAAAAATTAAAAAAAATTATTCAATATGATAAAAAGCATTTTATAAAAAAAAATTTAATAACTGACAAAACAGTCTGACATTTACCAACCACTGATCTGTTAATTACGCTGAAATAAACATAAACGTTTCCTTTTGGTTCTATGTAATGTAATGTAATATAGTTAATATTATATTATATTCAAATTATATTATATTAATTATGTTATATAATAAAGAATAAGATGAAAAATCCTTCCATTCTGCGCGTTTTGTCCTTGTTTGAATTCCAGCCAATCAATCTGTGGCGTCTAGATCCTCCATATTCTCACGAGAGAATGTATTTGAGTGCTCATATCAGTTTACATGCAAGCAGTGCATATGCTGTTGCTCAGACTTACCACGGTAACTTTGTTCCTGTCTTCAGTGTTATACGTGCACTTTGTGACGAGAGCATCGCCCTATGGGGTAGACAAACGCACAAAGCAGCAATCACACACGTTCAGATGGGGTTTAGCTCTTAGCTATTTGTAGAACATGTTAGAATGAATGTCTCTTGGCAGGTTAGCATTAGATTGGCAGCCTCGGCGGTGTGTGTGGGTGCTCGTATTGACAGTCTAAATGCAGTAGATCTGTGCTTTTGTTGGTGGCTTGCTGGCTCCAGGCGTTTCCTGTAATGTCTGCACTGCAGCGTCTCTCTTTCTCTCATCTAAATATCCTTCAGCTTTTACATGTGTGAAGAGCAACTTACTGGCAAAACAGTCACCATCTTCTTTAAAACACGGATAATCTGCACAAAAAAGGAAAAGGTTACAAATGTTAGTATTTAATTGATGCTTCTTTTTAATATGTGTATTTGGTAACACTTTATTTTAGGGTTCAGTCATTAACTATTAGCTTGTTGCTTATTAGCATGCATATTACTAGGATATTGGCTGTTTATTAATACTTATAAAGCATATATAAATGCCTTTTTCTTCATGACCTTATTCTACATCTCTTAATCCTACCCAATATATAAACTTAAATGCTACAAAACTTCTTACTAACTATTAATAAGCAGTAAATTAGGAGTTTATTGAGGCAAAAGTCGTAGTAATTAATAGTGAATATGTGTTCCCCATACTAAATTGTTACAGTGTATTGAAACAAAAAAACGAATACATCTGAATTTGTTAGCATAACCTTTCTATGGCCTATAATTTTATCAGCCGCATCAATATTGTCTTACTTTAGTGATTTTTAAAAGGCAGCACAAAAATACATCAGTGCACATTCACTTGTTTCATTTAAAGATTTTTTTTAGTACAAGAGTGTGTGAGCATGAAAAATCGTGTGGGTTTGACGAACCCATCAGCTGTTCAGGTACACTGCTGGGAAACGTGGGTAGTTGACACGTCTCAAGCAGTGAACAGTGTGCAGTCAATGTGACATGCTACACATCATCTGAAACCATTATAAACTGCCTTTGTATGAACTGAGAGACCAAAATTAACATTTTTACTTTAAGCCAAATGCAAAAATAAATGGTGAACAGTTGCAGCACCTTAAATATAGATTTCCCCCTCCCCATGTTCATTGTAAAGTCAACATGATGAAACGACCATTTAACATCCATCGTTTGACATATTTGCTTTGTTCCAAACATTTTTTTTTTCAGCCGAGCCCCATTGAACTAAAATAGTTTCTCGAAGTCCCCCTAAGATTTTAAGTCAATGCTTAAATGCTATTTTAAAGGCTCCTAATTAAGTTTTGGAGGTCTCCTACAATAGGTTTACATGCATCCAAGGTCAAAAAACACTTACATTTTCTCATAATTCCGCCCTGTTGACGCCAAGCGGACCCATGATCGAAAAAACTTTCAGAAACTTATGATTAACAGGAAGTAGTATTTTGGTACAGATATACTCCCATCAAACGTCCACCTTAATTTTTGAAACTTTGTCCATGTTTAGCATGGGAATCCAAGTCTTTAACAGTGTAAAAGCTCTGTATGAATGAAATAGCATTTCACCCCCGCCTTTAATAAACCACGCGAAATTAAAGAAACAGCTCGCGCAATGGGTCCAAGTCAAGTTGTTTACAAATGTTTTCGCTGCAGCTTGGTATACGCTACACTTGAAGATATTAGAAGACATGTTTGTCGTAATATAGTATATCAACATGATGATGTAGTTGATTTATATTTTTAGCTTCATTGTAAGGCAAGTTTATTTATTTACCAAATTTCATACACAATGGCAATTAAGTGCTTTACATAGAATTGAATTACTTTACAATTAGAATTGATTACCAGGAGAAAAATCTTCAAAAAGAACACAAAGAATGACCTTCTCAGCTGCCATAGTTGCAACTCTTCCATCATCAGAACAGGGTGTTCAACGCACCACCGTTTCCGTTGAAAAAACGTTTTATTAAAATATTATTTAAATAAAAATATAAATAATTGATTGAATTGATTTATTAGATTTTCATCAAATCACAAAGCTTCCTCGTGAACAGTTAGCTGGGTGTGGTCTCTATGCAAGTGGTTGGAGGGGATTGGTTGAAAAATAAGAGGGCTTCGAGATGTCAGCAGAAAAGGAAAATTGTGTTACATGATGATAAGATATTATGGAAAAACTTGTACAGTAAGACCAGGAAAATGTATTAGTGAACTTATATGTCTATACTTAAAGGCCCACTGAAGTGCCTTGAAATCCCCTGAAACGGCTCCAGCTGTAAGCAGCTCCTCCCCCTTTTAAAACAGCCAATAGCGTTTCGCTAATATCACAGTTTGACTAGAGCCTTTCTGTTTGGTAAAGCCTCAGTTTCCGCCTAATCTCTAACCGTTTCTCATCATAATCTCCTCCATATCGCTTTGAAATACAGCATTCTGTGCAGAATTTAAAAGGGTCCGATAAGTTTTGAACAGATGATGTGACGAGAAGCGGGAGTCTGCAATGATGTCATCAAAGTCTGTAATCCATTTTAACAGAGTTTTGAATCCTTATATCTCTTAAATGTGAATTGTGTCATTGTTTTGGAACACACCACCTTATTCATAACCTTAAGGCTAACATAGTCATACTAAAAGCTAAAAACTTCATGTGTATTTCAGAGTGCCTTTAAACTTGGTAATACCTGGTAATGAGTGCTGAAGTGTTTGTCCTCCTGTACCATTTCCACCTCTCTGCCTCCTCGCACCAGGACGGTTCTCACCCCGAGGCCGGCCAAATGAGTGTGTAGCTGGGATGCAAAGATATGTATACCCCCCACAGGAAGAGCCTGGATGACAGAAAATGGATATGTCGTCATTAATATGCCAACTTTATTTGACATTTTTATAAAGAAAATATAAGTGGTTTTAATGTTACGGTGTTGCTAGGGTGTTGCTAGGGTGTTCTGAGTGGTTGCTTTTTGCAACCTAACCTCAACAAACCACATGGTTTGAACTATCATTCATCATAGTAGCCCAAATACTTGAAGTTGTTTTTCACAGTTTTCCTTTTGTTGATGAGCTTTTGCCACTTTGGACTGGATTTATTAGACTTTTTAGTGAGTTAGACTCTATTGATTGCATAATTTGTTGTAATGTGGCCCTAATCTATCTTCAGGAAGCCCCCCCAATGTGTTTTAATTGAATTCAAAGCCCGAATGCAGTTAGAACTGGATGCTCTAGATTTATCTTCAAGTCAGAATGTCGTAGCTTCGGTTGCATCTTGAATTTATTCGGCTGGATTGAGTAAAATGCAGTATTTAGGAATGTTTGTGAGGAGCCGGGACCGTCTGTGTGCACTTGTCGGTGCAGTAGCCAGTCAGCTGGAAAGAGCGCTGGCGGGGAGGAATGGCCATGATGGGAGTGTAGACTAGCCCGAGCTCCATGATGCCTGCGTCAAACCTCCTCAGAGATGGAGTGTACCATAAACGAATGCCTGAGGAGTCCCTGCGTCCTGTAACAAACACACACAGAACGAGTGATGAATAGTTCTGCCTTTAGAAATCAAAGGAAGTAGACTGGAGAGATCAGGCTGTTGAGGAGTTTTTGAAGATAGATGGTATTAGCATGATATTTTTACTTTCGCTGCACAATTTAAACAGTATTCAAATTGGGTATAAAACAAAATATTAGCAAAAAAAGAAGCAAAAATAAATTATAAAGAAGTTTTCTTATATATAATGATATATTAGCCATGTAAAAATACAACTGATCCTATTATATTTACAGTCTCCAACAAAGACCAATGTGCAGATAACTGTATCCCATAATGCAATGCACTCTTGGACTGGCAAATATGTTTTTATAAAAAACGATACTAAAAGCATGTAATAAGTGTCACATGACTCACATCATTATATCATGTCTAGTTATTATCGAAATTAAAACAATGTAGCATACTACGGTTTAAAATTATTTAATTAAGTCCACTATTTTATATATATATATATATATATATATATATATTTAATAGTAAGCATTATAAATACAGTATAAGTAAGCAGTATAAAGTGTGCAATATGATTCAGCCTTTTCAGCATAGTCATAAGCAACTGGGCTGAAGTATTTCACATGGTTTGTGTGCCTGTTGCATACCTGATATAAGGAGAGGGTTGTGGTAATGAACTTCAAGACGAAGGAACCTAGAGGAACTTTCTCCTCCCAGAGGCAAACCAGCGTCAGCAGGGTAGTAGAACGGCTGTGCATACAGACACAGAACTTTATATGAACTTTAATAAGATTGATCGTGGTGCAGTGTAGCGACTTGATTTATGCTTTGAAGGCTAAAAGATATTTGAGCCAATGCACAAGAAGCTTATGCCAACTCCGGCTCAGTCAGAGCCAGAAAAGTCCTGTAGATCCATGACAGTTCACGACTGTCGTTTTAGACTTATGAAAGGATTGCAAAGTCGAAACCTAAACCCTTATCTGTTTTAAAACTCGTGTGCGAAAGGCCGTTTTACATAACCGTCCTCCTTCCTCCTCCAGTTTCTCGCCCCATTCCCGTTTCTCTATCACACTCTCCTGGCTCTCACCCACTCCCCCTCCTTCTCTCACATGGCATTAAAACACGTAATGAAATTAAAAACGAAATGATGAAAAAAATAAAAGGCAAACTGCAATCTACTGAAGAAAAACATCTAAATTTTGCTACATAATCTCATCTCTCCAGCTTGACATTGGCAGCTAGCAGAACACATGATTTGTGTTTGTTGTACTCCCATGTAATCTCATTGCAGGCCTGTCTCTCTCTCTATCTCTCCAAACTCGGCATCAGTCCTTGGCTCCATAACTGATTTATCAGGACGCCCCTGCTTTCAGATTGGCTCACAACTCTGCTCAAAACCATGACTGGCACCTACCTAGAGTGGGCGAATTGGCGCAGAAAAAGCCCATCTGTATGTGTGCCTCCTAAAGATGCTCATAATCATATGTTCTGTTTTTAGCTCTCAAACTTAGTGCTAAAGAGGGAGAAACTGATGTAGAAAGTGACCTCTGTGGATATGCGTCATGATGAAACATTGTGAAAGCATACAGTCAAAGAGAATAACCATGAAAGTAGACATTTGTGACAAGAGAAGTAGGTGAAGCATGAATTATGTCAGAGCTACAGCAAAGGGGAAGACCTTAAAGGAATAGTTTGCGCAAAAATGAAAATTCTGTCATTTACTCACCCTCAAGTTGTTCCAAACCTGTATAAGTCTATTTCTTCTGTCGAACACAAAAGAAGAAATTTTGAAGCAGGGCCGTAACCACCATAGACATTGAGGGGACAAGTTTCCCCAAATAATTAGAAATGAACCCCTCCCCAAATATTGTTGATGTTGCTGTTTTTTAGGTTGGTCTGCCTCAGTGGACTAACAGTCAGAATGAGTGAGATGGCCAATCAAATCAAAGAAGGCGGGGCTTACTTTTAGTGTCAATTCCAATGCGACACCTTAGTTATAGCAGTGGAAGAGTGTCATATGATTTAAGAAGGTAAACATTTAATATTTGACAACTGATTCACAATAAAAAACATTAAGTGACCAACAGTAATATCAAGCGATGCAAACTACTTGACATTATTAATGAAATTTCACCATTTTAAATATGACGTAATTGATGTAAATCATAACTAAATTTGACGCGACAAGAAACGTTTTGCATTTTTACATATTAGGCAGACGAAAATAAGAGTGATTGTGTGTGTATTTAAACGTTTTTTTTTACTGTAGCCATTGAGTACTGTTTTCCTAAATGAAAGTCAATGGCTACCGTCAACTGTCTCTTTTTTGGGTGAGCTATCTCTTTAAGTTATCTGTTTTCCTCATGTAAAAGCTATCATGGCTTCAGAAGAAATATGTAATTGTACTTTTATTGTATTTTATTGTTTTATTGTATTTTATGCTTTTTGTTATACGGGAAAAAAGCAGCGTGAACATTTTTCAGAATATCTCTGTGTTCCACAGAAGTAAGCAATCCATAGAGGTTTTGAATGACATGCTGAGTTATTGATAACAAAATTTTCATTTTTAAGTGAACTGTCGCTTTAATTATACACTATGTAAATCCTGTATATGCAGTAGCTTGTGTACCTCTGCTCCCATGGCCCAGGCAGCCAGAACATGTCGACAGTAATTGAGTTTGCGGGGCTTCATCTTTGAATCGCAGGAGCCGCTGTATTGCGGTACGGTGTCGATCTGAGGAGAGCATTCGAACACTTCGATGTGATGAACAATGGCTTCATTACCAGGAGTGATTACAGACTCGTACTGCAAAAAAAAGATGAGATATAAATAGCAGTAAAATAGAAGGGGGGAAATAAAGGAGAGAACACATTTTACGGAGTGTGCAATAAAACCAACACAATTTCTTGACAGTTTGTAATTATTTTTCGTTTTGGTGAATTAGTGGCTAATTCATATGATCTAATTTGTACGTTTTCGTACGATCCAGGGCATTTACATGCAATGATGTACTTGAAACGGAAACGTTCGCGTTTTTCATGTACAGGCGACAATGACCCTGAAAACGATTAAAAACACTATATTATTCACGCAAGGCCAGTAGATCGCGATGTCAATTTTTACTTTGTAAAGAAACACTATGCACCTATAGACTGAACACATATACATGCGCATGACGCCACAAAGTGTTTGTCATTTACATGGCGAAAATCATGGTATAATGTTAAAAAATGTGCATTTTGAAACTCCTTTTTAAAGTTTGTGTTTTCAGGCCCCCAAAACGCTGACGGGGTCATTAAAGGGGTCTGAACAGTCGCTAAGTTGGCAACACTGATTCGGAACATTTGTCATGTGACCTACATGAATGGACGTTGCACTGCCATTCACAAATCCTTTCCCATGGCTTCATGGGTTAGTGTCTACCAAATGCACACTCCAAAATCTCAGCTTAAAGGCATAGTTCACCCAAAATTACAATTCTGTCATCATTAATTCACCCTTAAATTGTTCCAAACCTGTATGAGTTTATCTTCTGTTGAATACAAAAGAAGATATTTTGAAGAATGTTGGTTATCAAACAGTTGGCGGTCTAGTTATTGACTTCCATAGTAGGGAAGAAAGAAACTCAAACAGGTTTGGAACAACTTGACGGTGAGTAAATGATGACAGAATTTTTTATTTTTGGCTGAACTATCCTTTTAAGTAGTAGGTCATCGAAGATTTTTTTGCCTACTGTTTTTCAATTGCTTTGAATTTGGACATACTACTCTTTGCGTACTTGCGTATGTAGTAAGGAAGTATTCCCTTTCCATTCTTCAGCATTATCTCTAGCATGTTTAAAAGCAAGTAAAGTTCTACGTGAACGGCCCCATCAAATCCTGATTCAGTTTACATCACTCCTTACTTACAAAAGTGTTTGACTAACGAGCATTATAATTGGTTAAAGTGGTTCCAAGAGTTTCAAGTTACCATGACAATGTGGTTCTTGGGCATATTAGGCGGGAGCTGATAGATGTGGCACCAGTAAGTGGTCTCCTGTGTGGGGATGATGACTTCAGGGGCCAGGACCTCCAGGGTGTGGACATCTCTTGGAAGAGTGAGGGACGGAGTGTCTGGGCGCAGGAGCAGAACTCGCTGGACGCCAAGCTGGAGACGGGAGATGTTGAGCTCATGCAAAGATAAGATCGGATGCTCCAGAATGGCGTAGATTATGTTGACCGTGCCTTCCTGGAAATAAGGATTTCTGTTGTTATTTTTGTTATCATTTAATCACCCTTATGTTTTTCCAGACTCATATGACTATGTTAGACAGAATGTTGATGATGTTCATTCTATGGAAAATAGCAGCTCGAATATTTTTGAAAATATTTTATATTGAATTTCATTGAAGAATAAAAGGGGTTGGGACGACATGAGCGTGATTAAATGAAGACAAGGTTCATTTCACTGAATTTTTTCCTCCTAACACTTCAGAATACTTGAGACAGAACTTTTTTTTAATGAAGCTAAATTATTTTCTGACCCAATAAAGATCATGGTAGTGCCATATTTCATTTTTGACAGTAATGAAAACGAGGCTGTGAGGAACTGAATACGTGATTTTAATGGATTGTATTGTTGTTTAACATGCCGATTGTTCATCTTACCAAACATATTTCTGAAGAAGAAAAAAAACCTTCAGTAGACATAAACTCCATGAAACAGTTTTGATCTAGGACCTTTATAGAGTGCGTGCCATTGTAAAGACTGAAAGTCTAGCACCTAGCATTCAAGTGTGGTACCGTGGTAGGTTTCTACCTGTGCAAGTCTATTCATGAAATTTCCTCACTACTTAATATTCCACGGTCAATTGTTAGTGGTATTATGACAAAGTGGAAGCAATTGGGAACAACAGCAACTCGAAGGCGCAGAGGTTGCCAACTTTCTGCAGAGTCAATAGCTACCTCCAAACTTTGTGTGGCCTTCAGATTAGCTCAAGAACAGTGCGTATAGAGCTTCATGGAATGGGTTTCGTGAGCAGCTGGATCCACTGATTCGTGTAATTTTCTGCAAAGCATCATGAGTATTGTAGTTTTTAACTAGGAATACTGTTGAATATGATTATTTTACAAATAAGCTGAGATAATGCAGATAGATGGCTTCAACAGAAGCAAATGCTATCGATTAACAACCTCATAGCTTACAGTAGGTCTGTAGGTTTAAAAGTTTTTGTTCAAAATCAAAAAATGAAAAATGTTTACTTCTAGAACCAGACTGTTGCTCTCTATTATCATTCAAATGTCTCTTCCCTACCTCAACCCCCTTTATCTCCTATTCTACTTTCAGATGTTTAGTAACATGCCTCTATGATGTAGTCGTGTGGGTCGCAGGTGCTGAATGGTCTTTTAAAGAGGAGGAAGAAGCCTTCAGTGGACTGATGAGTCTCCAGCAGCTGATAGTCCTGTTGAGTGTCCAGCATCACTCTGCCTTCATTATCACTCCATGCATCCTGAGAATATTAAATTCAATCACAAAAAACATCAGCTTTGTTCATCATATTTGAAGTTGGTAAATAAATATTTTAGAAATAGTGCACTTCTGCTCACCTAGGCTAAATTGATTTGATTGGAAATACAGTAAAACAGTAACATTGTAAAATATTATTAAAAATTATGATAATTTTCTTTTTTAATCTTTTTTTTTTTATTCCTGTGAATAACGCTGACTTTTCAGCATCATTACTCCAGTCTTCAGAGTCACATGATCCTTCAGAAATCATTCTAATATGATGATTTGAGCTCAAACTTGCGATATACAGTAAATGCACATTTGCGAGATATAATGTCAGAATTATATCTCTCATTTCTGACTTTATATCTCGCAATTCTGACTTTATATCACACAATTATGACTAGATAGTTTTGTTTTTTTGTTTTTTTAGTTTGTCACCAATTTGCCAAAATGTAAAACTACAAATAATTGCCTTTAGAGTGTTTAAACCATCATAAAATATTTGTAGAAAAAAAAACTATATTTTACTATGGTTTTAATGTTGCTTATAATTGATTTTGAGAGTATCCATTTAACCAATAATCTTCTCAGAATTTACCACCAGCCTACAATGTTTTGACTTCTTGTCAGTAACTCTTCTCCTTGACATACGCTGAGGGAGGCAGGGCGAGCGGCTGGCCATACAACATTTATTCAAAACAGACAGAACTGTGCAATCCAAAGGCAAAATAATGAAATAAATCATGCATAATGGATGAAGAGGGGCCTTGACACGCGCATGACCTTATACTTTCAACCACTTTATTTGGGGTGCGGTGGGAAAAACCCAGACTTGAGCTGTTCAGCTTGCATTGCACTACGGCTGAACTGGAAATGGACGGGTGTGTGGGTGTCTGCTGTAGCCAGGCAATCATAACAAGATCTATAAAGCAAGACTCTTCAGACTCGAGAGCAACGCAGAGAGGTTGCTTTGACAGAGAGGTTAGATATTTGTCATTAGTTGTTCATTATTCAACAACAAAAAAGTTGAGTATGGTCTCTTAAAGGGATATTTAATTTTGTCATTATATTGTTCCAAACCTGAATGACTCCTGTTTCTTCTATGGAACACACAAACGTCTTAGTACTGTTTGGTTACATTGCAAGTCAATGGGGTCCAAAACAACAAATGGACCCCACTGATTCTATTGTACGGACAAAAGCAGTTGAAACATTGATCAACATTTTTTTTTTGTGCTCCACAGAAGAAAGAAAGCCATACAGGTTTGGAATGACATGGTGGGGTTAGTAAATGATGACAACATATTAATTTGTGGGTGAACTATCCCTTTTCCAAAAAAATAAGATAAACACACTCATATTGACAAGATTCTGCATTATGTTGCATCATTTTTCTGCTCATCTCAAATACTTATTTTAAAAATCACATATTTCTTCACTATGCCCAGAGCACATTTGCAACTCCATAAAGAAAAAAAACATCTCAAAATCAAACCGTGTGGACTATTCTTACCCCAAAATAGGATTTGTGACCGTCGTCCCACAGAAGGACCAAGTCGGCGTTCGTGGGCTCTCCCCGATCGGACATGCCCAGTAAAATGCCGTGGTGCAGCTCTTTGACTTTCACCTCTAGATAGACCTCCTGAGTTGGATAGCTGATGTTCCAGGACAGCTCTAGCTGACCTGAGGGGTCTAAGGGGATGTGGTAGGCCAGTGTGGGTCTGGAGTGGACCGCAGGAGCCTGGTAGGATGCCACCAAGAGCACCACCACAGTGGCCAAAACGGTGAGATACATGAGGGTGACGTCTTGCAACCGCAGGTCTTTGTTGAGAAAACGCATTGCCTTAGGCCCTTTCTGTTGTTCTTTGTTATGATGTTCTTGGGCTGTCTTGAAGTTATTCGTCAAAAATCTCACTTTTGATCTCACTGATGTAGTATTCACTCCTTATGCAGTCATCTTTTGAGATCTCCCAAATCGATTCTTCTTCTGTCGACTTCCTAGATCCCGTTTCAGATGTGTTTCACGGTTGGTAGGTGTCCACTGGTCCTCGTGTTGGTCCACTTCTGTTGGCTGTGGACTCTCTCTGGCTTTTAAGAGCACGACCCTGTGACAGCCTCTACTTTATCCTGGCTAATTCTATTAGCTGGGTTAACGAAAATTCAATTGTTTATTTTGCCCTCTGGTCAAACTTTTTTTCCAACATCTGCTTGTTGTGAGTGAGAAGGGCAGATTTCTGCAGTACTGTCTTTTTTTGTTCATATATATGTGAAAATTATAAATAATTTACGTCTAAGACGGTTTCTGATGTTTTCGGATGTTATAGCGCAATAGAACATACGCATGTAAAGATTGCATTTAATTGTTTTTACATTTGGTTGTTTCTGTGTTTCTAAAATGTCTTCAACCGTCATGTCCTTTGTAGGCTTTCAGAGAACCCAGAAGAGAAAACACTTGTCGAAGTATCAGGTTACACATTTAAACTTTTCAAACGTTGATGGAAAAATGGTACATTTTCAAACTGAAGTACACACTGTAGAAATAAAAATCTGTTTATTTTTTTAAAAGTTAGCACTTTCAGGCCTCCAAAATGCTGTTGTCGTGTAAATGACTGGCCAATATGCATTAAAACGTTTTCAGCTTTTAGTTGAATTTTTGATATTTCACAATATTTTAAAACATGTGTCAAAAAGAGTGTGTTCTGCTGTTTCCTTGCAGAAATACTAGTACTAATGGCAGTGCCTCGGGAAGATACCACCTGTGTCTTCACTGGTTTTCAAGGGATTAAAAGATATTGAGATGAAACACTTGCAATACCTTCTTAATGCACATGCTCAAATGCCCTGGAGCCAGTGCATGATGGTGCAGCTGCTGCCAATTGTGTCATCGCAATCAAGAAACATGGGTACCTCCTTTGAGGAATAAAGGTTATTTAGGTCCCCGTGGCAATGGTGGGAGGCGGTGTGAACGTGGGAGGGGCGAGACAGGAACAGATGCCGGTCAGATCCGCTAATGAAATGAATTTGCAGGGCAAGAGGGGCATTTCTGTGCCCTAGAGACATAACTGTTCCATGAACTGGAGCAACAGATCATCAGGCCTATGACACGCTAAACATGGCCTGCTCTGGACACATGGCAACAACAAAACAAAACTGCATTTTTACATTTTCAGCATATGGTTTTTGCATGTGCATTGCAGTGTGGGTTTAGAGTTTTCTGGGTGCGTGATTCTAGGATGTTGCTAACTAGCTTGTATCAAAGGAAAGAGAACAAGCAAATGAGGAAGAGAAACTAAGGGTGCCGTTTGCTGAGGTCCAAACACGATTGTTCCTGGCAACCCCCGCAGCATTGGTCTGGTTTCACACTCAAATTGATTCTATCGAACCCTGCCTGGTGCATTTGCGTGCATCTTACGTCACCACAAATGTGCATAGACATGATAGAAAACAGAATGCGGGTCAATATATTGTGTTTTTTTATTAATTTGGTGCTATTATGCACAGCTAAGTAAACAACTCTTGGGTTTACAGTATGTGTGTCACATTAAGGCGGCTTTCTGCTGCTTGCAAACAGACTCTTTAGAGAAGACAAGTAGATTGCCATTCATTTCCAGCCCTGATTTAACTCGCTATGTGCGAATACACTGCAGGCTCACTATCCTTTAAATGTTTTTTACTTAACTAAATACATCGTAATTGGCTACAACGCATGCCCAGGTTATTTTACAACCTGAACAAGTGTGCACCTGAGTCCGTGTTGCTTTCTCATTCACGCGAATCGCGGCAGAGTTGGAGAGCAACCAAACTAAGACCACCTTGTCCAGGTAGTCTCGGGTTCGGTACCTCGGTGTGCTCCCAGGTCTGCATGACAGATTTCGCATTAGCAGATTAGCACATTAGATCCTGACACTTAAGTCTAGTTTTATGTTTGTTTTTGTTGTTTTTACATTTAAATAAAAGCCCATTGCCCAGCGTCTGTGTCCTCGCTTCTTCTCTACCAACAAACCTGACAGAAAAATCTGGGTTGCGCTTTCCAAAAGCATCGTAAGCCTAAGTAGACTAAGTAGAACCATTGCCACCAATGCAGCCCTGGCCAACGAAATAGGACTCAGCAGAGCTTCAATGGGCACCTTCCAGTCTCCCCCCTATGGGGCCTCAGTGAAACAACAGATGGTCCAGCTCATATAGCATCTCTCCCTTCATCAGGGGAGCACCAAGATCAAAGACTTTGCCCATGACTTCCATGCCGTGGTTCTGGAAGACTTGACTCTGGTGGTCCCGGAGCTCCCTGTGATGGCCACTGAGGCTATCCCTGAGCAGACCGCTCTTCCTATCTGTCCTGACATGGTTGAAGAGGCTGCCCTCTCCCTATATGTTTCCGCTGTTATACAGTATGTGTCTGGGCTGCACACACCTCCTTGTTGGCTACTTCGGCTCCAGTCTCTCAAAAACCACATGTTCTGTCAGTCACTGCCATGGAGGCCGTTCCTGAGCCACCCGTTTTCCCTGTCAGTCCTGCAATGGCCAAGAGGGAAGTCTTTACCTTTTGTGCCATGGTTGCCTTGCATGCCTGGAAAGCGCATGCCTCTCAGCTAGCTTCCTGTAGACCTGTTTACCAGCCAGAGTCCACTCCAGCCCTTGTGTTTCTAGAGGCTGCTCCTAAGCCCTGAGACTACTCCACCAAGACTCTTGTCACCATCCTGAAGGCTGGCCAGGCCCTTGGGACTGTCACCATTATGATGTTCCCTTTCCTCACCCTGGTCCCTGTATTGCCAGATTGACCAGTCTCCTAGGCCTGCCCTGTCATCTCCACCCTTGCTGCCTGCCGTAGCGCCATCACCCTTTCTGCCCACTGGGGTTCTTGCTCTGCCGCAGCCTGCCTGGTTCATCCCTGTGGCTCTGGTCTGGTTTATTCTTAGTTTGGTCATTTTGTCATTGTGAGCATGCAGTTCAGAGTTCGCTCAAGTTTGCTCTTTCATCTGAGTTATACTTTGCGAGGTAGGAGTTTGAATCTTGAAACTTTTGTCTAGTTTGGTTTCGGTTTAGTGTCAGGGTTCGGACATTTATGCTCCATGTTTTGTCTCATTCACTATGTGCTCTTGTCTCCTGCATTTTTGTAGAGTGTCTGGTTTATGTTTTCTTTGGCCAAGCGTTCTTGTTTTGTTTAATGTTACTTTACTTTAAAGATACTTTAATGTTGTCATGTTCCGTGTGGACACGGCTGCGTGTTTGTGGCATGTTTTGTGTGAGCACATGGCTTTAAGTTTGTTTCTACATGCCATGTGCTTGGATGTCTTACTCCTAATTGCAAATACCTCACCTCTTTATTTCTTCTCCTATTTTTTTTCCTCCTTTCTAGGTCCTGTGCCAGATCATTATCATTTTATTTTTTGTGGTTTATTTTTTATTAAATAAGCGCCCATCAACTCTGCATTGAGTCCTTGCCTCTGGTTAGCATATGGTTAGTTGCACTTCTATTAACATTCAGCATTGCTTTTTTCTCCCCTGTTGTTTCGATCAGAACAGACCTGCAGCTCATTTTTAGGTTGTGACCTATCAGTTTTAGTGTATATTTTGCATGCCACAAACATGCATGTAACAAAGCGGGGAATGAACCCATGCAGACACACCATTGAGGAGTCAAAGGGCCTGAGGCTCAAACTGACATTATCCAGCTTTGAACAGTCAGTCGGTCAGTATTACCTCAAACACACTAAACACACAGAGAGCTGTTTGCTCATGTCTCAGGAGGAGAGACATATCAGAAACAGGGTGCAAGGTGAGGGGTGGGGTGAAGGGTAGGGAACATCTCTGGTCCTGTTACTTTCTCTCAGGTCATGTACAGCCTTACACTTTAATAGAGCTTTATATGTGGCAGTTTAATACTTAATGCAATCAAAAAAGTACTTTTAATCTGTAAAACTTTCTTTTCTTAGAAGAGGCGATTAAGGACATTATGAAAACGTCTTGAAGAAAATGTCCTGTTGTTCAAGGTGACTTGTTCAAAAGATTTATTTAATGCTTTTGAAAGTCTATTATGCTCAACAAGGCTGCATTTATTTAATAACAAATGCAGTAAAAACAGTAATATTGTGAAATATTTTTACAATATAAAATAGCTTGAATATATTTTAAAATGTAATTTATTCATGTGATGTAAAGCTGAATTTTCAGCATCATTACTCCAGTCTTCAGCATCACCATAATCTTTCAGAAATCATTCTAATATGCTGATTTGATTGTCAATGATTCTTTGATTAATAGAAAGTAAAAAATTGTTTTTATATATATTTATTTAATATATTTATATTTATATATATATATATATATATTTATATTTATATTATATATATATATATATATATATATATAAATGAAGCATTTATTTGAAATAGAAATCTTTTGTAACATTATAAATGTCTTCTGTCACTTTTGATCAATTTAATGTGTCCTTGCAGAATAAAAGTATATTTCTTTACAAAAAACGATAGTGGAATTTACATTTACCTTTAAAAGAGCTAGTGGCCTTGTTATTTGCTTTGAATGCTGGACCATTTATCTGAACAATAATGGGTTTTTTTGGGCCAAAGATCTGTACTTACATGCCTTAAAAATAGCTGTTACCAGACAATAATAACCGATGCATCGCACTAAAAACTAAAAATCCACCTGTTCCAAATCTGCTTTATTGTGCAATCAATAATTGACGTCTCGCATTTAAAACCAACCCGATCTCAGGAGATAACGTAACTATTAAACGAAGTGCTGATTTTGTATGAATTCGTAAGATATATACGTAAAAAGTAAGCATGTGGGCATAGGCAGATCTTAAGAATTCATACAAATTAGCCACCAATTTTTCAAAACGTGAAATAATTACAAAATGCCATGGGATTGCGTTGGTTAAACAGTAGAGCAGATCAATCCTGCTGTCCTGACAAACAAACTGAAGGTGAACCTCAAGAGGACGATGTTGGGATGAAAAAAGCTGGCAAAGCTTTGAACCTTTCTAGGAGCACTCTGAAGTCCATAACCCAACCCAGCCATCAAACGGCGGTAGTGATAGTGGCAGCATCATGCTCCGGAGCTTATTAATGGACAACATGGATGGAGAATTTGATGCCAGATTCAGGCATGTTATGGAGAAGAGCCAGTTTCAGTCATTCAGAGATCTGTAGCCGTAGCACAGTGATGCATTTTTGGTTAGTATTCTTCACTGTATAAACAAAAATACATTGCAACCATTAATCCACAGAGCCCATTCTGTGCCTTGAGCTGGAAAGCCAGGCATATTACGGCTAAGCCCTTGCTCTATGTATCCTACCAGTTATTATCATGTTGGCCAAAATCAATGAGCAGGCCTTACAGATGGGCTACTGCTTATCTTGGCCTTCATCCAGCTCCACTGGGCGGCTCTTTTGTTCATTTTTCAGAACAAACTTACAGACAGATTTCAGCAGATAAGCAGTTGAAGAAAATCAGTGGCTGACATATGATCATCTACGGTAGATCTTATGACAACATTTCATGTGAGAGAAAGGAAGACTGTGTAGGGTGGGTGTAATTCTCAACGCTCATTGCTGCAACAAAGAATTATATGCACTGTTGACTGTAAACAGACGCTGGTTCAATCAAATTGCAAATCGGGAAACGGCAATCAATGAGAAATAGAAATATGACTTACACATGGCTTTATTGGGCTGTCTTGGATCTCTGATGTGTTCAGAAATTGAAGATGTTGAACTGCCTTTGTAAATGTAGATACCAGTAAATGGTTTAATTAAATATGTTTTTTAATGCGTATAGGTTTGAAATGTAAATTTAGATATTCATGACTATTATGTGCTTTAAAAGTAAAGTGTATAATTTGTGGATGTTACATTTTGGGAGCTATGCCTTAACACATTGCTCTATTTGTTTGAGCATTCCGACTCAACCAATGGTGTGTGTTTGGGGGCGGAACTATCTGTTTGGTCGACCAATAATAGAGGGGGTGGGGGAGTCTTTAAAAAAATGGCGATGCTGGTGGTGCAGAAATTCACCTTTAATATTACAAAATCATTTGTAATAACTTGGCCCCACTTTTCAAAAAAAAAAAAAAAAATAAAAGTGTGGAGCAAAATAAAGCAATCAGTCATGTGAGGCCTTGGCTTTACTGATGTAGACCTATTCACTACTGTTTACCACGGTTAAAGATTTTATAAAATAGCAGCAATGTCAATAAGTTAAAAGGCACCTAACTGTGCTGTTTACAGATGCAAAACGCATTAGAGCCATGTCATTTATCGCCGCTAGAGGTTGCTTATTCAAAACAAAGGCGTAGCTTGATGACGCCTTGATTTCGCAAAGCTTTTATTATGCCACAGTCGCCGCTTCCGCTTCTTCCGCTCATGCATATGTGGGGTAATGCAGCGCTGTTTTATCGCTGTGTGTTCGCTCTGCGGCTACTATTAGACTCTGATGCACACTGCAGTAAGCTAGATCGATATTAGGCATGGTAAAACATGGTACTCGCAGTAAATCAAGAAAACGAGATTAAACAATAAGACTAACTGTGTTGAGTTATACAACGATCAGTTTTCTGTTGATGAATGTATCCAAACAGTTACTCACCTGTCTAATAAATCATAATATATTAAAGCGTCTTTGGTGTTTCCATTTTACTACAAAATAAAACCGGAAACCGAGGGTAACACGGTTATGATGTCATTGATAGGCGACACACGGACACGGTCCATGTCCTGGTTAAAATTGCTTAATTCTCTGGATTTAAACATTCTTGGAGACATTTGGGATAATGGAAGTACACAAGTCAACAAAATATATAACACTGTTCTAGTAGTTTTTGGATATTTTAATCCAAAAATCTTACATATTGTGCCTTTTAACATCTGTTGATTAATGATGATATATAGGCTAGATATATAGAACGGCGTTCGTTTTAAAAAACATAACTCTATACATTACAGTGTCAATTTTATTAACATTGTTATTAACATTATGTTTAATAATAAGGTGCATAATATTTTTTTCTATATTAGCCAACAATTCTAGTGTTGATTAAATAAACTGTACAGGCTGTTAAACTGTTAGGCTACTTGGCCCCAGAAAGTTGAGCATACATTTTTACTACCTAATTAAGCAGTAAGGCGTTATCTTAACGCCTTCCTG
Organism: Gobiocypris rarus; assembly: GCA_023029165.1. Classification (NCBI taxonomy): domain Eukaryota; kingdom Metazoa; phylum Chordata; class Actinopteri; order Cypriniformes; family Gobionidae; genus Gobiocypris; species Gobiocypris rarus. Next base: position 14,114,756 of record CM040922.1, read on the forward strand.
TGGCTCTGATGAATTTATGATGCTTCTCTGGATTCGTTGAATTCACATCACAGTTCCTGATAGCCGCATATCGTCAGTCAGTGGCCGGAACTGTAAAACCGTCTCAGCCCACTCCGCGCGCGGGCAGATTTACAGTGCACTTCAGCTGCACGAGACAAACAGCAGCAATTATCTCGCGGGAAAGATCGCGCGACACCAAAACATACGGCAAATCAGCGTCGCGAGCTCTGAGAACAAACAAGCTGAGGGGATTTCATAGTCCATAGTAATTTGTCGCACGAAGAGAAGGAGGAATAGAGAAGACACTAACATCTCCATACATGAAGCTTGAGGTGCATTGTGATATGGAGCTGCGAAGGTTTTCATGTTGCGGTTGAGGACGTTTAAAGGAACAGTGTTTTACACGGCACTTAATCTTACGGACTACTCTTCGATACAGAACTAGTTAATTTCTTCGAACGAAGGCGGATTTGAAAACTATTCAAAAGGACTTTTGGTTACCTCAACAAGTTTTTCCTGTTCTAAATTACTATACTGTGCTCTTGGAGCTTATCCCTTTCCTTACATTTAAGGAGCTGTCAATGAAAAGTCGCTCAGGATGTTGACAACTCCACAAAAACGGAAATGAAATAGGGAACTCTTAAATCGCGTGAGATTGTTAATACGCCGCATTTATTGTTTTCCCACCACATTCGCTTCGTGTACAAGCCGTTTTAGGACGCCAAAAGTCGAAGGGAAAACGACGAAAGTCACCTACGCGGATTCTGTAACAGTTCGGTTAAAACTCGTTCGTAAAGCTCGTGCCCGTCTCGTTGGAGCAACGTCACTTCTGCAGATGTGCTCTGGTTCAATTCTAACCATCGTGTAGGTAAGATTTCCACCTTATGGGCTTTATAACACTACAGTGGTTTAGTTTGGTTTATTTGTCAGAAATCTTGCTTTTGTTGTGAAGAAATGCAATGTGGTTTCTCTATTAGTTTGTGTGAACGGTAATTGTCCCTAATTCGCGTTTCATGTCAATAATGCTCGAAGGCATTTTCTCCAGTTGACATTTTCATTATTGCCACTTTTAATTAAATGAAATTAGGCCTGTTTTTCTTGACGTATAGCTGCACATGGCATTGCAAGAAGTTGTTCTCTGTCCATGGTGCTGAAGTTATGGAAAGTTGACCTGCTGAACTCGATTTAGCACAAATCTATTTATACTATTACATAACCTGAGAATGTCTTACGAAACGAAAACAATACTTCTTTACAATTATAATCCTTTAAAACCCTGAGGAGATGTTAAATTCCAGGTAAAACTAATTGTTTAATCTCCACAAAAGCACATTTTTCTACTGTTGCATCCATTTTGGTCATGTGACCAGTAAGCCTGTCTTTACACATCTCAACCTGTGCTCATTTTGTTATAACAGCCCTTGAACCTTGATGTCGATTGCAGTCGAGCAGAAATGGCAATCTACACTCCTCCTAGTTAGTAGATTTGATTTCCCATGACCCATGACCCTTTTGAAAGGTTCAAGGATATTTTTCTCTTATGTCAGTTGCAAGATGGGACAGGGGGATGGGCATTTCCTGCATAATAATATTAAAGAGTTCCCTCCACCCCCAGCCATGACCGACCGTTCCTTCTGATTCTTAACCCTCCCCCGTCACATCTCTGTCTTTCTATTACACATATTAATTGCAAAATGCATTCCAATGAATAATGGAAACATAGCATTTCTATTCCAAGGTGTTGTCTTCAAAGGAAAGAACAAAACAAGAAACAAGCCAATATCTCACATGCAGAGTTTATTTTAAATGCCAGCACCACTTCTTTAAAATCATCTTAAAGACAGCTTTTTTTGTGCTGTAACAGTGGATAAATAGTTATTTGAACCTGCAAAAATACCTTTCAGTGGTGTAACCAATTGTAGTAAAGTTCATTAAAGGGATAGTTCACCCAAAAATTAAAATTCTGTCATCTACTTACCCTCAAGTTGTTCCAAACCTGTATACATTTCTTTGTTCTGCTGAACACAAAATAAGATATTTTGAAGAATGTTGCTAACCAAACAGTTGATGGACCCCATTGACTAATATAGTATTCTTTCCATACTATGAAAGTCAATGGGGTCCATCAACTGTTTGGTTAGCAACATTCTTCAAAATATCTTCTTTTGTGTTCAGCAGAACAAAGAAATTCATGCAAGTTTGGGACAGCGTAAGGGAGTGTAAATGATAACTGAATCTTCATCTTTGGGTGAACTGTAAAAGGAATATTGTCGTCCTCATGTTGTTTTAAACCTGTATAATTTTCTGGTAATTTTAAGGTGACATAGTTAAACGTTACTGCATGTACTTACTATAGATAAACCTAACCCTAACTGTTACTCTATAGTAAATATATGTAGTTAATTAATATTACTCAGTATTTACTTGAGTAAGTATAACCTAACTACATCACCTTAAAATAAAGTTACAGATTTCTTTGTTATGAATAACACTATATATATATATATTTTTTTTTTTATGTTTTCGGACCCCATTGACTTTCATTGTATGGACAAAAAAAAAAAACAGTTTAAATATTCCTCAATTGTCATGCTACACAAAATAAAGTAAGTCATACAGTTTAGGAATGGCATGAATTTGAGTAAATGATGACAGGATTTTTCATTTTGGGTGAAATGTCTCTTTTAGATTCAAATTTTTTAGGTTACCTAACAGAACACTTTATAATATGATGATAATGTGCTTCTCATCAACTAATTTGTATTTGTATTCTGCTTGCGGCAAGGTTTAGGAATAATTATATAGTGTAGCAACTACTTTTTATTGCATCACCTTAAAAAGAATTGAAATATTTTGTAGCACAGTTTTAAAATGGACTAGATTTTATTTTGACCGTGTGGCCTATGTGCAGAGATGTTTAATGATTGGATATTTGGAGCAGCAATTCTTTTTTCACAGATCCTCCAGGCTGCCTTTCACACCACATCTCCTCGCTACTCTTTCATTTATGTCCTTTACTGTCCACCCGTCCGGCTCTCCTCCCCCATCCCCTCCCCCACGTACCCCCACACTGTCAGAGATGGTTGCTATGTCTCCTGCCACAAGGCCATGTCACTTCCTGCGACCGCAGACACCAGCATGGGCTTACAATGCTCCTGCGGCCTCAAGGGAATACAAGCCGGCAGAATATAAACATGTTAGAGACGTTACAAAGACTGTTTTTAACAGAAGATGGAAGCTGATGCTGTCACATCCCCCAAACTGCTCAAGCTGAATTGGGAAGCAATGAAGGTCCCAAAGCAATACCAAAATGGATTATTTCTCACAGCTTTTGGTGTGGAAGAGGTTTCTCAGCAGGAAACTCAACTTTTCCATAGAGGGACCATGCACATGTGAAACATCAACTTTCGAACCACATAACAGTGGAATGCATCTGGATACAGAGTGGCCGCTTGCCAGGCAGACAGGCAGAGATATAAAAAGATTAGAGCAGGAAGAAAAGTGGAAAAGAGGCTGTAGCTGTAGCTGTACTCAGCCACCCTACAGGAATAACACCAAACACACACACTGTTATCTCACAAAAGAGTGTTTTTATGTAACACCTGTAAACACTTTTATCCTCTTCGTGGTGATGGAAGAAGGCTGGAGGTTGTGTACATAGCTAAAAAAAAAAAGGACTCAGTCATATGCTCACTCCGTCCCTCTAATGTACACATAGTCCATCCCCCCTGAGGCCGGAGAGGTTTAGAACCGCCTGTAGTTCCAGTTAAACCGAGGACAAGTCCTTAAGGAATACATAGTGCTGTCAATTTAATTTAATTGAATGATACAAAATAGTAGGGATATTTCATAAATTTAGCATGTGTGAGAATTTCTTTGGATTCATGTATTGAGAGTCTTATAGTCAAACATCTGAAATGTCACGTAATATCATTAAGCATAGAGATTTCGATGGGAATATAGGAAGTGCTCCTATATTGAGAAGAAGACTCAGGAACCCTGAGGTGTATATGACATCATTGTCAGTGAGTTGATAGTCTGTTCCACATTTAGCTCTTACAAAATAGAATTTGATGGTTCAAAATGAACTGGATATTGACATTTTCTTCAGGGAGTGCTGCTTACCCATGAAAAAACCTCCCAGAAGTATGCTGAAGTGTTCTGGGTGGTTGCCAGGCCGTTGCTACATGGCTGCTAATGTGTTTAGGGCTGCGATTCTCAAAAGCATTGCAAGAACCACCAATGATCATCTTAGCTCATGATGAGAAACGCAGCCTGAGATGTTTGTTCTAAGTTGTTAAGTCTAAGTGTTTATAAGAAATCACACAGCTACTCCATGTCTAAAATAATATTGTGGTCTTTGATATGGTTCCTGCTTCAGTTAAAAAGTATGAATTTGTTTGTAGTTTCCATGGGAAAGAGAGAAGAGTGTGAATGTGTTTTTGACAAAAAATTATTTTTTGGGCAAACTAACCCTTTAAGTTGTCTCAACCTCTATGAATGTGTTTCTTCTGTGCAACACAGAAAATATTTGGAAGAATATTGGTAACCAAACAGTTGATGGACCCCATTGACAAAATGTTTGAATATGTAGAATATCAGTTTTATTTGAGTAACCTGACCTGACTTTGAAATTTGAAAATGAGACTATAGTTTATTCTTTTTAACATCCTTTTAAGTCTTGACATTTTGAAAGACAAATGATGTGTTGATTTAGAGAGAGAGCGAAGATACAAAAAAAGTAACTCTAACTTGCAGTGCCGACATGATAGACGTGACATTTTGACATTCATTGTTCCAATAGTAAATCTAATGCAAACCTATTTAGCAAATACTTTTCAACATCTAAATTATGTGACTTCAAGCTTGATTTGATGATATAGACTGTAATTATGCATGAAGACCACAGGTGGATATACAAATGGATAACCCCAATGCAGAACACCTGCAATTTACAGCAGAATTAATTTTAACCGTTAATTTGTATGAGCTGAAATCACTGTTTTGTGTGGGTGAGATTTGCTCAAGCTGCATACCTGTTTGTGTTTCCATGGTGACAAGATGACACTTTGAGTGCCCTTGAAGGATTTCATCTCTTTAGATGGTATAGGGCATAATGACCTGGGCAGACAAGCTAGTGGACGTATTATTTGCGGCAAAGCGTTGCTATCTTATGCTGCACTATTTTGACAAAAATCATGATTTTCAATTATTTTCCTGGTATTGTAATTGCAACTGTTGATTAATAGAATTTAAATTCTGGATGTCATATTCTTTGTAGATTACACATCTAAACCAGTCCATAGAGGGTGCTGTTTAAAACTGATGGACTAATATATAATTTTGCTAAAAAATAACCACCAAAATGGTTTAAAATGTTGAGTCCATGTGTCTTGTTCACAGTCATGGAATGCCAAAATGTAGCTGTGATTATTACTGTCAGTCATTGCAATTTCATTAGAGACTCTCACAGAACTATCATTTAGCAGATTCACTCCTGCATTTAAATACAATGTTCTGTCATGAAACTCTAGATGACAGACTGATAGGTTCTAAAAATTCCCCTAATATGCTATTTTTAAAGTTTCATAATTTCGTTTGTGAGGTCTTCTGCAGCAGATTTACATTAATCAAAAGTGAAAAAGAAAAACACTTTAATTTTCTCATAATATTCATTGCCCATCAAACATTTGTTCAATGATCCTCAAACGACTCGTTGGATGAATCAGTCTCTCTAAATCCCTCCAGTCCGCGAGCCTACTTTGTTCTCATTGGTCAGATGGCCCGGTCTGTTACGATTGCTCTGCTGCATATAGCGCATGTCAGAAGCTAACACCCATTACCATAACTGTACTTCAGCTCAGGAGGCTTCCTCAGTCCTCAGCGATTGTACACACTGTAAAGATAGTAACAATTAAGTCAATTATACCATATCAATCCGAACGCGAATCCGATGATGAAACATTGGAAGAAATTATTCAACCCGAATCTCCATCTCAAGGACGACTTGAGCAAGACATTTCTCAGGGATACACTACTTATCTTGAGGTAAATTATGAGATGTTTCAACTGTAATTCCTCACTATCAGCATTATTAAGAGTATGTCCATCAACAAACCCATGTGTGTACTGTATTAACTGTATCAATAACAGTGCATACGTTAGCCAAGCACTAACTTGAATGACTGATGTAACATTAAAGTCATTTATCCTCCTTTATCTTTACTCAAAGTAGTGAGACGACAGACAATCTGCATTAATAGACACAGTTTTAAGTATAAGTGGCTCACAGATGATTAGCATAAGTATTTCAGTAAGACAGTAATAATGTCTAGTAGTTAGCCAGTTAGACCTACACAATATAAAAACACAAAACTACATATTTTGAACACCCGGTAGAAAATATATACATCGATAATTAATCATACTTTCAGGTTGTGATTCCAAGGAGCAAGCTGGTCCAAATAAACTGGGTACTGACCCATCTTTGAACTTTGAGATTAGAAAAGCAGTCATCATCAGAAAAATGGCGTGTTTGTGGGCAGGTCAAGTTGTTAGCGGGCGGACAACGCACAACATAGACGACGGGCATTATGCAAATGTCTTTTCTTGTGACGTAGAACCATAACGCAGTAGGATTCGAAACAAAAACGACTCGCATAGGAGGTTCAGAGTTTATTCTTTCTTTTGGGAGACAATAACTTTATTTATCGTGCACTTTCAACTTTACAACCTTGCAGAACGTTTACATTCACAAACGGATATTACACACTGCATGAAAGGGAATATATAATAGGGGCACTTTAACTTAATCTACTTGAAATCACATCATTCTCTACAGGGCACCACTGATTGGTTCCTGTTGTATCAGTAGCCAATGAGCTCCAAATACTGGTCAGCATTTGCAGCGCATTTTCAGAGACCCTCCATCCTCCCCAGCTCCACCTGTATAGATCTGCCACCGGTAATTCATGTATGCTATTGTACAGTAGCAGCATGTCTTACTTGCTCACAGCAATGTGTGTTTTCGCAGTAGCAAGTCCCGTACTTGCTCTGCTGCAGAAGCAATAAAGACCAAACATATCAACATTGTCATATCCGTTACCATGCCAAACACTCCAAGAGTTGTTATGACAGTGTGAAACTTTGCAGTGTGAATGTGGTTGTTAGTCCCTTAACAGCATAAATGAAAATTAATAAACAGTGTTCCGTTTATAATCACTGAAGCTGTCAGTCATTTAATGGCAGTACAAGCTCACTGAGTTCTGCACTCTCACGAAAACTCCCATTGTAATCAATGAAGCTTACTAGATTGCATAGTAAATGTCTTATTTACATTGTCAACACTTGGTTAAAATGAAATGACTCCCGACCTACTTCAGACCTCAGTGAGTTCCAGTCAATCACGCGTTCACGTTGACCACACAACACATGACAGTTTTTGTGTCAATTATGTCAAAAACAGAATAAAAACAATATAAAAATGAAGGTATCATGATATAAACCTAATGTCTAATGTTAAAGTTTGTTTTTCCGTTTGACATATGGTAGCTCTATGCTTTGCTCGTTGGAAGCAGGACTTTCCGCCATCTTGGAAGTGGCGTCAAATTACGCGTCTTGCCGTTGTCGGGGTTGATCGGTTCACAGGTCGGATGGCACACTTCGACAGTGTTCCAGACATTTTGTGGGAATGACGATAGATACCCTATTATGATTATAGATAAGTTACAAAATGCATTTCAGTTGCATATGTACTATGCAAATGTAAAAATGAATCACTCCATTTCCCAACTGCACACTTTGCATCATGAAAGATTATCCTAATATAATCTTGTTTGAGCAAACCAGTAGGTCTATATCAAACATTAAATAAGTACACACTGGCATTTGAGCGTGCCCGCTTCGGATTGTTTATCTGCGGTATGCATTTCTGCATATTCTATGCAATTCAAATCCAAGCTGTGCGCAGCAATCCGTTTACTTCCTGTATGCATGTGTTTGTGATATCAGAGATATTCTGTGCATTAGGAAAAAGCTGTGTTTGTGTACTTTGGTAAGGGAATACAGCTTCCTGCTGTCATATATTTGGATCAATAAGGGTTTAACATCAGTCCTGTATAGACTCATGAGGAAGTACGCATGTGTTCACAGGCCCTCTATTAGTGTGGGAATGAATTATCTAATGGCTTACCTGCACGCTCCATCCCTCAGCACACACACTATGGATCACTCAAATAGGCCTGTGCAGTAGCCGTGGGGTTGCCAAGGGTAACGCTTTATTTGTCACGAACCACAAATAGAAAGATTATGCAGGGTGCATATGGCACTGCCATGTTTCATATTATTTATCTTGAAGTGCTTTTACTGAGTTTGATGTGTGACTTAGAAATGAGAATAGGCTATTTAATCTTCATAGTCTGCGTGTGAAGAAATAGTCATGGAGTTATTTTGGAATTAATGTGGTATGAATAAAATGACCTGCCAAATTTATTCCTAAACCAAATGTCCCTCAAAGGGAAGTGATATTGATATGCCTGGTAACCTTTATAGTGTGTTTGTTTACTGTCAGCATTCTGCTTTTTTTTGCTTGTTTGTTGATATGAGTTGTTGATGTATGATGGTTTGAAGACTTGCGGCTCTATTAGCGCCATAACAAAAGACATTTTATTACCCAGTCATCATAGGCTATACAATTTTTTTGGCCCATATAAAATTGTTCTTCAGGCTCTATATATTTTTTTTACTTTTCAGGACAAGTGTCTGAACATGTATTTAAACACATATAAGGTTTCTTCATCCTTTTATCTCTTTGAAATGAAAGAAATGTAGTTTCGACTGCAGGGTGTGTAAAACTTTTCGCTAGGTTACATTATCCTCTTATTTGGAGAGTTTTATTGCACTTACGGCACATTTTAAAGCAGCTTTTGCCTTTCAGTTATTGACACGCAGACTTGGTCAGAGGTAAAATAGTTTGTCTTCCTGTTAAGTCTGACATGACCTACAAAATCGAATTAATTGAATCTGTTGTTGAGGTTTTCTATTGTATGCAGTTCACTGAACATTTTAGATAAGGTTTCATTCAGTTGCAGAAATTACGAAACACACCCTCAATGGAAACATCACTCTCTATAGTTGTTTTTCCATGCAAAATGTCTCTCTGTGGTCCTTGTTACTGTCAAATGTTATTAGATGTTTAAATGATGAAGGATATTGAGGTATGACATTTTAATGACAGTATTGAATGAATTATGAATGGGTCTTTAGGTACTTGACATTCTCGCTAATATACATATTGCTCACATATAACATGCTAAACATAAACATACTATAATGTTAACATACTCATAACATGCTAACATTCATAATATTAACATTAAACATACTAACATCCATTCAGCTATCATATACATACTGTAACAACATGTTAACATACATACTCATTCCGTAACATGCTAGCATCCATACTACTAACATACACAACACATACTGTAACAACATGTTAACATACTCGTTCCGCAACATGCAGGCATCCATACTACTAACATACACAACACATACTGTAACAACATGTTAACATACATACTCTTTCCGTAACATGCTAGCATCCATACTACTAACATACACAACACATACTGTAACAACATGTTAACATACATACTCATTCCGTAACATGCTAGCATCCATACTACTAACATACACAACACATACTGTAACAACATGCTAACATACATACTCGTTCCGTAACATGCTAGCATCCATACTACTAACATACACAACACATACTGTAACAACATGCTAACATACTCGTTCCATAACATGCAGGCATCCATACTACTAACATACACAACACATACTGTAACAACATGTTAACATACATACTGTTCCGCAACATGCTAGCATCCATACTACTAACATACACAACACATACTGTAACAACATGCTAACATAAATACTGGTTCCGTAACATGCTAGCATCCATACTACTAACATACACAACACATACTGTAACAACATGCTAACATACATACTGCGTTCCGTAACATGCTAGCATCCATACTACTAACATACACAACACATACTGTAACAACATGCTAACATACATACTGCTCCGTAACATGCTAGCATCCATACTACTAACATACACAACACATACTGTAACAACAGGCTAACATACATACTCGTTCCGTAACATGCTAGCATCCATACTACTAACATACACAACACATACTGTAACAACATGCTAACATACATACTGCTTCCGTAACATGCTAGCATCCATACTACTAACATACACAACACATACTGTAACAACATGCTAACATACATACTGTTCCGTAACATGCTAGCATCCATACTACTAACATACACAACACATACTGTAACAACATGCTAACATACATACTGTTCCGTAACATGCTAGCATCCATACTACTAACATACACAACACATACTGTAACAACATGCTAACATACATACTCGTTCCGTAACATGCTAGCATCCATACTACTAACATACACAACACATACTGTAACAACATGCTAACATACATACTGCGTTCCGTAACATGCTAGCATCCATACTACTAACATACACAACACATACTGTAACAACATGCTAACATACATACTGTTCCGTAACATGCTAGCATCCATACTACTAACATACACAACACATACTGTAACAACATGCTAACATACATACTGCGTTCCGTAACATGCAGCATCCATACTACTAACATACACAACACATACTGTAACAACATGCTAACATACATACTGCTTCCGTAACATGCTAGCATCCATACTACTAACATACACAACACATACTGTAACAACATGCTAACATACATACTGTTCCGTAACATGCTAGCATCCATACTACTAACATACACAACACATACTGTAACAACATGCTAACATACATACTGCGTTCCGTAACATGCTAGCATCCATACTACTAACATACACAACACATACTGTAACAACATGCTAACATACATACTCGTTCCGCAACATGCTAGCATCCATACTACTAACATACACAACACATACTGTAACAACATGCTAACATACATACTCATTCCGTAACATGCTAGCATCCATACTACTAACATACACAACACATACTGTAACAACATGCTAACATACATACTCATTCCGTAACATGCTAGCATCCATACTACTAACATACACAACACATACTGTAACAACATGCTAACATACATACTCGTTCCGTAACATGCCAACATCCATACTACTAACATACACAACACATACTGTAACAACATGCTAACATACATACTCATTCCGTAACATGCTAGCATCCATACTACTAACATACACAACACATACTGTAACAACATGCTAACATACATACTCGCTCCGTAACATGCTAGCATCCATACTACTAACATACACAACACATACTGTAACAACATGCTAACATACATACTCGTTCCGTAACATGCCAACATCCATACTACTAACATACACAACACATACTGTAACAACATGCTAACATACATACTCATGCTACTACTAACATACACAACACATAATTTAACATGTTAACATACACATTTCATAACATGCTAGCATCCATACTATTAACATACACATACTTATAACATGCTAACATGCACTGTACCATGTTAACATCCATACTACTAACATACAAATGCTGTAACAACATGTTAACATACATACCTAACATACACATACTTACAAAATGCTAACATGCATGCTGGCCTGCTAACATACACATGCTGTAACATGTTAATATCCATACTACTAGCATATACATACTGTAACATGTTAACATCTATACTACTAGCATACACATACTGTAAAAACATGCTAACATGCATCCTGTTAACATACACACACTGAAAACATGCTAACATACACATACTGTAACATGTTAGCATACACATTTCATAACTTACTAGCATCCATACTACTTACAAAAATTTACTGTAAAAACATGCATACTGCTAACATAAATACTGTTACATGCATTAACATACATAATGCAACACACAGGTTAACAATTAGAAAGCTTGCATATGTGATACAACACAACAAAAGTATGTCAAAAAAAGACAGGTTTTTTGTTTTGTTTTTGTAATGTACAAATAAATCATATAAAAATATCATGCAACTGTTAATTATCTAGATAACCAAGGTTTTTAGGGATCCTGTGACATTTACTGCTGGTATAGGATCGGGTTTCTTTGTAATAATAGCATATTATTAGCGAGAAAGAGTGAAGCAGAATCATGCAAGAATCTGCCTGTATTACTTTAGTTTTGTGGTTGTATCAATTAATGTGGCCTACAGAATACTACTTTGGATGCTGATCAGACCTCTAAACTAGCCTAACCAGCGTAACTACCTTGGTCAAGTTAGTCATACTAACCAACTACGTTTTCACTGTTTCCCAGCATGACTGAGCAAGGTCAGCACCAAATAGCCTCTAACTAGCATAAACCAGCCTGAGCCAGCATGAAAATGTATGCAGGTGGTCTTGTCAGCAGTGTGGCACATCCATATTCAAACCTCTTTGTGCATGCAGTCCAGATGCATTGTTGTTAAGGATGTGTACTTGATGCTGCGTCAAGTCAAAATGGATCGGTTCACAATCTTATCACGTGTAGAAATGAACGACCTTTGTTGCAGGTTTATGTTTCAACATTCATGTCCCCTGTCAGATTGTGTAAATTATGCAGTCACATGAATGGACTTGCCTCTATGCCCTGCCATGCATCAGTGGAAAATGCCTTCTCATTATTCCCCATGGCACACCACAGAGAAATGTGCAAACTTCTCTGTCAAGAATTGTTAGGTCCCTTTCACATGATTCACACCAGGGCTTCAATGCACCTTTGACCTCCACTTAAAAGAAATACAGATGTAACTGTATTTGTTTCAGTTTTGGGTTTGTTTGACATACATTTTAGTTCAGTTTCCTGTGTTTCAGTTAGTTTCTATGGTTCCTCATTGATTTGATTATCATGTGTACCAGTTATTCAACATCGTCTGCCCCAGAGGGTATATTGATGGAAAATGAGAGGATGGAATGGAGTCCTGTCACTTCGACTACAGCGGCTGTGGATGCGTTGTAACAAACGTACGCTGCGTTTCTGCTGCTCTATGAAGTGATGAACAGCATTTAGACTCCTAAATTTTGTTTTATACAATTGTGTGATATGGCAACATTAAACAGCCGCGAACATCTAAATACTTGACAAGGTCAATTGGAAAACGGCAATACACACAACTACAATTTTGCCACTCTAGCACAACCACAATTTACCTTGCAGCTACTAACAGTGAAGAAATGGTGATGAGGAGCATGGTTTTACCTGTGACTACCATGATCTTACACTTAAATGAAACTAGCCTACAGGTAAACTCAAATAGATAATGTCATTAGGGTAATTAAAGGATAATTCAACAAAACAGCTTTAAAGCCTGAATCCCATCAATTAAGGACAAAGCTTTTTTCTCTTTAAATGTTTGATGAACTTTTTAATAGATTTAATGACATTTTATTAAATGTTATTTCAATGAGAACCTCATGAAAGATAGATATCTGTCTTCCATAAATTAGGCGTTAATATTAAAATATCATTGTTTTTAAAGGGTTAGTTCAACCCAAAAATGAGATTGTTTACTCACACTAATGTCATTCCAAACCTGAATGAATTTCTTTCTGTGTAACATAAAAGAAAATCATTTGAGTCAGTTTTTTTTGTTCATACAACATTCAATTGTAGCCTAACCAAAATAGTTTGGTTGCCAACATTCTTCAAAATCTTCTTTTGTGTTTCACGGAAGAGAGAAAGTCATACAGGTTTGGAATGACATTAGAGTGAGTAAATGATGACAGCATTTAAACATTTACTTTACTGCATCTTAGCTCGAAATCAGTGCTATACTGTCAAGTGCATTTCACAAAAGTGCAATATTAAGTTTGTTATCTGCATTTGCATTAAATTCAGTAATATCCATCATTATTTTTCCCTGTCTTAGTTTAATTGATTTACTTCAATTTAAGGCCCTAACCCCAACACAAACATGCACAGGGGAACTCATGGGCCGGATGGGCTGGGTTTAAGCCCCAGTCCAGCCCTGGGTGCGAGTAGAACTGATATGCTGTTTTTGTAATGTTAGCTATAGTAACAGGGCAGGTTTTAAGTGTCATTGTTTGTCTGGAGCCAGTGCTGCTGTAGACTATACTCTTGTGTACTGTATATTTATTTTATTTTTCTTGTGGTTCGTTCATCATCTTGGCTTTATTTTTCACAAAGCATTATTTTGCTTCACTTCTGCTGTGATAAAGGGACATCCACGGTTGCATTGTGTTTTTGTGCTTTTTGGGGGCGGAGCAATGAACGGAGGGGTGTGTTTGTTTCAGATATCAACAGCGTGTCTCAAAAATCACTTATGGCACCTTTAAATATCAGCCAAAATATATTTAAAACCATATGCAAATATGCGTTGCACAGTCTTCAGCGAGATTGATGCATCTCATCATATCAGAGCTAATGTGTTTATTGATTATGATTAAATGTGTTACGTGCACGCTGCTTCTTCTCCAAGTTTCTGAGAGTTTCTGATTTGTTAAAGTTGCAGGTTCTTATTTTTGGCCTCTTTCTCTTTCTTTTAATAAAAATGTTTTTTTAAATTCGAATTGCTTGAACTTTGACAGTTACGCTACGAGGATGATTTCTGTGTGGTCGGCTGTGTGTTGTCTTCTGAGAGTGTGTTTGCACACATGCTGTAATTAAAGCTACATGTGATGAATGTGTTGTGATGTGGCAACATATTCTTCATACCGTGATCTAATTTAGCTGTCCCCATGGGAGGTTTGTGAGGCAGACTGCACCACACTAATGGATGTTTGCCTTCATTGAATTACAGTGACGTGTGCACATGAGCGTTGTGCGTAAATGCTGTTTTACATAGGCTACCTGCTTGACTCATGTGGGGGAAAAAAAATTCAATTTACCCTTTTTAATCACTAGTAGTACTGATCTTTATAAGTCAAAGGTCATCAACAATACAGTCAATGGGGGTCAATGACAAATAAGAGTTTCTCCAATAAAGCATCTGGTTGATTTTGAAAAACATTAACACAATACATTTAGACACAAGTGTAATATCGTAATAATTATTTTCCAAAAAGTTATATTTATGTAAAATGGATACATTACAGTTCAGAAGTTTGCAGTCAGATATTATTTTCATGTATATGAAAGATGCATCTTATGATCACTAAGGCTAATATCATAAATTTTTGGAGAAAAACATAGGGCGTAGTTAAGGTTAGTTGGAATATAATACCTTCACTATATAGTTGCACTATATACCTTATAGTGAGTACATGTAGTTCATTATTACCCAGTACTTATATGTATAATTACACTATTACACGGACACCTTAAAATAAAATGTAACCAAAAAATTTCTTTAAAATACTTATTGACACAGTCATGAGAGTCTGTAGGGCTCCTCTTTGACATAATTTTCTATTTTGTGTTTTTTCTGCATGTTGGTCGCACCACATGACCAACACTTCTCACAAATGAATATTAAGCAGTTGAGCAAATAATAATGAAAACTACTTAAAATGTTTTAAAGATTAGCTTTTCTTTGAGGATTTTTTCTTTATTATGACATCAGGGTAGTTGTATTACCCTGACAATTTCACTTTATGTCCCACAAAAATAATTTTAATTCAGAAATTAAAGGTGCAGTGTGTGACTTTTAGCGGCATCTAGTGGTGAGGTTGTGAATTGGACCCCTCCCTTTCGAAGCACATAGAGAAGCTACGGGGGCCAACACAGGACAAAAATGTTGTCGTCAGAGAGAGCAGAGAGTGACTAGCGCTCTGTAGAGAAGTTTGTCCTTTTATGGCCACTGTAGAAACATGACGACACTAAATGGCGACTTTACTGCAAGGGGACCAACGGTGTATGTAGATAGAAATTACTCATTCTAAGGTAAAACAAACATAAAAGTTCATTATATAAGTTCTTTATACACCACTGAAAACATAGTTATGTATATTATATTGCATTTCTCTTAATAGATCCTCATAAATATTACACACTGCACCTTTAAGAAAGTCATAGAAAAGGTATATTCAAGTCATTGTTCAGTATGTATGAATTGCATTGTTAATGAATTGATTTTTGAATCCAGACACAAAAAAGAAGAGTGTCCTGTCACTGACCCAGGGGTTAGCAAACTGATTTCTAGCTTCTCCTGTAGCCTAATATAAAAACAAATCAGCTCTGACGCATTATTGATGTTTTCTTCTAGCTGCCTTTTTCACAATCAAATGAAAAGCAACAGTCCTGTTTCATTTCCAACCCAGATCGATTGATTGCATTCGGCCAGTAGACAAATCAGATTACAATGGTCTAATTAGATTTTTGAGAGCAGGTACGAACTAGTTGAGAACAGCTCAGCTGATTGGCTGAGACAGATACCTCTCAAAATTAAAACACAAAAAGACTAGAAGCCAAAAAAAAAGGTAAAATATTCTTAATCAAGGTAGTCGAAGAGGAAATGAGACTTGTGTGTATGTCTCCTCATCCCAACAGGACCCTATTATTAAAGAAGAGTATTTGTTACCTCCCCTCATTATTCAGGATGTAATGTTTCCGTTCTGTTCTTTTCTTAATAGTTTTGGAGATAAATTCAACTAGGAGATTGATAGAGGTCGATGTCTAAAGAGCACCCAGTGGAGGGAAGATAGATGAAGCTCATTACAGTTTATTGCCATTACACAAGATTACTTTGCTTTTGTCACTTCACACCTGTATTACACACTATTACGGCTAGTCTTATTTAAACATAAACAATAAAGGAGTTTTCTTAAACATAATTTTTACTAAATTAATTTTGTTTGCAAGTTTTGCAAGTCACAAATTAACCTCTCTTGCAGAAGCTCAAACGTGCTGTATAACACGAGAATGAACCTCATTGGTTCTTGCAGAAGCTCAAACGTGCTGCATAACACGAGAATGAACCTCATTGGTTCTTGCGGAAGCTCAAACGTGCTGCATAACATGAGAATGAACCTCATTGGTTCTTGCGGAAGCTCAAACGTGCTGTATAACACGAGAATGAACCTCATTGGTTCTTGTAGAAGCTCAAACGTGCTGCATAACACGAGAATGAACCTCATTGGTTCTTGCGGAAGCTCAAAGCGTGCTGTGTAACACGAGAATGAACCTCATTGGTTCTTGTAGAAGCTCAAACGTGCTGCGTAACACGAGAATGAAACTCATTGGTTCTTGCGGAAGCTCAAACGTGCTGCGTAACACGAGAATGAAACTCATTTGTTCTTGCAGAAGCTCAAACGTGCTGTGTACATGTTATTTTGCATGCTTCAGTAAGACAAAACGTTCAGTTCTCAAAGGACAGTGCCATTTGACCAAGGCTTTTGGGGTCAGTTGACCTTGTCCATTGAGCAGTCTATCTCCTCCAGCTGCTGTTCCTTGTCGTTCATGTCTAAAGAAGCGTTGGATTGACCTGCAGACCTGAAGTCAGAGCTAATTTCACTCAAGGACTGGCCAACATTGACGGTTATTATTCTGGCAAAAGAACCGCCCACTTAGAAAGAGTCTGTCAAGGCTGACATGGGAAATTTTTACATGATTTTTAGGGCTTGATCTGAAATGAATATCATAGCAATAGACCTTAATGCAACATAGTGCAACTCATTCATATAGCAGTCTTCACCGTTTATACTGTGTGAGAGAAATATTACATGTGATATTGTAAAGACAAAATAACAAATCTGAAATTAATTTAAAATGTATTTATTTATTTTTATGACTTTTAAAAACTAGTGCTGTCGATAGAATAAAATAATCTATTAAAGACTCACATATTTTACATAAGTAGTTGTATTTTAGCTACTAATATAACAATTAAGCACTTAAACCTGCTCTGTTACGGTAACATTGATGTTAACATTGGTTTACATAAACTAGCAATAAAAAATACTTCCAAAGCATTTATTAATCTTAGTAAATGTTGAATTTAACCTTAACTAATACATTATTAAAATCAAAGTTGTATCTGTTAATAATATTTAATGGACCTGACACGACAGGAACTAACAATGAACAGTTGTTTTTTTTCTTGATAATAACAAAGAGGACTAAATACTGTAAATATATATTACTTGTTTTTAGCTCATGCATTAGCTATATTTAACCAATGAGACCTTATGGACACTTTTCCCATTTCCGGGTTTCTCAGAAGCGTCTCAGAGTCGTCATAGTTGGGTACATTTCTATAGCGGTGAACAGGAGACGACAGCAAATATAGTTTTTGAATTTAATTTTCATCAACAGCAAAAGAAAAAAAATCTGTGATAGTGTTTCCACGACTTTCCAAAAGAGGGAAATTAATGAAAATATATGATGTTTTTTAACTGTGGAAACGCATCGTCAAGGTCTGTGAAAAGGGTCCGTGGGAAAATGTTGTCAATAATTTTACATCAGGCTACAGTTGAAGTAGATCTGCAGCTCATCGGGGCCCCCTGCTGGTCTGGGGCTCTGGGCAAATGTGTGTCTGGTGTACGGTTCATGTGAACGCCTTTACAATCTACAGTGGTTTTGAAAGCAATACAGTCTAAGTTGCAGAAGTGAACCGCTATTAATGATGGGTGTTTTAAAAGGAATTGTCATTTTGGTTCTAAATGGTGCTCATGTTTGCTCTGAGTGAGGGCATCAGCCTCGTCTTTATGCTATGATCAGTCCCTTCTGCTTGGTGGTAGTGTAATATTTAGGCATCTAGGCTGCTAAAACAGATATTACAGATTCTGCTCTCGCATCTTGTTCTATTCCTTTGAACAAGACATTTAACCTTGAGTTTCTCCTAAAGGATTTTTCCATCTACAGTAGAAGTTTTAAATACCATCACTTTATCTTTGTTTATTGACCTTCTATGTTGACTTTTTATCAGTCTTGGTTTTATTATTCTTGGTCCAAGGCTATCTCTCCATCATTTCCTGTTCTTTTGACCTTCATTATCGCTTCTAGGTTCGGTTTATGCTGGGTACACACCAAAAGATTTTTTACATCTTATAAGATTTTCAAAATGTGATAGACCAAAAACATGAGGACAAATTATCCTAGATTTAACCGCTCCTATAGTGTGTGGTGTGCCATGATGTGACAAAGACAGCACACCACACACAAACAGATTTCCAACCAGAGTCCCGACTGTAAACACAGGAAATCACGCAAAATCTCACAAGACTGGTTTTTATAAAGTAATGAAAATGTCCTGGTTTTCATTTTTTTCCATTGGGCCATTAAATTGACCGGCACCGCTGCAAAATCTTCACATGATTAGTAATATCACGACATTCACTTACACACTGTAAAAGCACAACAGCTAACGTCATCTTGGAATAAACACAAATTTAGTCTGCTTACACTTTAGGGCTGTGATAATAATCTTATTTTATTTTCGCTTCCAATCATTATACAAAGAAGATATGAGGTAAAACTATAAACTATATCCGCGTTCCGTCTAGAGCGAATTCCTTCCCTCCTCAGCGCGCTGTCATTTCTCCCTGAACATAAACTTAACGTCAGACTCAGCACAATGTGTGATTGTTGTCGAATGCATTCTCTACTTTGGCTAAATTGCAGGGCGTGTTTGACTAAATTAAAAGAACTATAATCCGCGCAATAGACGCTGTTTCCAAGGTGTGTGTGTGTGTGCGCGCGTGTGCACATGCTTCGTGTGCGCGATTAAACCATCAAATATGCTACATACTAAACAGACTATATGTCAAAATGACCGGCTTGGAGAGTATTCACTTAAACACAGTTTATATCTTAAATGTGCGTAAATAGTTTGGAGAAATCAATGGGAGAATGATTAGAGCTGCATTCGGTTTTAAAGGGCAGCATCTAATAAACCTGCCATTAATGTCAATCAAACAACAAAAGGAAAAGAGAAAATTACTCGCAGCTCTTGCATGAATAACTTTAGTTTTAATAAGCATTAATCTATCAACAGTGAGAACTATGAAATGTTATTTTACATTTCATTACTTTATTAGACTTCATAAGATTCTTTATTATTTTTTTATTTTTTTTAGATTTTTAAAGATTCTTTGAGTAATAAAAAGTTAAAAAGAACTGAATGTAATATTTAACAATATAAGGCTATTGTTTTGTTCTGTATTTTTGATTAAATAAATGCAGGCTTGATAAGCATAAGAGAATTCTTGCAAAAACACAAAATATTATCCAAACTTTATACACACACACACACACACACACACACACACACACACACACACACACACAGGCCTACTACATATATATGACGGCATATATGGGGACGGCGGGACCATGGTCTGTACATGTTACACTTTATGCTGCGCCGAACACGCTTCTGTATTCCCTCAGTGTGCTTTCTGATTGGATATTATTGCGTTTCACATGAGTATGCACGCGTTTGCCCTCGGGGTTCCCCTCACACATCAGGATTTCTGATCGTAAATATTCAACATGTTGAATATTTACGATTCGCGATCGGGACGGCTTCGATGTTCTTCCGAGCAGGTTCAGACACTCTTAACACACTTCACACCACAGGAAAATCTGATAAGATAATCTTTAGAACCATCAAGATAATCGGGACAGAGCTAAGATTGTCAGAAGGGGGGAAATCGGCCCAAAATAAGCCTGATTATCTTTTGTTGTGTACCCAACATTATGCCTGGCTCACACTACAGGAGTTTTAGGCCAATTTATGGCCGATTTTCCCCTCCCGAGATTCTGAGAAAAAATCTTGTTCACGGACCTCGATCGATTCTGATGTTCGGTGCAGATTAACTGTTGGAATGTACCTTACCATCTACATAACGTTACATGTGTCTCTCTCGTTCTCTTTCTCACAAACACACCAACACGCACACACACACACAACAGAACATAAGGGTAACCATATACTGTACAAAACAAAACTAAAAAACTTTTAAACTGAGGCACCAACCTTTAGAAAAGTATCCATTTTTCCCGATTCCGATCTGCTGCGTAGATCACGTGACATGCTTCCTCTGGCACGATAATCTTAATAACATTTTGTAGTGTGTGATGCTTCACGAATTTCAAATCTTGTAGTGTGAGCATGTTTAAGATTTGAGGGAAGAAAATCTGCAAAGATTCTCCTGAAGTGTGTGCTGCAACCAGATTTTACAATCGGATGGGATTTTATAACTCATGTAGTGTGAGCCAGGCATAAGTCTCTCTTTTCCTGCCATTTGTTCTGCCATTCACATTCATCCCTGTACAGTGATGATTTTGGCATTCAAAACATAGGTGGGAAACATTTATCCTGCTGAAATGTCCATAGGATTTCATCCGACACATTTGATTGAAGCTGATGTAGTTCAGTCGCACACAGTGTTCGTATGGAGTTTTGTAGGCATTTCTCTTTAACCTAATTCTTATTACCTTTCTCTTTGTTTTTGTGTTTTTAGGGTGTTGATGGAGAGCCTTTCGAATGACAGCCGGGACAGTGGTAATCACAGGTGGAATTCTAGCTACAGTAATCTTACTGTGCATTATCGCTGTACTGTGTTACTGTAGGCTGCAGGTGAGACTCTCTTTTGCTGTCATTTTGTTTCTGTGTCTGTTTTTCTCAGTCTGTAACCACCATAGACATTGAGTATTTTGAATATTTGAATATCCCGAATATTTGAAATTCTTGCACTGCTCTGCTGCACTTCATTACAAAGCGCTATATGTTAGGATGACAAAAAGGTTTAAAAGTTACGTTTTTAGCCTGATCTGCCTCAGCGGTCTAAAAGCACTCGTCAATGTCAAAATGATTGAGATGGCCAATCAAATCAGAATTGAAAAGTCAGGAAGCATTATGTTTTTCAGATGTTTTGTTTTTGTTATTTGAATTGACACCGAAACAACTGGTTTGCAGTAAAATTGCCGGCCATTGCAGGTGACCAAGTTACATATTCAGAAATAATCTCATAGTGGGAAACAGTGACCAATGTATGTATAAATTAAATTAATTTCACTTAAAGTTTTTTCACTCTTTGTAATGTAATTCAGTGACAAAAAATAACTACCATTGGTGTCTGTGAGATATTTTAAAAGGGACATATCATAAAAATCTGACTGAAGTCTATAATCGAGTCCCCAGTGCATCTACCAACCCAGAAAATGTAAAAAGTGACAACCCAGTAACTTTGTTTTGGTAAACCTTTCTCTGCAAGCACTTGAAAAAATTAGCCACTCAGATTTCTCTCCCCTTCTGACGTAACAAGAGTATCTTATTATACTATTATCGCCCCTTAATCTGCACTTTCCACCCACAGCACCACAATTTCGCCACAAAAAAGTGATCGCGATGTAACTGTGTGGAAAGGGGGCGGCACACAGCAGCTCATTTGCATTTAAAGGCACATGCACGAAAACAGCCTGTTCTTGACTGTAGTCAGAAATGGGCATTTACAACATGGATTTATAAATGTTCTGTGAGGTATTTTAAGATGAAACTTCACAGACACATTCTGGGGACAACTGAGGCTTAAATTACATCTTGGAAAAACAGGCATAATAGGTCCCCTTTAAAAATAAATTAATACTTTTATTCAGAAAGGACACATTAAGTTGATCAAAAGTTACAGTAAATATATTTATAATGTTACAAAGATTTTTAGGTTTCAAATAAAAGCTGTTATTTTGAACTTTCTATTGTAAAATGGTTTACAGCTTCCACAAAAATATTAAGTAGCACAACCATTTTCAACATTTAAAATATTAATACATGTTTATTGAGCAGCAAGAGAAACTGAAGACTGGACTTTCTAAAACTTGAGAAGTGTTACATATCCCAAAGGGCAGAAAATAATTGCCAATTAAATAAAAAATTTATTATAGTTTAAATATATATGATATACATTTAGTTAAGAGTGCATTTTTGACTCACTTAAATAGGACTTATACATTATGCAATTTTATAATTGGTTCTGTTTTTGGTTAAAGTCTACTCCCGGATAACAAGTATTTATGGTAAACTAAAATGTTATCATATTTTTACTCTTTCCCATAAAATGAAAGTCAATGGGGTCCTAAACAACTTTGATTGGATTTTGGGGTGAACTATCCATTTAATGCTTTTCAATTTAAATATACACTAAGTTATTTTTTATAATTAAAAAACCTCAGGTAATTCATTCATTCATTACCCTCCACCTGATTTTAGTTAGACATCAGCCTTCTTAGCATTTTTCAATCTATTCATTACCGGAATAAACAATTTAACAAGATAAAAATAATAAACCCAAGGTATGTAATAGTGTAAGTATATATTTTTTCTGCGACGCAATAGTTGAATCTCAGTGGCCCTGTTTACACCTGGTATTAAAGGCACAAAATGTAATTTTCGCTGCTAGAGGTCGCTTATGCAAAAAAAAGTTTATACAAATTATCGAGGGTAACACGTGCTTGGTCCGTGTCCTGTTTAAAATAGCTTTTTTTCTCTGGGTTTAAACATTCTTGGAAACATTTGGGATAATGGAAGTACACAACAAAATGTATAACTTTGTTCTAGTGCTTTTTGGATATTTTAGTCTAAAAATCTTACATAATGTGCCTTTAAGAAGTGTTTTCGTCGATAAGATCACATGTGGACTATGCTAAATACAGGTGTAAACGTTTTGAGCTTGTCCAATTTCAACCACATCCAGACCACCACTTCAACACTCATGTGGATGAATGCGTTCAAACGCCCACAAAAGACACCTACTCTCCGCCTACTGACCTATACTGACGCATAAACATGGGGAGTGAATTTGCCAGATGGGATTTAAACTTCGTTAACTGAAGTCCCAAGTTTGGTTTGAAGACAAAAAAATATACCAAGCACAATGTTCTCTCATCATTCCTGATTTCTAACACGCACTCGCAGCGTGCGGCGTGGTTTTGCGTCTGTCAGAGCAGAAACTAAAGCTGCTGCTCTCCAATCAACCAAAACGCATCTTAATATCTGGTATAAACAGGGCCAATAAGTGCAATTCACCTTTATTCTTCAAGGTTGCAATGTCGGATACATAATGATGACGTTATGTTTCACTCATAACTACTGCAGGGATAAAACTAAAGTATCATAAGCGAAACTTGAAATGGCTCAGTGATTTACTGCAGAGCAAGTACTGTATTCAATCAAATATTAGTGTCACTTGAAGGTGGATCTGATGAAGAAGCGGTCAGCGATCAAAATATTGATTTTGAAGATGTTGAAAACTATAGTTTTGAGAATATGATTGAGATCATAAATATGAGACAGATGATGAATGTACTGGGGAAATGAGCTATGAAGAGGACAGTGATGATGGTAAACAATCACTCAAACTGAACCCTTCCAAGTTCTAAAATGTCTCTATTATGCTTTATTATGCTTTATTTTAATCTTTGTCTTTGTTATTAAAATATCAATGGGGTTTAAACTATTGCGTCCGTTAGAGAGCCATTTGTGTTATATATAGATCTTGGTCACTTAAGACCCAAATGTCAAATAATAATGATTTGTTGAAACATGCATGCATTTAAACTGACACACTCTCTCCTTACACCCCTCTAGTACTATTGCTGTAAGAAGGAGGAGTCGGAGTCAGAGGAGGAGGAGCCTGACTTCGCCGTCACGTCTCGTCTCCCGCCGGTGCATTCAAATCACAACATCCTGGCGGCCACTGTCCCAACGGCAACCACCCCCAATGGGCCTGCCCTCTTCACGCCCCCGCCGGCACGGAAACTGACACGCTCACAGACGTACTGTCCGTCCTGTACGCATTACGACCTACCATTTTACCTGCAGCAGCCAGACGGCCTGCGAAATGGTGGCGAACGCATTAGCTACCGCAGCGTGCATCAGCAGGATTTGGGGCCCGCTCCGCTGCCCACTTTGCTGCCCGCCCCAATGCCCACCCAGCTGCCGACGCCACTACCCAACTACCACAAACTAAACCTCAGCCGCTCCGTCACCATGAGGGAGATGTTCACACGAAGCTGCAGCATTAGCACTGACGTGTAGGCAGCGGTTTATGCTAGATGCTAATGGCTAACTGCGTCAACGCAGGCAACAGACTCAATTCTAATTGAAAAACATAATTCAGCATTCAAGCTCTAACACTTGCCTGCATAAAAACAATGAGCTCTGGAAAACTCCCAGAGTGCCGAGCTTTCAGGAAGACAGTACAGTGTGTTTGTGCATAACTGGGAACTATAAAGGCAGAAATGGGGTAAGAGCAGAGATTTGGAGCCCCTCGCCCTCCCTCAACCCCTCTGCTTTACTCCGGAATCCCTTTTTTTGTGTTTTTAGTCATTGAAAAGAAGAATCAATGGGACACCTTTTCTTACATTTGTTTGGGGAAAAAATGCAACAATATACAGAAACGATGGCATCTTGAATTCAATATAGAGTCTGTATTGAAACTTTTGTATTGTTCATTCATGTAGCTGGAGACGTTTTAGCTGAATAGTAACTGATATAGCCGCGGACACATACAGGAAAACTTACACAAAGCCCTAAGCGGCTGCAATAAAACTGCTAGTTCAAAATGTGACATCAGCAGACAACAACCTGATGTAGGCGTTTGATTTTGAAGTGGCGTATGGGATGAGAGGCATTATTTTTTACTGACAAAAGTTATTGAGATTCTAAATATTAATAGATGTTTTCACAACTGCAAACTATTTCTTCTGTTTTGGATGTTTAAATGATTTGTTCTTCTTTATTCACATTTCTCCTATCTGAAAAGGTACAGATTTTTGTTTCACCTGCATTGACATGTCATGATTTCTATTGATTTGAATTCGATTTTTTTACAATCGGGATGCGAGATGGATACAAAGGCCGATTTGGTTTCATGGGCTATGTTTGCTCTTTCTAAACGCTGCTTGTTGGACTATGAAGAGAACATCTTCAGCCAGAAGGGTTTTCTCTCTCTCTCGCTCTCTCCTGTTTATGCTTACAGAGACGTCAATTAGCCTATTTCCTGAGTAGTTGATGTGAAAACAAGTGGGGCGTTGCACCGACTTTCTTCTTTTTAATAATGACGGTGATTATCAAAAATATTTGTTCTGTTACTAGTTTTAAAAGTGATATGCTTCTCTCTCTGGGTGTGTAGCCGCACACTACAGCCCTGCAGGTGACATTGACTTCTGTGATGATCACCATGTGCTTGTGATGTGATTTCAATTCTCTCTCCTAGCTCTTCTTTCACTCATTGGGAACCTTTTCAATCTCACAGTGTCTCTCTCATGCGCGCACATACACGTTTCAGTGCCTGTTAATACCAACTGTATTATTATTATTATTATTATTAGTTCTGAATTGTTTTTGCATCACTACTTTATCACAGTATTTTTGTTTCGGACAGGTAAATAATATTGTTTCATGTTCTAAAGTGATGCGAAATGTTCCTGTAATTGATAATACAATTAAGAATAATGTGGATAATAAATTGGTCGAAAAACATTTGGCATGTTTTAAAGTTGAATATTAAGTGAAACTCATAGTTGCTTTTATAACCAATGTTATATGATATTTCAACCTGTTGGATCATTTTCTGATTCCAGTTGGAACACGTCTCTACCTGTAATATATATCGCAGGCTCATTTATTTAGTTAGTCCACTAAAGGTGAGTTTGAAATAGAACCCATGTGCAGTTCATTGATTCAATCTAAGGTGAACAAAGCAAGACAATGACTGAAGTAAACTTGACTGAGAACACAACAGACCATATAAATGTGAACTCGACTAGATAACACTGGACTCACTGACAGTGGGTCACAACGTCAATACATGACAAGCCAACAATGGAAACATGAGGGCTATTTATACAAAAAGAATGAACGACTAACAAGAAGCACCTGAACACAATGAACCAACGACACATGAAACAAGGAACCAATCAGAACATGACACATTAAGCAAGGACGCACATGGCAAGATCACAAGAGGGCAAGGGAATCATGACTAACAGGAACATAACACATGACTATGAAAACTAAAAAATAAAAGTAATGAAAACATTAACTAGCATTTAGCATTATATAAATCGAATCAGATTAATTATATGAATTTGAATGTCAACATTTTCCTTTACAACTCTTGCCTCAAAAGTTTTTACTCGACATTGTACACGTCTTGTGGTAAATCACATTTTAGTTGGCTTAGCAATAGGAATTATTGTTCTTTCTGACATTTGATATTAGCATTACATAAAGAGAACATCAGGTAAGCAACAGGATCATTAATTAACTTTATACAATATTGACTCAACCTTTAGCCAATCTGATATCAGTTCTATTTTTATTATACCCAAAAATGACGAACACAATCTGAGTTATATTAAAAAATGCCCTGGATCTTGCAAGCTTTACAGTGAATGGTAAATGAGAATTTGAAGGTCGAAAAAGCGCATCCATGTAATATATGTTACATAGGGGCCAAGCACAAAGAAGGCACAATAAGTCATGCCAGCATGGTTGGGAGCATCAAATGCAACAATGAGCAATTAAAGAAATAAGATTATTTCAGTCTCTTCATGACTGTTCGCTTCCTGTATTCCTCAGTTGTAAGTCACTTTGGATAAAAGCATCTGCTAAATGATTAAATGTTAATGATTAAATGTAAATGGCTGAAAAATCACAAATACAGTCACTAATACTATGATTTAATTGTTTATGACTTTCGGCTAATAGTTGGCACTATGACCAAATTGATGTGGGTCAGATTAAGGTGACATTGACATGCAAAGTTTGGTGTCAATATTTCAAAGCATTGCTGAGAAGTCATTTGGCATCATGCCATCAAATACGAAAAACGGTTTTGTCTATCAACACAAAATCCATAACTTTTTGCCAGCATGGTATGAAGATGATGTGATTCTTTTTTGATGAAAATCGCTCCAACGGTCTAGGAGTTTGAAAAAGTAGGTTTTTAAAGAAAATCTAAATGGCGGACTGGAAGTATGGCTGACTATGGTAAAATTGGCTACATGTTCTCGGCATGACCTAATAAATCTATTAAGACCAGTTTCATTACAATAGGCTAATTTAATCCAAAGTTATTCGCATTTTTGTAAAATTCATTATAACTTTTGACCACGAGGTGGCGCTGCCCCAAACATTTTTAAGGGCCTACTATAATGACAAAATATCTTGTTGCCTCGCTGCCCTATCAGGCAAGGACTTTGTAGGCAGCATTTGCGCACAAAGGTACTTGATTTTGGACAGACTTCTGAGGCAGTGTAACGGTTTAATGATATATATATTCTACAGCAAAATAGAGACAGCTTTGGCGAAAACTACGCAAATATTTAATTACTACAATAGTATTTTCTCAGTAGAAATGACATAAAAAAGTGGAAAACGTTGGTCAAAAACGAAAACAAAAACAAACTAACTACCAACCGCAACTATTTTTCTTGCTCAACTGTCACAAAATGGAAAGCACAAGATTGTGGGATATCAAAGGCAGCGAAGGATGCATCTATGCTGCCTTCAAAAATCAATCAGATGGAGGTATCTCAGGAGGCAGGAAGTGCATTTAACATTAGATTTGGACTGGCCTTGATGCCTTCCTACCTCAGAATGTGTCCTCTGAAGGCAGCATTTATCAGTTTTTAGACGCACCCACGAGTTTCATAACCATACGCCAATGTGTTCGTAAAATATAGCATTTTACGACAAAATTCAAAATGGCCGACGCCCAAAATGGTCGATATTGGATAATTGGGTATTATTCGATTCGTAAAAGTTTACAATTAAAAACAGGCAACGGTATGTTTTGGTCATGAGATGGTTTAAGCTGGTCAAGTGCTGGTCCTAAGAAACTAGCTCCAGCTCAGGACCAGTTTATAACTAGCTCAGGACCAGTTTAAACCAGCTCATGACCAACTAAGGACCAGCATAAACCAGCTCAAACCAGCCATGCTTCAAAACATACATTTTTTGGACAAATTGGCCCATTGTATGGACAAAACAAACTATATAAACATTAATTTCTTATTTATCCATGCAATACTTATTTAGATGTATGTTTGCTTTCATTTTGTTGCATAGCAGTCCAGTCGTTGTTTATGCATTGTTTTGGAAGTGCTCTCTGTCAGATTAAACTGGGAGAGTCTGATAACATCAATCCTCTGTCTTCTGGGTTCACTGTGCTTCAGAGTTGGCTGGAGCTCTCAAAGACTTTTCATATGCCAAAGTCACTGCAGCATTATCTGTCTTGTAGGACGTAGTTTAGACAGATGTGAGCGTTTCTAAATCATGTCTAATCAAGTAAATTTGACACTCCAATCACGTTCACAACTCAATGATAATGATAATGGAGCGGTATGGAGGATCTGAACTTTGCTGTGTCACAGTGAAGAGTTTGAATACACTAAAAGGAATAATATACACTATATTGTTTTGGGACATCTACCTTTACATGCACATGAACTTAAATGACATCCCATTCTTAATCTGTAAGGTTTAATATTTACACCCTTTGCAGCTATAACAGATTAAACCCTTCTGGGAAGGCTTTCCACAAGGTTTAGGAGTGTGTTCAAGGGAATTTTTGACCATTCTTCTAGAAGCGCATTTGTGAGGTCAGGCACTGGTGTTGGACGAGAAGGCCTGGCTCGCAGTCTCCACTATAATTCATCCCAAAGGTGTTCTATCGGGTTGAGGTCAGGACTCTGTGCAGGCCAGTCAAGTTCCTGCACACCAAACTCGCTCATCCATGTCTTTATGGACCTTGCTAGGGGCCATCCCCAAGCTATCCCCACAAGGTTGGGAGCATGTAATTGTCCAAAATGTCTTGGTATGCTGAAGCATTATTATTATTCCTTTCACTGGAACTAAGGGGCCAAGCCCAACCCCTGAAAACAACCCCACACCATAATCCCCCCTCCACCAAACTTTACACTTGGACATTACCATGCAGTCAGGCAAGTACTGTTCTCCTGGCAACCCGCCAAACCCAGACTCGTCCATCGGATTGCCAGACAGAGAAGCGTGATTCGTCACTCCAGAGAACATGTCTCCACTGCTCTAGAGTCCAGTGGCGGCGTGCTTTACACCACTGCATCTGACACTTTGCATTGCACTTGTGATGTAAGACTTGGATGCAGCTGCTCGGCCATGAAAACCCATTCCATGAAGCTCTCTACACACTGTATTTGAGCTAATCTGAAGGCCACACGATTTTACGTGGCCAACCACTTCGTGGCTGAGTTGCTGTTGTTCCCAATTGCTTTTTGTTATAATTCCACTAACAGTTGACCGTGGAATATTTAGTAGTAAGGAAATTTCACGAATGGATTTATTGCACAGGTGGTAACCTATCACAGTACCACACTTAAATTCACTGAGCTCCTGAGAGCGACCCATTGTTTCACAAATGTTTGTAGAAGCTTCTGCATGCCTGGGTGCTTGATTTTATACACCTGTGGCAATGGAAGTGATTGGAACACCTTAATTCAATGATTTGGAGGGGTGTCCCAATACTTTTGGCAATATAGTGTATCTAATGATTATATATTATATTATATTATATTATATTATATTATATTATATTATATTTTGGGGAAAAAATTATGCTTCATAAAGACACTGTATTATAATTAAAAACATATAGATTACCTATATTATGACAGCATCTGTGTTAAGATGAGTTAAAAGTCAGATGTGAATTTTCACTAAAATGAAGGGTTTTCTTCCTGTGCTGAATTATTTAACGCCGTAGTGTTTCCCAGCATGCAGCGGTGCTGGCCAGAACTCTGGAGGCGTATTGATGTTTTATGACATGCCTTGAATTATCCCTCACTGCGATGAACCTCATTCTCTCTGTCAATGATCTCTTGGCCTCTCTCCATTCCCTCTGCCTCCTTAAAGATCCGGCGTAAAGAGGGCGTGTTGGGTCCATGACAATGACACAGGGGGAAGAGCTGTAGATGCTTCTCTGAGGTGGGAGGCTATATGAATTACAATCATGATGAAATGCAAATAAGCTGCAGTCTTTGATGTATGTGTTCACATCTATAACTTCTCCATATGAGGCACTGGATTCTGCCTAAGAAGAGTGATGAAGGAATTCAAGATATATTTGAGATAATGTTTTTGGCGAATTAAAATGAAGTAACATTGTGAATGGTTCAGTGGGTAGCACTGTCACCACACAGCAAGAAGGTCGCCGGTTCGAGCCAGGAGTCCATTCTGTGTGGAGTTTGCATGTTCTCCCTGTGTTTCCTCCAGGTGCTCCGGTTTTCCTCGCAATCCAAAAACATGCATTTTAGGTGAAGTGGCGACGCTAAATTGTCCATAGGTGTTTGTGTGTGTGTGTGTGGCCTGGTAAACCCTACATAATGACAAGACTTGAAATCCTTATCCTTGTGACGAAAACATCTTATAAATCATACTAAGTGATGTTTTTTGAAAATGTAAAAATGCTGATCGTTTTCTGTGATGGGTAGGTTTAGGGGTAGGTTAGTCTATAAGTGGATAGAATGTACACTTTGTACAGAATAAAAATCATTATGTCTATGGAAAGTCCCCATAAAACATGAAAACGCACCATGTGTGTGTTTGTTTGTGTGTGTGTGAGTCCCAAGCCATGTAATGGGGAAGATTGGGGAAATATACCTGGCAACCTACCCTGGAAAAATCATTACCAAGAAAATTCATGGTCAGTCTCTTGCGTATGGAAAGTTTTAGACAAAGTTTAAGTTCATTTTATGATTCATTTAAGTGATTGAGTTTTAACTGTACATTTAAATTCAAGTTTCAAAGCTCTGACTCAACTTGCCTTATGGAAATTAACCACGGTTTTGCTACACTAACCAAGTTTATTACCATGGTATTTGTGGTAAAACTGAGAGCTTTCTGTCCCTCCATTGACAGTCTGTGCAACTACCACTTTCAAGCCCCAGAAAGCTAGTAAAGACGTTTAGTTTAACTTAAATTTTATGAAGCAACGCAAGTGTTTTGTTTTCACACACACACGTACACACAAAAAAAACATAATTTACCACTATAATTTACAAAATACAGATCTCCAACGCACTTTCACGCAACAAAGGGGCTTTTCACTCTGTGCTTAAAGGATTTCACTTTCAACAAGTGAACTAATCCTTTAACACCGGATTATCGTCATTCTAAACACAGCTTTGAACCCCGGGTAAAGGAACGTTTCACACTTGAAATTAAGATTAGTGGGATTTGTTTACCTGATATTATGAAATCCTGCTCCGGATCATTGTTACCGCCACTTTTGCAGTGTTAACCCCACATTGCAGTGCCAAATTTGTACAGTGTGAAAACAATGTTACAGCTAAATGCTTAGCAACAGACAACCAATCGCGTGCCTTATATTCAAGAGCTTTAAGCGGACTGTCACGGAAACTGCATATAAACTGCAAATTCAGCTTTTGAGAGGAAAAATGTCAAATGCTGACAGAAAATGCGACAATTTGAGTGAAGAAGAGACCGTTTTATTCTTACCTTTATAGGTAGTGTACATTCAGTATAAACTCGATAGTACAGTCAGCAATGCGAGGATGCACAATGCCATAGCTTTTATGTAAACAGGGCTCATGCTGCGTTCATCCAAATGTCACAGACCCTGCAAATAGGAACGTTAACCCAGGGTTTGGGAATGTACAGTGTGAAACGTCAGTTTGTGAATACCCAATTGTTATCCAGGTAAATTATTATGGGCAGTGTGTAACATGAAGCAAGATAACCCAGGATTCAGTTTATCCAGGGTTTAGAATGACCCAGAGTTAACTATTTAAAATGTTTTTTAAAAAGCCCTAATGTATGCTCTCGCATCAACACGTATATGTCTTGGTGCTCTCGTGAATGTGCATTGGAGACTTATATTTGTAAATAAAGTTGAAAACCAGGACATCCAGTGCAAGAAGGCTTTGACGATTGAAGTAATGCATTACAATATTGCGTTTTTGGCTAATGTAAAGGCCCTTTCACAACAAAAGTGAAATGAAAAAGTCACAGTCTAATGAAAATGCAAACTCACACAAATTTTTTCTTATTTGTATGTTTGAATTGGGTCAGCAGCAAAGACATTGGTCAATAAAGTGACATTAAATACATAAAGTATATTTGTATTATTTAACCTATTTAATCACTATAGGTTTGCGTAATATTCTGAGTTTGCATTTCACTGTTTTTATTCATTTTGAGGAATACTGAATCTGTTTTTATGCAAGTAAGATTTAAGATGAGAGTAAATGCATGCTCACATTTAAGCTACAATAACCATTATGTTTACATACAACAAATTGCTGTTAGTCAATACATGGCAAAACAAAGTCACTTGAGTTACTTATTTGAAAAAGTAATGCGTTACTTTACTAGTTACTTTAGTACTTTTAATTTGTTACCCCCAACACTGCATATACACTGAAAAAAAATTATTTGTACTGCTTGTTCAAATTGCTTGATTAAAATGAGCTAAAGCAACACAATTGCTATACATTTTTTCCAAACTTAATTTGATTGTGTTCTATCCACTTAAATAAATCAAGAGAATAAGTCAAGTTGAAGTTTACTTAATTTGTTTGTGTTGAGATTATGATGTGTTTTGCATTAACTTAAAATGGGCGGGGCTAGTTAGTTCCCAGCATGCTTTGCCAATGGCTAAGTCGAGAGAGAGTAAATGTTGTTAATTTATAAGTAAAAGTGTTATTTAATGTATTTTTGAGCAAGATGAAAAGGGGGGGGGGGGCTTGATTTGGTTTAATATTCAATAATTTTTCAATTATTAGACCAATTTAAATTTCAGTGGGTTACCATTGTGGAGAAGAGTGGAGCATCTGGATAGTCTGTGGATTGATACATAATTATGAGACATAATTGCTTTACTGAAGAAGCTTTTAATGCTAAGCATTTAAGATGCTAATGTGTGCTTTTACCAGCTGAAAGCTTGTCAACTAGCTAGTGCAGTACAATAATTCAGTTGTGTAACATTAAAGTATGTGAAATTGAATTGAATGAATGTATGAAATTTAATGTCTGAATCATGTCAGGGAGCCATTTAAAATTCTCTTTGAAACTACTTAATTGGGTCATTTAAAATGTGTACATTCTATGATGTTGAAGTTACATGAACCAATTATGTTTGTTTAACTTAATTGATTCATGTGGGACTGATGTACACAATTAAATCATGTAAATCCAACACACTTTTTTTCAGTGTACTGTGGGCTATATTTCATTCTAAGACTGTTACAGACCCTTTTAAAGAAACGGAGTCGTTCTCTCGTCATTAAATTGCGCTATTTCAGAGACTAACACTTGCTTCAAGAGTGAATACAACAAGACATAGGAAAAGGTAGTAATGTCAAATTCTGATGGATGGATATTCGTTTTATTCAAAGATTTACTTAAAAAGACTAAAATATATGACGGTGATAAATGCTGACAGAATTTTCATTTTTGCATGAACGATTCCTTTAACTAGTTTAACCAGCCAGTTTTCCTTTGTCAGCCATAATTTATAAGCTTAGACAAGCACCGTTCGGTGCTTTTAACTAGTTTAACTAGTTTAAATTGGTTACATCAGTAACCAGCACAAAACCACCTTTCCTGCTGATCTAAGCTGGTTTTATCAGCAGGTTTTTGCAAATCTGCAGATATAAACAAACACAATCATGCAAATAAAATGTTTAGTGTGATATCTAAAGAGCCATTCGCAGGCTTGTTAGTTTAAATCTGGAGGAATAGAGGAGGATTTTTCATCATATCCACGCACATCCTCTGGCTGTTTGTATGGAGAGAGAACAAATATACATGGCTCAAGAGTGCCAGACAAATGGATTAATTTGTCTTTTTTTCCTTTAGTTAATTTATTTAAACCCTTCTTCCTTTGACACTGCCCATTCAACCATAGGCAGACGGCTCTTGAAATGGCCACAAGATCTCAAAATATTCAGCTTCAGATGTGTGAGCAGGTATTATATGTCTAGTGAATGCTGACTCAATTGGTCTCAAACAGCCCTGAGCAAGATAAATCTGCAGCACATAGTAAAGGTAAGTTTTTTGCTTAGTTGCATATGATTACATCAGAAACCATACATCATACATGCATGTTACATCATAACCTAGTGCAGAGCGTTAGGGGATTTATAAATTTAAAAAAAAAACCTTTCTATTCTCTTTTCTTTAGTTGTTTTCCAGTATAGTTTAATACATTCATAAAGATGAAAATACTTTGTGAATAATTATTTAATGCAGCTCAATAAGCACATCTTACAAATACAAGTCCAGGTCACAGTTATTCCCAAATTTAAAATTAGGAAAGAAAATAATTATTTATCATATTTAATAATTAAATTAAGATAAATACATGTATTATATGTTATAAATATGAATGTATAATTGATTATATTATTTTAAATGTATTTTTTGCATGTGACATTATTTTCACAAGGAAATGTTTTTTTTTGTTGTTGTTGTTGTTTTTTCGATTCTGCAATATATCCAAAGATTGACCCCTGAATGTGTATCTGGCACCAAGATGTTAGCAACATGGAGGCCAAGTCAACACCTTAAACCATTGAACCATTTTTGCTTTGTGGCAGGGTGCATTATCCTGCTGAAAGAGGCCACAGCCACCGCCACCAGGGAATACCGTTTCCATGAAAGGGTGTACATG
Source organism: Gobiocypris rarus (assembly GCA_023029165.1). NCBI lineage: Eukaryota > Metazoa > Chordata > Actinopteri > Cypriniformes > Gobionidae > Gobiocypris > Gobiocypris rarus. The sequence goes on from CM040922.1 coordinate 14,150,495, forward strand.
GTCTGCAACAATGCTTAGGCAGGTGTATGTCAAAGTAACATCCACATGGATAGCAGGACCCAAGGTTTCCCAGCAGAACATTTCCCAAAGCATGACACTCTCTTCGCCTTCTTCCATTGCTCCGTGGTGCACGTGTATTCTGACACCTTTCTATCAGAACCAGCATTAACTTCTTGAGCAATAGTAGCTGCCGTTTTGGAGATGCTCTGACCCAGTCGTCTAGCCATCACAATTTGGCCCTCGTCAAACTCGCTCAAATCCTAACACTTGCCCATTTTTCCTGCTTCTAACAAATCACCTTTGAGGACAAAATGTTCACTTGCTGCCTAATATATCCCATCCACTAACAGGTGCCGTGATGAAGAGATAATATTTTAATCTAAAAGGTACACCAAGAGTTATTTCGTAAATGTGGAAATTGTTACCACAATTTCAAAAGGAAAACCGAATTTAAAAGTATTTTAATCATGATTTCATTAGTGCCATGTGCTCTTAGCATTTATGCTAGCAAGTGGAGTTTTGGCCAAAAAGTATTAGATTGTTAATCCTGCTTAAAAACTCTGTTTCCAATGTTATTTCTACACATTGCTTAATATGTCTTTTACATAGTTGACAAACAATACTATAAATACATTACTTTTCGTTAAAAGTAAAAAAGAAAAAGAAAAAGAAAAAAGGAAGTAGCCTAACTTTTTATTTCGTCAAGCACTGAATTATTAAAATTGAAGATACTGGAAATAATTTCTGTTAGTGAACGTTTTTTTCCCCTTAACTTTTTGAAATGCAAAATGTATCTTCATTTATAGAATCACTTTTATCACTCAAATCATCTTGTTGATATAAAAACTAAAATAATTTCTTCTTCAAGTATGTCATGAATGATACGTGTAAATTTTACAGGCCCTCTAAACATCATAAACACATCCCTTCAGACCAGCTAGTGACAGATCAAGTGTTTGATGCACTACTTTCACAATTCTTTCTTGCTGGTTGTCCCTGTGCAGCAGAGACTCTGAAACACTGGCATAAGTGGTAAAAGTTTAACAGCTTCCCCGATAACTACATCTAAATGTCAGGGGAAATCTGGAGGACAAATAAATTTCCACCTCCTGGTTCTTTCTTCTCTAAAACTGAAGTCTTCTCAAAGAACCGTGTAATAACTAATTTATCGTGTATTGCAGCAGTCCATCGAGTAAAGCTGTTCTGAACTAAAACACTCCGAACAACTTAGCAACCACATAGCAACACCTTTAGTTTGTATGTGATTTTACATCCAGTATTCACTGCAGCTGTACTAAGATACAGTCCTTCCACATTATACAGTTTGTTAAAATAAAGGACATTTTAATTGTGTGCAGTGATTTAGAAAGAGTCTCATGAGGGCCGTGGAGGTCGTGCTCTCATCAGAATACAAACACTGTTCGGTGGACTCCACATACTTAAATAGTGGTGCAGTCTTCAGTTTGTATTTCAAGTCTTTAATATGGATTGAGATTAAGCTATACTATAAATTACTCCATCACACATTTAATTATCCATTGTCTTTGGATCAAATTCAAATTATGAGTGTAAATGTAAGTGAAGCATTTTCGAAATAAATGTTTGGTGCATTCTTGAGAAAATCCCTCACTTAAAGGGTTCGGTAATCAGCAGTTCGGATCACCAAAGTCACGTTATTTGAGCAGTTTGGCGATTTTACACGCGATACGAGTCATGAATCCATACGTATATTCGCTCCGAAGATTCGTGAAGCCGTGTTTTGAAATTGGCCCATCACTATATAAGTCGTTGTTTAGGTTTTTTTTTTTTTAGCACACCAAAAGTATTCTCGTTGCTTCATAAAATTATTGTAGAACCACTGTAGTGAGATTGACTTTGTAATGACGTTTTTAGTAGGCCTACCTTTAATGGGTCTTGAGAGCGGAAATGACATTACTGTCAATGGAAGCCTTTCTGAGCCAAACAAAACAAAAATATCTTAATTTGTGTTCCGAAGATGAACGGAGGTCTGTGTCGAACGACATGAGGGTAAGTAATTAATTACCGAATTTTCATTTTTGGGTGAGCTAACTTAACACCACAATCAATTGTCATTACTCACTAGTAAGTCTACCATACAATACATTTTTGTCTCTTGTAAACAGTGTTTTACTACGTTTATATTCTTTTAAAAATGTTGTGGCTTATTTTTTTAAAACGCTGATAAACTAATGATGTATTTCCAAATGAGATCTTTTAAATACTAATCATGACCTAATATTCCATTGTCTCTTACATAACCTGTGAAATGCCGCCATCTATCGACAAAAGATGGAACTGGTTTATGATTACACGACTCATGTATCCTGACCGTTTGTAATGTTTTTTTGATTTGCAACATAACAAAACCCATATAGTTATTTTCCAAACTTATAATACACACACACACAACTGAAAAGAAGTGTACAAATGTGTCTGACTGTTTCCAGCAAGTTGCTCATGTCTAATAATGGCAATCCTGATATTAGAATGTCCTCCTCTGATATAAAGACCCTTTTTACCTCCTTTGAGAAAATGTCAAACCCTTTGAACTGAAAGGTATCGAAAACGTATATCTTTAATTTTTCTTTTTGACAAACTGTAATATTGTGTTGATTTGTGTAGCCTAATTCTCATAACCTCTTATGTCCGTATGCCCTCCTTATTTGTTGTTGTTGTTTTTTATTTTTATTTTTCTTCTTCTTTTTATTGTTACAGTTCATTTCTGTCACCTTTCATATGCAATAAAATAAAAATAAAAAAGTCCATGGCGTGCAGCCGTGCACCGGAAGTGCATCAATGAACCAATGAAAAGGCTCATACCAGACAGAGCGGACCAATCAGAGCGATTACGTATGATGACGCTTCAAGGCGCGAATTTATTCAACAGAAAGAGACGCGACTGATTAACTATACAGCTAGAGTGTCTTATTAAATACTCGCTTAAGTCACCTGTTCGCATATTAAAATCGTATAATCCACCCGTTGGAACACTTAACGCGGTTTGCAAAGAAATGAATGCTACCGCGGAACTAGAAATTAAAACCAAATCCGTTGTAGATGATGCGCACGTCAAAGTTACGCCAAGGCAAGTGGGCGTGTCTTTAAGAAGAAGGTAAACAAATATTTTAGCAACTCTTAAAAAAAAGAGAAAAGAATACACGTCTATTTTAACATGATTAGCAAACGTTTGTTTATTCCATGCAGACCTGCAGAATCCAGATGTAACGTTAGGAAGGTCAATTCAGGTTTTAAATCTCCTGTAAGTAAAGTCTAATGTTTACTATGTGATTTCATCAGAGTAGTAAATTGTGATATGATGCCTGGACTTAGAAAGTAATATTTATGGGAGTTAGCTGCTATGATAACTGATAACAGATATGTGAATTCAGGTTTATATGCGTATGTGGTGAGTTGTTTTTTGGTCTGTCATAGGTTCAGAAGCCTAGTATGGTGAAATCTCCCTTGTGCCCTGAGGAAGAAGTCAAAGAGCTCAAGAAGACACTTGATTGCCTGGATTCAGAGATCGCCTTGTTGGAAAAAGAGTAGGTGGTGAATGTGGGAAAGAGAGATACAAGAGATGCTATTGTGTGTTTATTCATACTGAAGATATTATAGAATGTTAGGTTTAGAATTTTTTTTTTTCAGTTTAAGGTGGTTGGGATATCCTAAATTCTGGGAAAAAAACAACTACACTACAGAAAAAAAACATATGAGAGATATTAAGTGGCTTCTTTTAGAGTTTTAGAAATCATAAGCATCTTTTAAAAAACTCATAATTTAAAATGTTGCCATTGTTTATTCATTCACATGTTTCTTTTTTTCCTGTGGAGCACAAAATATGTTTTGAAGCATTTCCTGTTGACTCGATTCCATATGAAATTGAATTCAGGCTGTGAACCTCCAAAACAACGAAAGCATCATGAACACCTACTGTATCATATTTCATATACAATTTATATAAGGCCTTTAAATTATCAACATGATCAAAGCTGTTCTATTTCAAAAATATAGAATGCATTCGAAAATGTATTTCATATATCAGGTTTACAGGATTAAAATGACTAGATCACCCAAAAATTCTAATTCTGTCATAAATTACTCACCATTATGTTGATCCAAACCCGTTAGACTTTCGTTCATCTTCGGAACACAAATGAAGATATTTTTAATGAAATCTGAGAGATTTCTGTCCCTTCATTGACAGCTCTGCATCTACCACTTTGACACTTCAAAAAGTTCATAAAGAGATAGTAAAAGTCATATGAATTGAGCTGTTTAGTCCAAATTTTCTCAAGAGACACGATCACGTTAAATCTGTTCTATAAATAAAGCAATCGTGAAATTTGGACTAAACCGTTTAATTCATATGGATGTTTTAAAATCTATGTCGTTTTTGAAGTTTCAAAGTGGTAGTTGCGTAGACTGTCATTGGAGGGATAGAAATCTCTCAGATTTCATAAAAAATATCATTATTATTTATTTTCTGGAACAATATTATTAAGAGTTTTTATTATTATTAGGTTCATTGAAGAACACTGAATTATTTTGACAGTCATTTGAGGTTGGACTGGGCTACAAGAATTATCATCTGTAAAAAAGTTTTTAAGGCATAAACCATATTTCGACTTCTCGTGCTATAAGCTACAAGACCTATACAATAATTGATGTTCTTCAAAATATGTGAATAGCGCAGAACATATCCAATGGCATGTGAGTAACATCGAGAGAGAGAGGATATTACAGATTATTTGTACAGTATGAGCTTTATATGCATTTTATGTATTCATATGTATTAATGACAGGCTATTTTACTGACCTTGTAAAAGCATTCAAATTAAGAAAATGTTAATATCAAATGATGACACAGAAAACTTTAAACTTTAGGATCATTTTATTGACCATACAGACAATGTAGCCACAACCTGATGACAACACTAAAACAAACGAGTGACAAGCAGATTCATCAAATCGAATAGTGAATGTTAGGTAACAATAGTTAATGCTAGATTATGAGTGGAAGTATATTGCTTTGAGCTTTTTACAACGGGTATCAAACTCACACAAATGAAACGTTAAACAACTGCTAGTTTACAGCAATCCAATTACATTCATATACGGGCGATCTCTCTGTGTTTTTTCGGGAATCTCCCACTCGATTTGAGCAAATCAGGTAAAGAGGTTTAAAAACACCTATCCCAGTTTGAAAACGCCCTAAAATTGGGAAACGCCGTTTTTTGTTCCGCAGAGACCTCATACTCGATCTGCATATAATCACATCATTCTCTATAGGGCTCAGCTGATTGGTTCCTGCTGTATCAGTAGCCAATGAGCTCTCTGATCAACCTTAAAATACTGGTCAGCATTATTTGCTGATCTATTCTGTCCAAACATATCAACATTGTCATATCCATTACCATGCCAAACACTCCTGAGAGTTGTCATGACAGAAATGACTTGTGTGCTTTATTTCAGGCGTTCTTACTTAATACAGTAACTGTGTAACAATTTATTTTTGGGTGAATTATTCCTTTAAAATAATAGAATTAAAAAAAAATCTAATGCATTATCTGGTTCTTTTAGATAGTTTGCTGTTAACTACATTGTTATTCTAAAAAAAACACAAGTGTTTCATTGTTATTTATTTGTCAGATTAAATTGAGCTTGTTACTCTGTTCTTGTATTTACAGAGGATTTGTTGTACAAGAGCTGGATCAGCACATAGACCTGCTGCACGAATACAATGACATCAAAGACATCGGACAAACTTTACTGGGCAGATTAGGTAAGACTTGATGGAACAACCGTCTGTTTAATAGTAAATGCAAACGTGTTTTATACCATGATAATCGTTCCTGTCCATAAGCACTTGTGGCCTACACACTTCTCCCATCCCACTCATATAAGTGGGTTACAGCCTCCATACGCTTGGCATTTCTCTCTAGTGTCAAGATTATGATAATGGCATCCTCCAGTATTACCACTGTATTCTGTAATATAATAGACCCTTTCAGACTCCCAGAATGCTGAGTTTCTTGCCTGCTCTGGCCTCATGGGTGACTTCAGCTGGTCTGAGGGCCAGAGGGGGTCTGTGCCACGTCATTCTCCCCCATGTGACCACTGACAAAGACAACTGTCTCTCTCTGTCTCTCAGCTGGCCTGCGTGGAGTGACCACACGAGACTTATACAGCCACTTTGGCCTTGAGTTGGAAGACTGACTGAGCTTCATGAGAGGAGATCGAGTAACTGGGAGGCCTCATAATACTGTTAGTGTTTTATATTTTTATTTATAGCAAATACACCAGTTAGTATTGTTTTCTTCATGGTGTTGTGCTGAATGAGTACAATTAAGAAGTTTCAATGAAACGAACATGCTTATCTCTATCTAACTGATTCCATGATACATATACATTTTAAAAGACATTAAAAGGCTTCTGTTGACATTGTGAGAAAAATTGCCTCAATGTTTCCTCACACTGGGTTTACACCAAATGGGAGGTGTTATTGTGAGAGAGATTGCCATCTAATTCTGGTGAATTAAAGGAATAGTTCACCCAAAATTTGTATTTGTCATCTTTCACACAGCTGCATGTTCTTTCATTCTCAGTGCAACAAAAAATTAAATGAAACTTTGTGAATGTTCAGTGTTTACACAACTCCTATTTTCACTTTTACAAACCATGTTTATGCTTTCATTGTATGAAAAAAGAGCAGCATGAACATTTTTCAAGACATCTCTTTTTGTGTTCCACAGAAGAAAGTCAGTCATCATAAATGTTGAAAACAACGTGACAGCGAGCAATTGTGATTCCTTTAAACTAGTGCTTTGGCAAATTGATGAAACTATCTATTGCTGTTGGGTCTAGTTTTGCTTTATTATTCCTTGTCTAACTATGTAAAACCAGTCAAATGTGTGTTTCAAAGTGTATATGCAACATTTGTGTGGTTGCGCAAAGGTTTTATGTTACAATAACTGATCCAATTGTGTGAAAGATGAACTAAATATACTTTATGGTATTTATGATATAGGTTTATGGACTGCCAATATCTTAGGCTAACAATAGATAACAACCATCTGCTACACTGATAGCAGATTTGCCTCATTATGCTGACTGCTGTAAAATGCTTTGTGCTAACATGATTTCCGCGGTTAACTGGATATACCCAATGAAATCAAATCAAGAAATGTCTGTTTGCTTCTATTACCACGTGGTTTTCACTGACCATTCTTGGACATGATAAAACATAATGAATGATACGGCAAATGGTTTGATCAAAATAAATAGAGCATTAATAGTTTAGTTGAAAACTTATTTAAAAGCAAAACGTGTCAATATAAGGGGGATTTGTGACGTCAGCCAAAAAGGTAAGTTTTAGCCGCAGGGCAGGTAATTTACAAGAGAGATACGTGGACAGACTTTTCCCTCTAATAATATTCACTGTTTGTTTTCAAAGAAATAAGTGAAATAAGCAGTACTACATAAGTGAAATAAGCAGTATTTAAATGCCAACGGAACACGAATAAATCCATATTTATTTAAACAACCTCGTCTCCATATAGTCATTTCAGTGCAATTCCCCCAGTATTAAAGTAAAAAGCCTGCCTCGTAATCCCATTATAAATATTGTTTACATTGTATAATTTTCATTTCTGCCATCATAATGGCCAGCAGACGGACAGATATCTGACAAAAGCCTTCCTTCTCCATCATGCCTCATGGTCCTGCAGAGCTGCTTTACAACTACCGGGCGGAAACTGCCGTGATGATTCGCTGGCTGGGCCACATTTCCTTGACAGGACTTTAAGCCCCGCCTTTACATAACGAAACGGCATCGCTTCAATAACGCCATTGGTTCAAATAGCTGTCAATCAATGTATACACAACAGCACCGGCGAATAGAGAGAAGGCGGGCTCAAGTAAGAAAATTATAAGGTCATTGGAATTACCAGCGCTACAAGCCATCGTTACAATGAAGCGATAGCAGATAAGAATAAAAAATGAAATAAACGGGAACAAAGTCTACCAAAGAAACCGTGATAATTAGGTAAAGGCAGGCGTGCGGCCGTTACACACCGGCGCGTGTGTATCAGCGCAGGTAAACGCGGTGGAGGTTTCGCTTAAGCCGATCAAGGTGGGATCGTACGGAACAGGTTCCCCTTCTGCCATTAAACACAGGTTATTGTGACCACGGAGACCAATACTGAGGTATTTCCTGGACCACAGACACCTACATTCAAAATATTTTAACCATTGCTCATTTCCGGAGTCTCCTCTATCATTAATCGTCATGGTCGCAGCTGTCAACTGCCAGTTAAAGATGCTTTTGCCGATTTTTACAATAACAACAGCTTACATTGTGTCCTGTTTATGTTTGCTGATGGATGCGGTATCATATGTAACAGTTTATTAGCTCATGAGCCAGATAAAGGGCTGTAGGATGCCAGATATCCGCACTGGGCTTTTTTTTTTATATAAAACACGCACATCAAATAACTCAGCGTAACCGTTAACGTCACTGCCATAGGCCTACTGTATAAACTTGGTCGTATAGACACACGTTATAATGTATAGTCTGACTACGTGAATTACTTATAATGTATCTTGTGATTGTAACAGTAGAGTGAAGCTCAGTGTACTGCAGTGCTGTAGTGATGTTCGATTCTCCAACGACTCGTTCTTTTCAACCGAATCACTAAAACAGACTGAATTGTTCATTCACGAATCGGTTCTGGAAGCAACTCACGGACTCACTCTTTTGTCCGATTCAGAATGAGCCCAAAATATCAGAAATACTACAGTTAAAACTGAATTGTGTTTGACATTTGATTATATGAGAGTTGTATCGTACATTTGAAACAGAGTTGTTTATAATACATTTATTAAAACAATCTAAAACATTTTTAACTAAGAGGTGCAAATTTTAGTATTGGCTATTGTAAATGCATGTTATATTTGTGTTCTAAACAGCAGTAGGATGTAATACCGCGACCGTGTGGACATGGCGTAAGAGAATCGCTGAATCTTTGAAATGAACTGTTCGAAAGAGCCGAATCGCGGAAATGAGTCAGCACTGAGTGCTGTACAATCCAATGTGCTCTTAGATTTCCGGGCTACGGCTGGAGCAACGAATCAGGGCTCTGCGGTAACCCTCGCATGATGATGATGGCTCTTCTGCGTTGTTTTAATATCCATCCGCACCCACAGCAAGTCTATCATTTTGTCTTGCGACACCATACGGCTACAAGACCGAACAGACGTTACCATGCGGGGCGGGTGGATTCTCCCCAGCATCCTTCACGATAGACAGCCGCACATTGTTGGATTTCCCTGCTGTATCGGAAACGTATGATGATGATGATGACGATGTGTAACCATCATTTCTGTCAGTCATTAGAATGAAAATGTGTGAAATGGCGTATTATCTATAGGTGAATCAAACCGGGGCTAGTTGTCACATTTTTTACGCCAGCGAGTCAGTGAATGTATATAATTATTGAATTAATACAAAGTATTTAACATTTTATTTATTACCACATTTAACACACGTTTACACTATATGGACTCAATATACCTGACTCAAAACCTTACAATTAGTGCAATAAAGCCCTTGTGACAGCTGTCCTATGTGACAACTAGCATGTGAAGTGACTGGTAATTCAGCAGGTCTGAGCTTCAGCTGCATTCAGATTAGCTGTAGAAAAGGATAGTACAGATCAAATAGCTCTGCCTTCCCTTCCCTTACTGACATTCAATCCACCCTTGTTACTTTACAGGTGTTTTCGTGGAAAAGAAGGCCCAGAAACACGTCAATGCATTTTAATGTAAAGGAGCATTTTTTTTTGTCACATTTGTTTGTATCCATTGCACATCAGAGATACAGAAACATAAAAAAACAGTCAATCAGGGTTATCCTCCATCATGTGTAACAATAACCTTAATATGCATAATGTATAAAACGTATGACGAACAGCAGCATTTAAATGAGATTTCAATGCACGTTTGATTTACTTATGTGCAAACTTTGAAGCAGAAGTTACTGACTTTTCTCCCAGATCATACGAGTACTGTGAACTGGTATACCTTTAACATACATTTGCATGGTCAAAGATCTTTTTTCTATCTTGCCTTGATATGATTAAGTGTCTTATCTTGTTAATCTCAGAATCTGTCGATTTAAGCCAAAAGTTTTGGATATCAACCATTGTAATTATCAGGTTTATAGTAATTGTTATAACTTTTATCGAAGAACAAGGTCTTTTTTTAAAGACTTGTATCACACAGACAGGCACAATAAAATGTTAATGCAATAGTGCATTGATAAATGATGTTGAAATTGCCAGGTGAGGCGTTTCTGAATGACTGTGTTTTGTGTATGTCAGGATGTTGCGGTTGGCGTGCTCCACGGCCCTTCTCTTCCTTCTCAGGCTGTTCGCCGGCCTGCCCTGGTTCCAGGTCCTGCCATCCATTTTCATTTTCTACCTGGGTTCTGGAGGATGGAAGTCCATCCATGTGTTTTCAAAGACCATATACCGGGATTTGCAGTAAGTATATGTTATAATACCCTTTTTGGCTTTCTTTTTTTATATACTTTATAAGTGAGACGGCTTCTCGACCAGGAACAAAATAGGACAGGACTTGATTTTGTCAATGGGGAATTGATTAGATGGTTGTGGTTTGCTATTGGTGGATCTCGTGAGTGACAGGTTATTGTCCCGTCCTCTCGCCAGTAAACACATCCTCAAAGAAGAGAAGAGAGGGAGGGGAAGTTATTTTGAGTAAAGTTTACGAGGGCACATGAATTTATAAAAAAATAACAATGTGCACGGATAAATCATTTATAATAAATATGGCAATATTTCAAAACAAATAAGAATTGTCGATTTTGATTTCATGGTTTCTATTTTAAATTTCAGCATAAAAATAGCCAAAAAGAAGCCATTATAATGTGAGGGAAAAAAAACAGATTGAGTTTCAATAAAAGTTAGATGCTGTTGGCTGGTTTTTCTTTTCTATCTGGTCCAACTCTTCCATTAAAAAAAAAATAATGGAAAAAGAAATTCATGCGTAGTATGTTTTTATAAAATAATAATTGTAATATATATATAATGCCAAATTAATCTTAAAAAGCTGAACAGTTACTTTTAAGGGCGTTTTCACACTTAGCATATTTGGTTTCGATTAAAGTGAACTCTGATGCGATTGCTCTGTTAGTGCGGTTCATTTGAATTCATTCCAAACAAGCGGACCGAGACTGCTGAAAAGATGGGACTTGGTCTGCTTCTAAACAAACTCTGGTGCGGTTCAACTATGAACGCAACACGAACCAAAGACATGTAAAAAAAAAAAACACAGTCCTAAAAAGGACTGAATGCTCAAGCATACCTGTTTTTTCTCATCATAGTCGCGATGTTGCCCATCACAGTTTGGTACAGGGACCAGAACCGCGTCTCCTTTCTGCAGATCTTTGTTTGTGTGTGTGATGGGATTCCTGCCGCTGTTTTGACCCCATTACACATTTTATAAGCGCTTCACAAGTTCTCAGCTGGTCAAAATACCATTATATGTAGGCTTCGCACATACAACGAACGCATTTAGCACACAGCATTGTTTTGGATGTTTGGTAAGTTCTGTAATAAAAGCCGACCAATTAGTTTGTGAACATATCCCTATGCCTTTAGATTCGGTGTTAAAATGCCAATGTGAACATCAAGAGGACCAGGGGCCAGTTGCATAAACTTAGCCACCATGTTAAGACTTTTTCTTAAGAACTAATTAGTCAAGAGGTAATCAGTCTTACTTTTCTGATTCAAATGAGACCAATCAATCTATTTATGTTAGGAAAAGTCTTGAAGAAAAAAAATAGACAATTAACTTTTAAGACTTTTAAGCTGTTCATGCAACCGGCCCCAGGACTAAATGTTTTTTGTTTGTTTTTTTACTACAAATGTGAACACACCCTAAATGGAGTTCCTCAACAAATACCACCGCACATTCCTTTATTACGAGCTATGCGTTTGTTAAGAGGAACAAGTGGTTGAAGTGGGTTTCTGGGTTGTTCCTGTCAGGTTCAGCACGTTTTTCCTGATTTTGCTCTTCAAGATTTTGAAATGTCAATTGAGTAATCTGAAGTGTGATTGCTAAGTATCTTAAGACTTTGAAGAGGTTTTTTTTATTCCACATCTGAACTTATGTGTTTGAATAGCAAACAAAGCAAAACCTCTGCAAACAATCACAGTTTTGTCGCTGGTTGTAGCGAGTGCATGGGGGTTATGGAGTTCAGTTCCACTTCAGGTCCTGGAGGTGTGGGTTTATCGTTTCAAACAGCACAGATTACTCTGTAAGGGCCTGGATTGGAGGATGGAAGCTTTTAGGATAGCCGTTAATGGATGTAAGAACTCTTATGGGACAGGGATCACTGCTTTTAGCAGTGTGACAGTGTTTTGTGTGCTCGAACACACACAAACTACTTCCTGCCACTTACAGATTTGTTGTTTGTCACTTGAGCAAGAAGTTGATGAGACCAGAATCACCACCGTTATCATTAAGCAGATTATTAAATGCATTAAACCTACACACTAACTGTAAAAAATGGTGTAAAGAACTGGTCGAAAGTTTGGAATATTTATTGTCTTGAAAGAAGTATCTTGAGCTCACCAAGGCTGCATTTATTTGATCAAAAATATAGTAAAACAGTAATATTGTGAATTAATAATAATACAGTTTAAAATAGTTTTTTTCTATTTGAATATATATGTGATCAAAGCTGAATTTTCAGCATCATTACTCATCTTCCGTGTCATATGATCCTTCAGAAATCATTCTAATATGCTGTTTTGATGATCAAGAAATATTTATTATTATTATTAATGTTGAAAACGGTTGTGTTGTGCAATATTTTTGTTTTAAAACATGATTCACTACCATTCAAAAGTTTTGGGTAGAATATATATATAAAAAAATAAAAAAAATAAAAATATATTTTTTTAAAGTATATATATATTTAATATGATATATAAAAAAATATATATAAAAAAAATTAAACAGCACAACATAAATGTTTCTTGAGCATCAAATCAGCATATTAGAATGATTTTTTGAAGAGTCATGTGACACTCAAGATAATAATAATAACAATGTTCTAAATTCAGCTTTGATCACAAGAATAAATTACATTTTAAAATATATTCAAATGGAAAACAGTTATTTTATTTGTATTACTTCACAATGTTACAGTTTTTACTGTATTTTTGATCAAAAAAATGTAACCTTGGTGAGCAGAAAAGACAAAACATTAAAAAAAATCCTAATTATTCAAAACTTTTAAATTAGTGAACCTATTTTAAATCAAGAGTTCACCCAAAACTCAAAGGACATGTTTTAAATAATGTCCAGATACCATTTGCCCAGAATAAAACCTCATAATCATAATCCCATCAATTATTTTGTGTTCTTTTACAGTGCCGCCAGTGTGTTGCTGAGGGTAAAGCTGAATGTCAAAAAGCACCTACGTGAGCGCAACACCATTCCCAAACTTTTTGCCAAGTCTGTCAAGAAATACGGGGACAAGACGGCTCTGATTTTCGAAGGAACGGGCGAGAAATGGAGCTTCAAAGAGCTTGACGATTACTCTAACCGCGTGGCTAACTTTCTTCTCCAGACGGGCTTCAAGGAAGGCGATGTGGTGGCTCTGTTCATGGAGAACCGCTCTCAGTATGTGGGGCTCTGGCTGGGAATGGCGAAGATCGGAGTGGAGGCAGCACTCATCAACTTCAATCTGAGGCTAGAGGCTCTTGTTCACTGTGTCAACATCTCCAGCGCCAAAGCGGTGGTGTTCGGCAGTGAGTTAACAGATGGTGAGAAGTGATTTGAGAGTTATCAAAGATGAGGAAATCGAATTAATATAATTTATAGCAGTTGAGCCACAGTCAAGCTACGCTTTTGATAAAGTAGTTACCTAGCCATGCTGCTACTAACAAAATATAGCATTTGGTTGCATTTGGTTGTGAGCAAGGCAGTTTCAGAAACCTTTGTGAATCATTTGTTTCAAACCAGGGATTCAAGGCACATATTAAAAGGTTAGTTCACCCAAAAATGAAAATTCTGTTATTAATTACTCACCCTCATGTCATTCCAAACCCGTAAGACCTTCATTCATCTTCGGAACACAAATTAAGATATTTTTTATAAAATCTGAGAGCTTTCTGACCTCACGTAGACTGCAACATAATCTCCACTTTCAAGGCCTAGAATGGTAGTAAAGACATCATTGAAATAGTCAATGTAACTACAGTAGTTCAACCTTAACTTTATGAAGTGATGAGAATAACTTTTCAGAACCCAACCAAATACAGATACAGTGCTGCAGAATACACAACACAACCAAATACAGATACACATGCAAATAACTTTCAGAATGCAACCAAATACAGATACAAGCTGCAAATACTCACAACACAACCAAATACAGATACGCATTACAAATACTCACAATGCAACCAAATACAGATATGAATTACAAATACTCACAACACAACCAAATACAGATATGCATTACAAATACTCACAACAATGCAACCAAATACAGATATGCATTACAAATACTCACAACACAACCAAATACAGATATGCATTACAAATACTCACAACACAACCAAATACAGATATGAATTACAAATACTCACAATACAACCAAATACAGATATGCATTACAAATACTCACAACACAACCAAATATAGAAACGTGCTGCAAATACTCAAAATGCAACCAAAACAGATACGCATTACAAATACTCACAATGCAACCAAATACAGATACACGATGCACATACTCACAATGCAACCAAATACAGATACACGATGCACATACTCACAATGCAACCAAATACAGATACACGATGCACATACTGACAATGCAACCAAATACAGATACACGATGCACATACTCACAATGCAACCAAATACAGATACGCATTTCAAATACTCACAATGCAACCAAATACAGATACACAATGCACATATTCACAATGCAATCAAATACAGATACGCATTACAAATACTCACAATGCAACCAAATACAGAAACAAGCTGCAAATACTCACAATGCAACCAAATACAGAAACAAGCTGCAAATACTCACAATACAACCAAATACTGAGACAAAATGGTGGCTGGGACTGCTTGTTGTTCAATGTCTACGTACTGGTCAGTGGTGTCATCGATGACCTGAAAAGTGAGTTTTTTTTTGTTAATTTTAACATCCTGATCGTATGTTTATTGTGAGTACTTGCAAGACGTTTCTGTATTTGGTTGCATTGTGAGTATTTGCAGCACGTGTTGTCGAACTGATGTTTTTTATTTTTTTATTTGCTGGTGTTTTTTTCTTGTGACATGCGTTTTCTTCAGTAGCAGCGTGTTGATTTCTCTCAGCCACCGTTATATCCTGTTCATGTAGACATGTCACATTACAAATCAGTTGTATTCTATTTATCAATATGGAATTAATTGGATTGTGTACCTGTTACCAAAATGGAGTCAGGTACTTAAGGGTTGGTGACATCAGTCGAAAAGACGTTTTGGAAGTAGAAGTTAATACATTTTGTCTAACTATAATTGTCTTTGTATTTTTTTTTATGACATGCACTGATGCATCTTGCACAATGACTTTAGGCATGAGGCTTGTATTTTATGAATAAGATTTGTTGCCTCAATATAGTATCGGTTAAGGCAGCAGTTCAGAAATGTTGCAAGCGAAAGTGACACACTACAAGAAGCAAATAAGGAAGTGGCACTTGGGCAAAGATTAGTGTGTGTACTCTAGAGAAACAATGAATGAGTCGCATAGAATACAGATTTATCATGGGCAGAGGTCACCGCACATAGCTAATAGTGAAAGAACGTCATTACACCAAAGAGGATTCATACCAGTGGTCACGAAAGGCAGTGAAATCCTAATGAAATCCAGTTTCCAAGTTGTCTCTTAAGTAATTGGTAACTGACTCATAAAGCATGCCATGTTGATTCAGCTTTGTTTCTTATCGATTTCACATTTGCTCGTCCTGTGCTTTCTCTGAAGAATTTTCTAGGCTCATTTTGTTGCTTTATTTGCATCTGTGATGGTTACTTCACCTATTTCTCTCGCTCTTTAAATGTCTCAGCGATGTGTGAGGTGCACAGCTCCATGGGAAAGACTGTTAAGCTGTTCTGCTCTGGAGAATGGGACCCTAAGCGAGTTCCTGAAGGGACGGAGCATCTAGAGCCGCTGCTGGAGGCAACACCTACAAACCCGCCCATTCAACCAGATCGCAGCTTCACAGGCAAGACAATCTGACATAGACTTGCCACCATTTAAGGCCTTAAAAAAAAAATAATAATATATACATGCTAAAAAGAACCTGCATTACTATGAACTCCTGTTCATTGGAATAGAGCAACCCTGTCTGAAATATTATTATTTTTATTTAATTTTTTATTTTCTCTCCATATGCTGAATGTTGTATTATTACAGAGCCCCACACAACATGCGGACCAAAAATATATACAGTATATATTGGCCACAATATATATATTGATAATTCATTCCCATGACTTATTCATTCCCTCCTTTTAGTAAATTATGGCCACGTTGTACTAATTTGTTTCCTAGTTTTGATTTAACTATAACACGAGAACAAAATATTACAACTTGGTCACAATTTAGTAAAACGAGGCAATGAATTCAAAATTCTAGACAATGATTTCTATAAGACCAGGGAACAAATTTATAAAATGTAGTCTTATATATTTTTTAGAATATATATATATATATATATATATATATATATATATATATATATATATATATATATATATATATATATATATATATATATATATATATATATATATATATATATATATATATATATATATATATATGTATATATATATATATATATATATATATATATATATATATATATATATATATATATATATGTATATATATATATATATAGTTCCACTTTTTTAAAGACATTTTTAGAGAACAATGAAAATTTGCAATTGAACTCAGTCTGAACATTTCTATTATGTTTGTTTTGTTGCATTTGACTTAAAGGGATAGTTATTAAAATGTGAGGTCTTTCTGCTTACCCCCAGTGCATCCAAGATATGTGACTTTGTTTCTTCAGTAGAACACAAATGAAGATTTTTTTTTTAACTTCAACCGTTGCAGTTGGTCAGTCGTATAATGCATGTGAATGGTAACAATCTATGAGTAAAAAAAAAAACATGCACAGACAAATCCCAATTAAACACTGCGGCTCGTGACGACGCATTCATGTCTTAAGACACAAAACGATTTTCTGCGAGAAACCGAACAGTATTTATGTAATTTTTTACCTCTAATACACCGCTATGTCCAACAGCCGCGAGCACGATGTGGCGTCGTTTACGTGTACAGACCTCACGCACCAGAAGTGACTGCGCTCAAGACTGTTGGACATAGTAAACTCCATATGCAATAGTATAAATAAATGTATTAGTATAAATACATATGCAATAAGTGGCCTTTTCATTGCAAATTTTTTATTGCGTGTCTTTAGTAAATAGTGACTAGTTTGTTTTTTAATGGCAAACCAGTGTTTGCTCTGGTTCAAGCTGGTAATAAATCAGGCCCATAAATCACATTACCAACTCGATGTTTAATCGTTTTTTCTGCTTCTTTGCTTCTAGATCGTCTTTTTTACATTTACACATCGGGAACCACTGGGATGCCAAAAGCTGCGATCGTTGTACATAGCCGGTAAGTGTATGACAGTGTTTCTCGTTCCTTGCTTTCTCTTATTTTTTTCTCAATGAATCAAGCTCCCTGTTTTTCACCCCGTCTTTCCTGCATTCTTCCCTCAGGTATTACCGCATGGCTGCCTTGGTGTACTATGGTTTCAGAATGAAGTCTGAGGATGTGCTTTATGACTGCTTACCACTTTACCACTCAGCAGGTACATCACTGAACACCGGTCGCTCTACACGTTCATGATATGTGCACTTTAATGTCACAGTTTGGTTCAGGCTACTTCCTGTGCAAGTTTTGTAGCTTGTTTTGATGGATGTCTACATAAGACCCTCAAATCCAATGCTGTTTTGAAAAATAATAACTAGGTTTGTTTTATATTTTATTGGTTTAACCAACTTATGTAAGCGTTTGTGAGTCTTTAATCTGGAAATAATCAATGGGTTTATTCTGATGTCAGAGTTGTTCTCTGTGGCAGGAAACATAGTGGGAGTTGGACAGTGCCTGATCCATGGAATGACTGTAGTGATCAGGAAGAAGTTTAGTGCATCAAAGTTCTGGGATGACTGTATCAAATACAACTGCACGGTGAGTAATGGAATATATGTATTATTATGGAATATAAAATAATTAATTTTGCCTATAGTTTTTATTGCAAATTACAGAAAAGATTTATTAAATTGATCAAAAGTAACAGTGAAGACATTTATAATGTTACAAAAGATGGCTATTTTGAATAAATGCTGTTTTTAAACGTTCTACTAATCAAAGAATCCTGAGATATAAAATATGAAGCAGCAGAACTGTTTTGAACATATATTACAATAGAAAACAGCTATTTGAAAATTCATTGGTGAGAAGAGACTTCTTTAAACAAACAAAAAATCATATTGATCTCAAAATATAGTGTATAAAAAGTTTTTTTGTATGAAATATGTTATGAAGAATTATATTTATATATATATATATATATATATATATATATATATATATATATATATATATATATATATATATTATGTACATTCCTTCTATGCAAATAAATGATTGAATCAGTGTTTTCAATCAGACCGTTTAAAACAACTGAGATTTAAACGATAGAACTTAGAAGATTGCATGTGTGTTGGAATCAAGATGCCTCACACTTATGAGGAAATTGGCCAGTCCTCCTGATAAGGTATTTAGTGGCTAAATAGAGCAGAGCAATAAAATAATTGCAAGGTTCGTGATTTTGCATAATTTTATATGGCAAACAAAATCATATTCAATATATTGTACATTCAGACGTCCAGACCTCAGCTTTAATGTTATAGCTGTATTATTGCAATTTTTTGTTGTGTTGCATGGAAATAGAGTATAAAAACAAAAAATGGCAATTCAAAGTGCTTTACATAAGAAATAATTGTATAGATTAAGATTAAGATCTGCTGAACCAGCCAAAAAAAGAATCAATTAATTAGAGCTTTGTACCAACACAAGGTCCGCATTTTAATTGCATATAAATATTTGACCTGCCAGTCCATCTGGGAAGTAATTCACATGGACTTTTAGTATACCATTGAATAATGACTGAATACATAAATAAATAAACAAAATTTTGTGCAACTGTAAGCTTATGGGCAACTTTGACAACAAGGTGTGTCCTAACAAAAGTGCACTTTAGACTAAGTGTCTGTAAACTGCCTTTATGAGTAGCACACACTTGTTAACCTACACGATAGTGGATAATGCATGTGGAAAAGGATATATAAGGTTTTAGGGGTTGCAGAAATTAGCATTGTGTATTACCATACATTTTATCTATAATAAAATGATAGGCAAGGCAAGTTTTTTTATATAGCACATTTCATACACAATGGCAATTCAAAGTGCTTTACATAAGAAATAATTGTATAGATTAAGATTAAGACATATTATAGATCATCATATTATAGCCATCTATAATATGTTCAGTAATCAAGCTCAGGTGGTTATGGGCCATTTAAGGTGCTGATAGAGAATGCACCTAGCAGAGACTAGGTGCAATACAGTTTTTAGAATGTGAGGTGATTGTAACAAACATATGTTGTTTTGACTGCAGACGGGTGCCTGTGGATTCAATAGCCGGATCCTGCCCTACTTCTACCCCATCCGCTTAGTCAAAGTGGACGAGGAGACCATGGAGCTTATCAGAGGACCCGATGGAGTCTGTATCCCATGTGGTCCAGGTACAGTACTTGCTCACATTCATTCTTAGTACACAGATGAGCAGACAGAAAGTTAGTGGCAGATTATATGGATTTTTTGATGGCCAATGCCTATATTTACACCTTGCTAATACCAGGTTGGATCCCCTTTTGCCTTCAGAACTGCCTTAATTCTTCATGGATTAGATTCAACAAGGTGCAGGAAACATTTCTCAGAGGTTTCGGTCCATATTGACATGATAGCATCAACCAGATGCTGCAGATTTGTTTGCTGCACATACATGTGAATCTCCTGTTCCACCTCATCCCAAAAGTGCTCTATTGGACTGAGATCTGGTGACTGTGGAGGCCAATTGATTATAGAGAACTCACTGTCATGAGAAAAACAGTTGAGATGATTTGAGCTTTGCGACATGCCGCGTTATCCTGCTGGAAGTAGCCATCAAATGGATCTGGTTTAAACCAAATTCTGACCCTACCATCTGAATGTTGCAGCAGAAATTGAGACTCAATAAACCAGGCAACGTTTTTTCAGAATATTTTCGGTCCAATTTTGGTGAACCTGTGTGAATTGTAGCCTCAGTTTCCTGTTCTTAGCTGACAGGAGTGGCACTGGTGTATCTTTTGCTGCTGTAGCTTGTCTGCTTCAAGGTTTGACGTGTTGTGAGTTCAGAGATACTCTTCTGTATGCCTTGGTGGTTGTAGCGAGTGGTTTTTTGAGTTACTGTTGCCTTTTTATCAGCTGAGTCAGTCTGGTCATTCTTTGAATTCCGGCAGTTCTGTGAACGAAACTGCCTCGCTGATGCCACTCACTGGATATTTTCTCTTATTCTGACCATTTTCTATAAACCCTAGAGATAGTTGTGCATAAAAACACCAGTAGATCAGCTGTTTCTGAAATACCCGTCTGGCACTTAAATCACCATTCTTCCTCATTCCGATGTTCAGTTTGACTTCAGCTGATCGTCTTGGCCATGTCTACACACCTAAATGCAGGCGTCAACACAGTCAGCTTTCATCACCACCAGTTTTTTGACATCAGCTTTGTGTGTCCCGGCTATAAACATTCAGTGGCCTGTTGCACAAAGCTGGTTTCAGTTGCTACCCAGGTAAGTTTGAGATTAGTTTGAGCAAAATCTGTTTTTCTGTTTTTCATCACCATGGTAACTTACACTACACGGCTAACCTGCTCTGGAGTAGGTTTTATTCTGGGTTAGAGATCGCAAACCCAAACTGGACCAGCTGCAAGTAAAGATGCAATAAAGCCACACCCCCTGTATCTCTCGTTCCACATTTGCAGTTTATTGTGAAAAAAACAAGACAAAATTGCTCATCCTTTGGTGCTAATGATTTATTAAATTTATATTATATGAATTATAATTACTTTTAATTAATATAATATGTTCATATAATTATTATATTAATTGACAAGTAGCCAAATATTAATATAAATATAATAAATGCATTCATTATTCTTTTAAACAACGTGTATTAATTTGAGCTCTTTGTGAATTATATAATATTTAGGATTGTCTAAACAATCTCTCAATCTTCATAAGAGAAGTGAATTGCGCCTTCTTTTCTTGCGTGAAGTGAATCAAACGGACTCTGTGATTGGCTGTTTGCCGCACGTGTCATACTTTCAGGTGCATGCGCTTCAGAGTTAATCACCAACTCTGGATTAAACCTGAGTTGACAGAGAAAGTTTATACCAAGCTTTGAGAAACCGTTGAACTTGATCAAAACCAGGTTGGATTTATCTGGATTTGTCAACTCTAAACCTACTCTGAAACTCAGAGTTTGTTCAGCTAGCTTCATGCAACAGGCCTCAGGGCACTGACATTCTTAGCACTGTCAAAATAAAAGTCCTGTTATCAGCTGTTAAAAGTACAGTTATCAGCCAAACACAAAGGGCCCTATCCTACACCCGGCGCATTGCGACTCGTGTTTTTTGCTAGTTTTAGCCTGATGCAGTTATCTTTTCACGTCCAGCGCCATGTTGTTTAAATAGCAAATGCACTCGCGCCCATCTGTTCGCCCATGGGTGTGCTGGTCTGAAAATGTGGTGTGTTCAGGGGCATTGTTGGCGCGTTGCTATTTTGAGGCAACTGAAATCGACTGCGCCATTGACCAACAAAAACCTGGTCTTAAGTCAATATTGCAGTATTTTTTGTGTTATTTAAAGGAACACTCCACCGTTTTTAGAAATGGGGCTTATTCAACATCTTTCCTACATTTAGATATGTGGGAAAATGCATTTTTGTCTCTGCATGCATTGTTTTAGTTTGGCAGGGTTGCCGCTGGCTTAGCTTAGCATAATGAATGGAATCCTATGTTGCCAAGTAGCTCTGCTTTCTATTTCAGATAAATACTGTTCTTTTGAACTTTCTATTCATCAAAGAATAATAAAACAAATGTTAAACACAGCTGTTTTCAACATTTGATAATGATAAATGTTTCTTGAGCAGCAAATCATCATATTAGAATGATTTCTGAAGGATCATGGACACTAAAGACTGTAGTGGTGATGCTCAAAATTCAGACTAGGCACAACCCTTTTGGACCATGTGCCCTGGTGCGTTTTTTCCATCGTTAAACTAGCAAAAGTAGATTCGGACACAACCTAAGTGGATCATGTGCTACAGACCATGTGCTCAGATTGTAAAAATAGGGCCCAAAAACTCATCGGCCCTTTGCCTATAATTAATTATAATTAATTAAATGCCAAATATTTACTAATATACAGGTCTTAATATATATTGGTCAACCACTACAGAATGCAAAAATATAATTTAATGTCAATTTCCTTACTCTGTTTCTCAGGAGAACCTGGTCAGTTGGTTGGCCGAATCATTCAGAACGACCCCCTCAGACGATTTGACGGCTACGTCAACCAATCAGCCACTAATAAGAAGGTTGCCCACGATGTCTTCAAAAAGGGAGATAGCGCATATCTGTCAGGTATTGTATTTTGAAAAACTTTACACAAGCATACTCTTATTTGCAGCTAGATAATAGAAGTTGTTTGCTTCTTCTCTCTCAGGGGACGTGCTGGTGATGGACGACTATGGCTACATGTATTTCAGAGACCGCACAGGAGACACATACCGCTGGAAAGGAGAGAACGTCTCCACCACCGAGGTGGAGGGAACGCTGAGCCGCCTTCTGGACATGAAAGATGTGGTGGTGTATGGAGTGGAGGTGCCAGGTAATAGCACATTTCACTACCTTTTCTGTCTTTCCACCAATGGCATTTCATCCTGTTTAAGAAAATCTCTGCTAAAGTATGCAAATCAACTATTAACTATATCTTCAAGCAGATGGAAAAACTGTATTATAGGCAAGAGTTTAATGCTGAAGACGATCATTTTGCATTGATCTTAATAATTACACCAAGTCCCTATTGATCCTTAAAAATAATATAATATTAAAGATTTAATAAATAATAAAGTAATTTAATTATTTATACTTGACTTTTTCTTTAAAAAAATGGTTTAATGGGCAAAATATATTTGCCAGTTAAATAAATGCACTATACGATTTAAGATTGAAGTTGAAATGATCTTGTGACAATAAAGAGAGCATAAGTGTTTTTGCTGTGAACTGTGCCTTTAAGTGTTTTGAAGTAACATGAATCATCGGGTGCACAGCTAGTCTGTGGAGAGGAGAATAATTAATTTGAACAAAGCTGACTGCAGCAGCTCATGAAGAATTCTGGGAAATGCACAGCCAAACAAAGTCTCCTCTTGGCCTGGCTCTGGTTTTGCTTACACTAGATCTATAAAGGAACACCAGCAGAGTGCTGAATATAGCTCAGTACATTTGAGACTGCCCGCTGAAAAATACTGTACACTCTCACCTTCAAAACAATGTCATCAGCAGATCTGAAATTGTGGGTCTACAACATGTAGAGTGCATGTGTACAACATATGCTGATAATCATCCAAATGGTTTACAAGTCTAAATGCAAATCGATGTACCAACGATGCAACAAAAGAAAAATGTTGAAATCATAAGCATTTTTTTTACTTGAACAGACACATATAAGACTGCAAATATTGAAAAAGCTGACAGAACAACAATTAAAATGTTCGCATACCAAACAGAATTAGGAAAATGGGCAAAAACCTAGCTGTGTTAGTCTGGTTTTCCCACACAGATTTCACGACAGGTTCGAGTGAATTCACCGCATTGACCAACAGAAAGCTGCTGTTTGAAAAGGAGAGGTTTATACAAATGTATAGTGCACCTCTCATGGCAGTGCTGAGAATGCATTGAATCTTGGTGTTGCATAATGAATCGCATGTAACAAGAGATAACACCCTTTATAATAAACAAACCTCTTTTCTTAGGAGTAGCAGTTCAGTAATGGAACACCACTGGTTCTCTTCCTGTCTGCAGTCTCTCATAGATCTCTGTCCTTGGACAAGTGACACAGCCTGGCCAGACAATGATCTTCTTAATTGAATTTAATCCACAGTGGTTTAGTGTCTCTTATGCGTATAGGCTTGGCTTATGCAGTTCAATTCAGAACTTCCTCTTTATTAAAAGAATTAAAGACTGAGAGGTTGCCTTTGTGTGATGTGTATGGACGTTTCTTCTCAGGTGCCGAAGGCAAGGCAGGGATGGCGGCCATAGCAGACCCGGACCACAGCACAGACCTGGCCAAGTTTAGCAGGGACCTGGAGAAAGCCCTGCCACCCTATGCCCGGCCCGTGTTTCTGCGCTTCCTACCAGAAGTGAACAAAACAGGTGAGATATGGCACATCTGATCTCAGCCTCAGACAGCCCACAGACTGCTAACTGACCAATGTCTGATGAATATTGTTGACTAAGAGTGGTAACAATTAAAGATTGGAAAAAATCCTGTCCTATTTTAGAACGGAACCCAAAATGTAAATATTAATTATTGGTGCTTTCCATTTCACCTTATGCTGTTTTTCTGTTAAATATAATCAGAATTCCTGTGGGTCCTTAAAATGTCTCAAATTTAAGGCCATAAAAAGTCTTAAATATCCTAAATAGTATAGCATAAGTCTTAAATATTATTTTAGAATGCCTTACATTTGCGGACAGAAAAAAACGGGTATCGCGATATGATCCAATGTGATTATTAAACTTCATACGGCTGTGATTTAAAAGTAAAATCGCGGCACTGTTGTGCGTTCTGCAGGCTCACGGTTTCAGATCAGTTCGCAATCAATGAAAACAATTTGACAGTGTTTATGTTGTGGTGTTTATATTATAATATGTTGTAGACGATTATAAAAGTGCATATTTTATATATTAGTTTTTAATTAGCTGGTGGAAGTAGGAAAGCATAGAGTTCTGGTGTATTTTGAGCTTATTTAAAAGTAAAATAACTGCCTTTTATCTCGATATTATTGGCATTTTGGTTACATAGCAAACCGTATCCGCCATTTAATTCCACCCTGTCAAAGAGGAAGGAAAGATTAAGAACATTATTCAGTATAGAGGTTTTTTTCATGAACATGGAACATTTTATTAATTTAAAATTATTTTCTAACAACACACACTCAACACAAGAGATGATACAGCATAAACCATAATAACACAAACCAGCAATGTGTTACTACTACAATATGTGCTTTGTGTGTGCAAACTAACAATACAATGCAATTGATATTGACAATATACTTGTGCTGTAAAGTAGGGTTAAGTGCACATTAAATATATACCCTGATCAAGCAGTTTGATCCTCCTCTGTTATATCGTTAATATCGCCATGTTCAATAAACAATAAGAAGGGGCTCCAGACTAAAATTAGCTTCTTTACCCTTAAGAATGTGCAAATATAGATTTTATTTGCCACCAGTTTTTTGCCTGTTTAAAATATATTATATCAGCAGACTCCATTATCTATCTACTATTGATATACTGAATGATACATTATTGTTATATCCTGTTTATATATCATGTAACATCCTGTTTAATTAAGAGATATATTGATAGATTGTATCGGTTTGTTCTGCCTGGACATACAGTATTAATTTTATTTGTGCAGTTTTAAAGTTTCATTTTTAAAAACTCTGGGCTTTCATAAAGTCTAACCTTCTATCAAAATCCAAAGGTTGAACTTTTTGTACTGTACTCAATCTTTTTTTTTTATAGACCCTTAACTTGACATGCGGGACAGTGCAGATAATTGAGCCCATTTATACTGCACCTTCTGTCCATTTCAGGGCAGCCTTACTCTGACATGTTCAGAATTGCATTCAATTTTACAGTTGGGGAAGATATACAGTCTAGGGCTCTAACAAAATCTAAAAAGTTTGAAAAAGATTGACTGTACCAAAAATGATTCATGGACCCTTGAACTTGATATATGGGCCAATACAGATAACTGATCCAAAAGATGTGCATTGTATAAAATTCTAAGTATGTTGTTTTCTTTCAGGGACTTTCAAATTCCAGAAGACAGACATGCGACGGGAGGGATTCGACCCCATTGTCGTCTCTGACAAACTCTACTTCCTGGACTGCACTAAGGGACAATATGTGGAGCTGAATGTAGAGCTCCATCGCAGCATCGTCTCAGGAAAGCAGAAATTATGAGACTACTGCCAACCTCCACCCATTCCCTCAACACCCTGCCTTCAACAGCCCTCAAACCCCACCCCACCCCATCACTCCGCCCCTCGTTACCTCAGCAAAAACAGTGAGGGGCTGCAGGAACGCTTTCTGGCCACATATTCAAGTCCCTGTTGATTCATTCATTCATTTATTCATTCATTCATTCATTCATTCATTCTCATAGCCCACCTCTCTTAAAACTGATATGGGACTGAGGTGGTGTTCAGCCATCTTGAAGACACAACAAAAATGAAAAATACGAAAAATTAAGCAATTTAGCAAACAAGAATACAAAAAACAAACAGCAAAGAAAGGCACAAGGACCAAATACACGTCTGTCAAATGGTAAAGCTTTCCCTTTGCCTCGGCTGCACAATGCTCGCCTGGCTCCAGGATTTCGAGACTGACACGTTCATTTTGAGGGATCTGACAAGCGACTGCCATCGTAAATGCGCCCTCAAACCATGTGGATCGACGTGCAATACAAACCCAGCACTGGCTGCGCACTTGTCAGCTGCCATGACTTGATCAATGCTGTTTATTTAAATGTGTGCACCAAATATATTTAAGTTGTAGAATAGCTCATCATCTATTTACAAGTTATAAATCTATATGCTGCATTGAAGACGTCCATGATTGCACTGCTACCGTGTCCATTTTACCTCTCCAGACGTTTAGTGTGCAGCGTCCATTATGAATTGCTAATGTCTAGACCGAACAGCCGGTGCGACATTGTGCAGAGTGGGCTTCACGGGTTCGCTTGGTTTGCTAGACGTGACGAGCATTCAGATTCCAACGAGGACCCCCTGGACTCTCTACAGGACACTATAGTAGACTTTGCATAGAGGTGAATGAAAGTAATATACTACTCTGGTGCTAAAGAGTGAACATCCTCCCCATCTGCAAAGTGGCGCCAGACCTAAAAAAAACATGACATGTAGAGAACGGAAGGGGAGTAGAATGAAGGGAAAGTGATGTAGGCTATCTTGTCATCTGGGTTTTAGTTTTTCTTTCAGCAGCATGAATGATTGATGCAAACAGAGCACTGTGCCTTACTGTCAGGTCACCACATAGTGTTATTGCCCTTGTCCTGTATCATTACACTAACTGACCCTGGACGTCTCCACTTTTCTTAAACAGCTAGTTTATTTTCTAGACCTAGCTTGAACTCCCCTCGCATAAAAATTCCCATCATGCAAAGTGTCCAGCACTACATCTATGGGCATCCTTTCCCTTCCATGTTTATTCTGCACCATCATCTCTTGCAAACTTTCCTGTTCTCCTTCGCCCACTGACAGCTGACTATTTATTTATATCGTAGCAAGTATTTAAATGTGTGTGCACGTGTGATGAGATGATTTTGTGACTGCACTTGATTTTCCCCAGTCACTTTTTTGGCCACTATACATTAACGTACAGCACAGATGTGTGAAAACATAGAACTGTGTTGGCGTTATATAGACGAGCCTCATGAGGAACATACTTCACTAAAAAAAAAATCAAAAAAAGATTTATATTTTGCATAAAAATAATGAAGCCTATTTTACGTTTTCCATTATTTATTAAAAGGATTGTTCATTACCTATTTCTATTACTGTAGACAATAAAATATCATTACCATAATGGCAAAAAAGTAATTCACACTACCGTAATGCCAATAAAAATAAACTTTTAATTCACTGTAACAAAAATATTTTTATTAGAAGTCTCATTCTCATTACCGTAATGACAATAATCTAATTATTATTATCGTTATGACAATAAAATCTCATTCTCATTACAATAATGACAATAAAAACTATTTACCGTAACAAAAAAATCTAATTTAAAGTCTCATTCTCATTACCGTAATGACAATAATAAAATTCTTATTATTGTAATGACAATAGTCTCATTCTCATTACAATAATGACAAAAACATCTAGTTCAAATTACTGTGAATTCATGACAAAAAAACATTGTCCTTATCATAATGACAATAAAATCTCATTCTCATTACCTTAATGACAGTAAAAATAATTTACCGTAACGAAAAAAATCTCATTAAAAGTCTTATTCTCATTACCGTAATGACAATAATCAAATTATTATTATCGTAATGACAATAAAATCTCATTTGCATTACAAAAATGACAAAAAATCTAATTACTTTACATTACTGTTAATTAATGAAAAATCAACATTCTCCTTATCAGAATGACAATAACATCTCATTCTCATTACCATAATGGAAAAAAAAACGAATATGCATTACCGTAATGGTAATATCATTCTCATTAGCATGACAAAAAAGCAAAATTTACATGACCTTAATGTCAAAGAATCTTATTATCGTGATAATAACTTCTCATTCACATTACCATAATGACAAAAAAAAATCGAATTTTCAATAAAAATATTGTTCTTGTCAGGACCTTTTTTCATTAGAATTAGCACAAATTAAATTCAGTACAATAATGTAAAAATGACTTCATTTTTTTTATTCATTCAAAATACATTTTTCTTTTGGGATGAAGTGTCACATAAGCTGTACAGATCATTTTGTCTTCAACTGATACTTCTGGCCAAGGGCGCAGCAGTGATGTCATTGGTTAGTCAGCCAATCAGATGCAGTTGTCTCCATCAATATTCTTTTCCTTTTTCTATCTTGTTTGTCCTTTCCTTTATTACTTGGATTTTTAAAAAAGAATAATTTTGTAAAAGAATGATGTGTTATGATTTGTTATGGTTTGAGCTTTATTTCTCCGTTAAGCTTGTTTTTGTTCTGGGTGTGAAAGAGAGGGAAAGCGCATCTTATGCAGTTATATAGTGAGTTATATTTTAGACACAATATGATGTCTGAAATCTTCTCTACAAACGTTTCTTTCTCTCATGATACTGGTGTTTGTGTCCTATGACCGCAAGAATCCTCACCAGGAAGCTTTTGCTGAGGCCTCTTTCATTATTTCTGTTAGATAAAGGAACAGAAATCCTCAAAATGGAAATTCTGTCAGCATTTACTCTCTCAGTCCAAACCTCCAAAAAGGACAAAATCCAAATGACTTATTCCAAGTCTTCTGAAGCCATATGATTCTTTTATGTGACAAAACTGATAATCTACCTCCACTTCAGCTTTCAAATGTCCTTCTCTGTTTTGCATATTTAAAATGTGAATCACCTTGACATCATCTTAATGCATTAGCATGGCATTTTTTAAGTTTCGACAGAGAAGATTATCAGTAAATTACAACTTAAAACTACTTCTATGGTGCTTTTTGTCTTTTTTAGACTGTAAATGAAGATTCTTTTATGTGTTCCAAAAAAAAAAAGAATTAGTCGTGCATTTTTGGAACAACATAAAAGTGAGTAAATAATGACATGATTTTCATTTTTCAATGGTACTGTACCTTTAAAGTTTCAAAGACACACTTGCAGACACATACAAACAACCTTCGATTTCTGTCAGTTCCACATAAATGTGCTTTGAGAGAGATTTCTGCATTGTATTTATGATTTAATGACTTTTTCATATATTGTAAAGGCATTAGCAATGTGAAATGCAAAAGCCAGTGCTGTGAATAATTTTGTATTTATTTATTTTTTTAAATACACCGCTTGCACCATCCGCTTGCACCATAAATAGCAGTCACAGTCTGTTTTCAGTCCAAACATGTTTCAAAGGATCTGTTTGTGTGTGCAAGTATGTGTCGGCTTATTTTCTAGATGATGTTGTGCAGGAAATGCGATGTTGTTCTCGTGTCTGTCCACTAGGTTGTGGTGCTCATTCAGGCCTCATTCCACAAATATTCCTTCCTCGTGCTCAGAATGCCTGATTTGCCATCCAAAATCTTGTTAACGCACCAATATGTTTTCATTGATAATGAGGGATATCTGATGTTTTATGTTTAACCCAATTATGTACTGTGGATTTTGTTCTTATTTTTGTCAATGGCTTTAAAGCTAAAAAGGACCGTTTTCAAGCAACATAAGTTATATTGTTTTTATCTTGTTTTATTGCGCACCAAAGCCAATGAAGATTTTGCATTTTCCCATTCAGTTTTGTTTATAAACTGTATGATTTGTCACCCTTCTGATCATAAATGCACTTTTGTTTTGTCTATTTCTGTTCAGTACTCAGGAACAACATGCAGAGGCAGATGAGAGACAGGAACTATGAGTGAGCTGGCGGCGTGTGTGTGTGAGTGTGAGTGTGTGTTTATGTAGAGGAGGTGTGTGAGGTGTGCCGCGTCACACTGAAGTCCTCTTGTCTTAAAGGCTAGCTGTAAATCATGCTCTTTCAAAACAATGGCATCAAAGAATTCATATTAATAAAAAATATATTAATTCTCTGTAGACCCTCCTGTTTATTTACTTTATTGTCTATGAAGCAGTTATTTTGAGATAGCCTACTATTATATTTTAAGTTCTAGTCATTGCAAGTACGATTCATAAAGGAACATTTATGACTTTGTGGGATGGAAATCTTAATATTTTTAAGTTTCAAACATGACCTTCAATGAATGGTCCTTCTGTTTGGTGCGAGTTCTTGCGTGCGATTGGCTGGATTGTTGAGCGGGGAGGAGCAAATGTGGTTGGCACCCTGAATAGTCCAAGTCCACAAAGTTTCTGGCTGTGTTCCTCTCTACAACGTAACCATGAAGATTGCCTTGGTGACCATTTTTTTGCTGATGCTCCTGACAGTCATCCACGCCAAAGTCCAGCCGCAGGAAAATTTTGACCTTCAGAGGGTGAGAACTTCAGCCTTATGTTTTGGAGACTGCTGTTTTTTAGGTGCCTTTATCTGTGGGACAGGAGTAATCCTGCTGCTTATGGATTAGTAGCATAACTTGTGAGTCCAGGCTGGTGTTGTCTTAGATTTAAACATCTGAATAATGTTTATACGACATTTGTTTCAGGATGTTTGAGTTCTTTTCCAAAGCTAAAATACTGAGATGGACAAGCTGTTGCTCCGTGTTGAGGAGGGTAACGCTCTACAGGGCCGTTTCAGACAGCGATTGCATTAACTGTAGAGACAGTGCAGACAAACAGACCTCAGGGCAAAGGTCACTCGCTCAGTGTTGCAACCAGGAACGGCTGATTTCTGCCAAGTCCTTGAGGCATCTTTATGGGACTTAATGAAGAAGACTGTCGGTTGTTGAGACACAGAGACAAATATTTTGGCAGTTAATGAACAGGCAAACAACACTGTTCAGCTGTTTGATACCGATTGGCCATTAGTTATCAGGGTTCATATTTTTGGTTGAATTTAAAGGTGAACCTGTTCTTTTACCAGAAAAATCCTTGTCAAATGATGCATACTACCTTGAGATTTATTTTGTGGGTTGTGTTTGCTCAGTTTGCAGGGAAGTGGTATCGGGTGGGTCTGGCCTATGAATCTCCGGGCTTTGTGTCGCACAGAAGCAGACTCACTATCTCTATGGGCATAGTGGAGCCAAAGGAGAATGGCGACGTCAACATGACCATGTGGAGTTTGATGTGAGGGACACTCATTTTCACCTATGATTGTTTTCATATAATATAATATAGTATAATATACTGTTATATAATTAATAGTTACACATAGTATGTATGTATTTTACATAATTTTGTATGTTCTAAACAACAGCACTATTGGAGTGTGAAATATAGCTTTTACACATTAACAATGAAGTTATAATAGTTCCTAATTTATTTTATTTTGTATTCACACACTGTGATGATTATTGTCTGATATATCAAAGTTATAGTTAATAATAGTTCCTAAAATTATATTATATAATTTTTTATATTAATGAAAACATTGTGTGATGATTGCATATGTGATTATATGCAGGTCTTCTCGTTGTCAGCGAAAGGTCTATGTTTATGAGAAGACGTCTGTGCCCGGCGTATTTAACTACTACAGCACTCGTGAGTCAGCAGTACATTTGACACATTATAGCAGAATATTTGACTGATAAGATTCAGATTTGTATTGTCATCTGAAGGTCATAGAAGGGTGAAGGATGTTACTGTGGTGGAGACGAATTATACTGAATATGCGCTGGTCCTCAAACACAAGAAGATGAACAAGGAGTTCACACAAGTGTCTCTTTACGGTGAGCCTGAGATTAACAACAGCATGGACTCAAATAAAGCATCTTGGGAGGGTGTTTTTGTTCTTCTGACTTCTCACAAACTGTAATTTGGCTGTAGGTCGTACTAAGAAGTTGAGGGCGGATGTGATGGAGAAGTTCAGAGCGTATGCAACAGCACGAGGATTCTCCAAAGAGTCCATCCTGACTCCACCAGCTCCTAGTAAAACAGGCAAATCCCTTAAACCTCCAAGCTTTATTTATCTGGACACTTAAATGTTTACCTGGAAACATTTGTTGTTGTCAAACAGTGGCTCATGTTCGCTAATAGGACACTTGGATAGATATTTGGTTTGAAATCTAATGGCTGGTACACTGTACGATTTTGGGCTGTTCCAGACAAAGATGAACAATCGTTGCGATTTGTGTCGTGCCTCTTAAACAGTGGTCCTATGTCGTACAGTGAAAGAGGTTCGAAAATGGACGCCGTCATGGTCTTGCGACCAAAGATAGCCTGTGATCATTTTGTGCCAGAAATTTAGCAAGATGTGTTTGCTGCTACGACCTACGTCTATTGACTAGCCAATACAACTGCAACATGAAATGGCGTATTGATCAATGCAACATGGCGCTAAAACTTAAAAACTACTTACCTCAAGCTCCATTTTGCAAAATTGGCATCCAAAGTCGTCTTCTTTTCCCTAGCCATGACCATAGGCCTTATTCAGAGCAGCGCCATGACAGACATGAAAGCGAGGCTGTGAGGTTAAGACTTACGTGTTTTTAATTGTATCCGCTGTAAAAAGCTGTATAAAGCTCATAAATCACTTATCATTTTCCACAGCTCATGTTATCTGGAGTTTTTTGTCTACTAAAACTTCTTGGAAAGATATTTTTGCAGTGTTTCATCAGCAGAACAATCCAAAACGCATTAAATAACAATACAACACACTGAAGAGATGTATGTCTATCCCTCATAGCCTCGCTTTCATTCTCGTTAAAAATCAAAAATGGCGCTGCTCTGAATAAGGCCTATAGCCATATTCTCCTCTTTCGCTTCCTCCTCTTTTTTCTGCGCATATAAAAACCACAATTGCCAAAGTGTGATGCATCTTGCTCTATTTGTTTACCACTAGCGCATGCTGATGACGGTTTATTCTTCTATGGTAATTTGCATTGTAGCCTCTGATTCAATAGGTGTCATCATTGTACACTCTACATAGGCCTACATGTCATAGACAAGCTTATTAGATCAGTGGTATACAGATCTAATTATCGCACAGGCATAACTCAGTGAGACATAGTGTGGACAAAGAGTCCAAATACTTCTTCTTCACAAGAAATCACATTACAAAATAAAAGTTTTTCTCCAAAACACATTGGCCACAATTATTGGCACTCCTAGAATTTGTTAGTAAAATATCTCTGAAGTATATTCCCATTAATGAGGGGGGATGGGGATGGGGATGGTCAAATTCCCTTAATCATTCATCACAATAATTAAAACCAAAGATTATAGTTCTGATGTGCAACAAAAGATTGTTGAATAGAAAGCTGTAAGAAAATAGCTAAAGCATTGAAAATCCCCATTTCCACCACCAGGGAAATAATTAATTCAGTTCCAATAAACTGAAGATGTGTGTCTATATTCTCCTAATGCATGATGAGGAGGAGAGTTTGAGTGGACAAAGATGGATCACAGATGGAGAATTGCAGAGATTAATTGAGTCTTGGGGTCAGAAAGCCTAAAAGAAATCAAACAACCTCTACATCACCACATGTTGTTTGGGAGGGATTCAATAAAAATCCTCCTCGCTCATCCAAAAACAGACTCCAGTATATTCAGTTGTCAGACACGACTAAAACTTCAAAAGGGAACGGATTCTAGGGTCAGATAAATAAATAAAAAGCACTTTTTGGCAGCAAACACACTAGATGGGTTTGGTGCAAATAGGGGTAATAAGTACATCATGCCCTCGGCTAAAAATACAGCTGGATCTTTAATGTTTTTAGCCTATTGTTTGCTGGAGGTTTCAGGTACATGTTCACTTCAGATACATGGTTTCTTATAATGGGCCATGGCTGGATCTTTCATCAGGACAACGATCCAAAACAAACATCAAAATCAACAAAACAAATGTGTCATTGAGCACAAAATGAAGCTTCTGCCATGGCCTTCCCAGTCCCCTGACCTGAACCCAATAGAGAATGAGTGGGGTGAACTGAAGAGATAAAGCACCAACATGGATCTGGGAATCTGAAGGATCTGGAGAGATTCTGTATGGAGGAATGGTGTCTAATCTCTTGTCAGCTGTTTTCCAAACTCATCAGGCATTATAGGAGAAGACTCAGAGCTGTTATCTTGGGAAAAGGAGGTTGCAAAAGTATTTAATAAAAGGAGGCCAATTATTAATTATGGCCAACATGTTTTGCACCCCCCACACTGTCAGTTATTTCGCTTTTAGGGGTGCCAATAATTCTGACCACAACTGTACATGTATGAATGTAGTTGCTCAACAACAAGCGATCAATATGTGAACTTGTCTTCACAAGCCATTTAAATGTTTATTTATTGTTGTATTTTAAGCAGGATGTCACAAAATGTATATTCTTGTTTCTTTTCAGAAGGTTGTCCTCCTTCAGGAAATTAGGTAAGCGAGAGCTTCGAATCTAGTTTATGAAACCCCTTTTTCTCATCAGTAACCTTCTGACTAGTATTTATTCATTCAGTTTGGAAAATATGTATTACATAGTGTTACTAATCACTTTTATTTTTACTTGTTTTGTCTCTCTTTCATTTCCTAATCTCATTTAGAGCTGGAGGCCATCCGTCCTTATCTTAATGTGCCAAAATGGTTTCAGTTTGTGAGAGTTTGTAATGCTATGAAAGCTGAGAAAACATTCAACCTTATCACAGAATTAGAAATACAGAAAGAGGTCGCTTCTCTGATGATTTTGACTGAAAAAAATAAAACACTCTTGTTTTTGTTCATGTCGCGTTATTTACATTTGCCATTATAGTTAGCATAAGAAATTGAAGTAGGCCTATGTGGGAATGTTAATGTGTGTACCAGGGGCGGTTCTTCATCTTCCCTATCCATCTTCCCTTCATCTTCCCTATCCATTTCTACTGAATGATCGGGCCAGTGGTTTCCTCTAGTTTATCATTTTTATGTGTTTTAAGTCTTGTCAGTTTAAACATTCAAGTGATTTTAAGCTAATCAAGCGCAAGACTCTGCAAAAGAGAACTTGTTTCTTTGGATGCGCACAGAAAGCCATCTCTCAAACAACACGCGAGTACCGAATTGAGTTCTTTTTCACAGCGTCTCTGCACAAAAATGCCCATTTTAACGAGTATCCACATAAACACAGTCTTAAGCAAATGTAAACCGTTAAGATATCGAATTTGTGTGAATATAGTGACAGTAGAATCATATACCTTTTGTTTCAATAATGCTAATCAAACAACATAAGAAATTGAAATAATCACTCACTGCTCTTAAGGACCAGCTGGTGTTGAGAAGTGTTTTGGCCGATCGGATCACAAGTGGAACGACCCTAAATACAGGTGTAAACAGGGTGTTTAGATCTTGTCCCCTTTCGACCACTTCCAGAGGTAGTCGAAAACGCATTCGACCGGATTACTTTTGTAGTGTAGATGCTCATGTGGTCAATTGCGTTTCAACAGCCACAAAAAACACCTACTCTCCTCCTACTGACCTTAGGCTATGCGTAAACATTATGGGAAGCCAGATGGGATTTAAACTTTGTCGGCTGAAGACCTAAGTTTGGTTTGAAGACAAAAATGTACCACAATGTTCTCTCACCGTTCCTGATTTAACACGCAGTCACCACGCTCGGTGAGGTCTCACAGCTATCAGAGTAGAAACGAAAGCTGCTGCTCTCCATATGTTTCTTCTCCGTCGTCTCCGGTCGCGTTATGTGCGCATGTGTAAATTGTGCGAGCATATTGTTTCCATTAGATCAAAAGATACCAGAAAACCTGTAATTTTTGAGTTCATACATAAAAAAACACAAACCAACACATTCTCACCTGTAAAAGGTTATTCCATTTCTTCGGGAATTTAAATCTCGGCGGTTTCACAACCAGAAGCAGCACAATGTTGTGGAATCATTGATTTACTGTGAGTGACGACACACTGTCCGTTGCAAGATGGCGGGCGCACCGACGGTCGAATGCGGCATCTACGTAGGCTATATGGGGTAGGCCTCAAGCTGACAAAAATTCCCTTTTTGTGACCAATGTTTGGTCATTGTAAATAAAAATCGAATTCTATGCGGGTATGGTATTTGGGGTTTTTGTTTTGTTTAGTTCAAAATGTTTATTATATAAAGTCACTCAAAAAAAAGAAAAAATTAAGATTTTGACTCATACATAACTGATATAATATTCCCACGAATCAGTATTATGTGATTTGTCTGAGTTTCAGCCAAAACAAAAAGGAACGTAAGGCACAGGTTGGAGTCAATAGACTGATAAGAAGAACTTTGTTCTATTTGTTTTGTTGGACTGGTTTTGGGGGTGGTGTTGCACACTTGGCCTGCAGGTCGATGTCCTGTGGATGGAGTTGTTCTTCTTTGGCTTTCAGAACTTCATTTGGATCACAGACAGACAGAATGATGGGTGTAGTTCTGGTGTTTCTGCTATCCCTCCTGGGACTGTTACATGCCGGGCCTCTGCCCGATGAACCCGTCCTGCAGACCCAAGAGAACTTTGATGTAAAACAGGTAAGTTATTCCTTTGGGAAGGTTAAGAGACTGTTTATCCAGGACTAGTTTTCATAATTTGTACACTTTTAGAATATTTCAATATAGTTATTTCTTTAGAGACACAAAAACTCAAATGCATTGATTTCAAATTTTTTGAAGATTTTTGGAATTTTAACTCTTAAGTTTAAAAAACATCTTTATTTAATTAATTAAAAGGTTTTATAGGCTATTTGCATTTTAGCAATATTTTATATTGTGACAATATAAAATATTTTATGAGAAAAAGTATAGAATACAAAAAAGTACATACAATACATTCAAACTTTTAACATGAAAGTTATGAAACAAAAAAAATCATGAAATAGGTTGAAAAATAAGTTTTGTAGACTACATATATTTTATTTTGCAAAAATTTAAATAAATTATATTGATAAAAAATATAGGCCTATATAAATTAAAAAATGTTAACTTTATGTAATAGCCAAGATAATTAATTTTATTAATAATTATAATTGTATACAATTTTTAACATGTAAAACATTTGTGCTGCCGACCAACCTAACATGAAAAATGTTCAGTTAAAGTCTATTTTGACTATTAAAAAAAATTATGTTGCAATATTACAATAGGTCTTCCTACATAGTGAATTTTTTTTTTGTAGCCATTTCAATAACTATTCTTGACTCTACCACCAGTGTTAAGGTGATATCTGTATTAAATGTTTCTCTGGTTATTGCACAACATGAAAATAATTATGCAATATTTTGTCCTGTTGTCATTACATTTGGTTGACACTTTTCTTTTCATTCTTGTTATGAATTTGCAGATCATTTTATTATTATTTTTGTAATCTGTAAATTCAGTGGTTCTCAACCAGGGGCATCATCAAGCATCCATATAACAAAACAAGCATGAAAATTGTTAAGGTTACACTTTTTTTACAGTATGTGTACTTAGTGTAGTTGCCCCAAAAAAAATACTGGTAAGGTAACATAAGGTAACATGGGTTAAGGTTAGGTTTAGGGCTAGGTTCAGGGTTAGGGTGAGATCCACAGCTCTAATTTACCTTATTTCTCCTTATCTGACCTCCTCCACTCCACCTCTGGAAGTTCATGGGAAAATGGTATGATATTGCGACGGCGTCCACGTGCCCTTGGCTCAAGCGTCATAAGGGAGACGCAGCCATCAGCTCGATGGAGTTGCAGCAGTCCAGTGGCTCGGCGCAGACCATCAGCATGACCCGCATCGGCCATAGGTACGACACAGTCAAACAATAGCATAATATTACACCAAATGATCAATGCAGCTTACTGGTGTGAAACTATTTATTTTATTTCATACAAAAACAGTTTGGGTGTCATGAGACCCAGTATGACTTTATTATTCGTTTATTTTGCAGACATGGGACCTGTAAGTCCATCAGTGGCGAATATCAGTTGACCAAAACACCTGGACGATTTAACTACCACATTGCGAGTGGGTACAACACCATAGCTGTCAATCATTCTGTTCATTTCACTGTTATCTGATTGTTGTTTCGGTGTCTTTTGGCCTGTAGAGTGGAACGCTGATGTGGACGCCTACGTGGTTCACACAAACTACAATGAGTATGCACTGGTGGTGATGTATAAACAAAAAACGGGTGGTGAAAAAACTACATCTGTGAAACTCTATGGTAAAACAACACGTTTCTTTTTGTTAAAAATTCAAACTTGTTTTTTTTTGTTTTTTCATGATTTCCAAAATTTGGCCTCAAATCAAGTAGCCTACAAAAAAATATAGCATGCCAAATAGGGGCATACATTATATGTTATTTTTGGGTATTTTATTTTTTTTGGCGCTAGTATTACCCACACAACCTCTTGTGCTGAGGATGATGAGAAGGAGTTTGTGATGGTTTGATGATTCTCCTTTCAGTTGAAGAAATTAGTGAGGAGGAATGTGAGGCAAAGTTGCCACCACAGTGGTGTTAACATTTTAAATGTCAAGCATTAAAAGCTTTTTCAAAGCAGTTTAAAGCAAACTTTAGCTTTATCAATCCACAACCTAAGCAAATGCTCCACTCTTCTCCACAATGGTAACCCACTGAAATTTAAATTGTTTTAATTCCAAAATTATTGAATATTAAACTATTAAACCAAATCAAGTCTCCCCCTTTTTCATCTTGCTCAAAAATTAAATAACACTTTTACCTATAAAATAACATTACTCTCTCTTGATTAAGCCATATGCAAAGCATGCTGGGAACTAACTAGCGCCGCCCAGTTTCAGTTAATGCAACACAAATCATTCATATAATCTCAACACAAACGGATTAAGTAAACTTCGATTTGACTCATTCTCTTGACTTATTTAAGTGGATTGAACACAATCAAATTAAGTTTGGACAATATGTATAGCGATTGTGTTGCTTTAGCTCATTTTAATTAAGCAATTTAAACAAGCAGTACAAATATTTTTTTTCAGTGTAGTAAGAAACACTTCTAACGAAATAGGATACTAACATACTACATTAGTCATACACACACACACACACACACACACAGTGCCTGGCCAAAAAAGGCGCTGTCATGTTATCTGTTTGGCAACAGTTCTTCTAACCCAAATTTATGGATTCTGAAACACTAATCGCCTTCTGGCTACCAATGAAGCAAAAGCAGTAAAATCAGTATGTCGCTCACTATAAACGCCATCAACAGGGGGGGTGTTCATGAAGTAATTACTTATTTAGAAGAAGAACCTACTCAGAGCAATTTTGGATTTTGGAATAATGTCTACTGTTTACTATTTAAAATAATATCAGGCAGAATACAGAATTCCGTACGTAATAAGCTAGTATTCTCAGTTCTGAACATAGCTGGTGTGAACACCTGTATTTGTGCTAATGAACAATAATGAACTAGTTATACTCCCCCTGTAGGGCGTGACATGCAACTGCGTCAGACTCTCATCGAAGACTTCAAGACTCTGGTGGCTGAACAGGGAATGAGTGAAGACACTATAGTTATCAAAAAGAACAAAGGTATCCTCATGACACAAACCTAAGCAAAACACTCCTTTTATTCCAACCCTATGTCATTATTTTCTCTTCTTCTCTGTGGCCTCAGGGGAGTGTGTTCCAGGCGAGCAGGCCACACCAGAACCACAGATCCAGGTGAAGAGCTCGCCGTCACAAGAAATGAAAACAATACTTACAGCAAAGACAATGAATATTTTATATTCAAGTAGTAGTTACTCTTAATTTCAAAAATTAAAATCCTGTCATTATTTACTCAATCTCATGTCGTTTTAAACCTGTATTTTTGCGGAACTTAAAAGGTGCACATTTGAATAATTTACTGGTTGCTATAAAAGTGCTTGTGAACTAAGTATACTGAAGCCATACGTTAACAGACGAACAAAACGTTGGTGAGTAAATAATGACAGAATTGCACTTTATTTTACAGTCCTGTTCCGCATGTACTATTTAGGCTACTTATTATAGAAATTACAATAACTGGGTTATAACTGGGTACTATCCCTAAACCTAACCTTATAGGGGACATATGCAAATTTCACTTTTATAAGGTGTTTGAACACAGATGTGTGTACACATTGTGTGTCAGCAACCAGCCTATAATGGTAAAAACACCCAATCCTTTTTTTCTTAAATCCCTTTCAAAGCATGGAGCATAGACCGCCATTTGTTTACTCAGCAAGCTATACAATGAATTACATTGTAATTACGAGTATATATATATATATATATATATATATATATTATATATTACGAGTATTACGATGTCTGCACCAAAAAACATTACAAATGTTCTGTTGTTAAATGTACCAAGGAACATACAATTCTCCATAGACTCCCGGCATCCGAGCCACTGAGGACACCGTGGTTAAATTTCATTTTTGAAGGAAATGTGCCAAAGAATTTCGGGAAAATGTTATAGATTTGCACAAATCAGTTTACAAATGACTTCTTCACCAACGAGGGTCAGTACAACACTGGATTTGCGGAAAAGTTGTTTCTGAAGGATGGGTCAATACCAACGCTTTGTGCTCTAACTTCATATCCAGAACAAGTTAGGATGGCACTTCATAAATGAGCTTTCTAGAATGCTGTACGGCTAAAGTTACCATAGCGATAGTCTCTGTGAATACAGTCAGAGACTATGTCGTTAGTTTTATCCCCGAAAACGCTCACTGTCTGCGTAATTCAAACGCACACTTAGGGGAGACCAGGGATGGTTGTAACATTTTTGACATTTCTGTCTATATCTTAGAGTACTTTTAAGCCAGTGTGTTCAAAATGTGATTCAAGCTAGTCCCTAGTGTCTGCTATTAAATGAGATGACTATTACGTATCTTTGCAACACAAACAGAAAATGCATGGTTTAGTTTCAAACACGAGGAGTGAAATGTTACAATTCACCCCATAGTCTGGGTCAGTTGTAACATACCCTGGGGTGAGATGTAACATTTATGATATCCACCGGGTGAGATGTAACATCATGAAATAAGATATTTCTCAAAAAATATTTTGAAAGCTTTTTATTCAACACTGACCAGTCATCAGTCATCTCAGTCATAGTAATTGACCATAATAAATTGAACTTGAACACAAACATTGTGTGTAAGCATGTTTGTTACAGTCAGTCATAGTATTGGCCATAGTAAAATATTGAAATTGAACACTCGAACGTGTGCGTGTGCGTGCGCGTGCGCGCGTGTGTGTGTGTGTGTGTGTGTGTGTGTGTGTGTGTGTGAGTGACTCTGAGACTCTCAGTCATAGTAATTGACCATAATAAATTAAACTAACATTTCATTATTGTTACAACTAACCCCGAGTCTTGTTGTTACAACTAACCCAGAGTCATGTAGTCATGAACTAGCTCACCTTACAGCTAACAACTAAAGCATTAGCACTAACAACTTGCATGAAAAATATCTACACAGACAAAATAAACATAATTTAAATTTGATGAGTTTAACTACAAAAGCAGAAATTCCCATAACAAAAATAAAAATAAGTAAAAAAAAGTAACTTTCTTACCTCAAAATTGTTTTTTTTTTCACTCTAACATCTGCTATGTCTACCACAGAACTCTACTTTATCACATATGGAATAAGGGCTAAATTTAGCATGTGCAAAATTAATTAGGTGATTTGTAACTGGTTCCTGGTTGGACAGATTGGAGTTGTTACAAATGACCCCTGTTACAACCATTCCCGGTCTCCCCTATATTGTATAGTCGGGTGACAGATGTGTCATCTATAACGTTATAACAATTTATACATTTACATAATGGTACATGCTAGTCGAAGAGTTGAATCAACATCTTCACAACAACTAAATGTATCTACTAACCATCCAGGTGCAGTCTAAAAGTTGCAACCTCTACCTGAGTCTCTCCATCTGTGTCCGACTCAGGTTCAACCATGTACGGCTACACTCCACAACTGGTTATTTCTGACATTTTAGCTGAATGAAATTCGTTTTGTTTTTGAAGTTGTATCCGTCTATCCGAAGCTCATGTAAAGGAGCCTGGATTGGGGGCGGAGAGCAACAGCTCATTTGCATTTAAAGAGGACACACACAAAAACAGCACATTTTTGCTAACACCCAAATAGGGGCAAATTTGACAAGCTGTAATAAAAAAATTGGGGGGGTATTTTGAGCTAAAACTTCAGACACATTCTGGGTACACC
Source organism: Gobiocypris rarus (assembly GCA_023029165.1). NCBI lineage: Eukaryota > Metazoa > Chordata > Actinopteri > Cypriniformes > Gobionidae > Gobiocypris > Gobiocypris rarus. The sequence goes on from CM040922.1 coordinate 14,193,547, forward strand.
AGGTATTTAGGTTACATCTTGTGAAAAGGCTCATAATATGTCCCCTTTAATCCATGTAGTTACCTTTTATCACCAGAATACCGGTACTTTCTTGAGTAACTACACTGTAAGTACACATGTGTAAAATAAAGTGTAACCAATAATCTTGTTATCTGATTGGCTCACAAAAGAGGGTGAGGAGGGATGTGGTTGTAGCGCCCCCTGAGGAGGGATCGGGTGATGACACGCCCATGTTCAAAGGACCTGGTGAGTAATAGTGCCACTTATGTGCTTCCTTAATATTTTAGAAGGAAACCATTATGATTCATGTAGGTAGTAAATATGTCAGTAGTAATCACACAAATATTATAGAAAGTTTTCTATTGTAATATATTTTAAGATGTCATTTATTCCTCTGATCAAAGCTGAATTTCCAGCATCATTACTCTAGTCACATGATCCTTCAGAAAACAGTCTATGATGGTTTGATGATTAAAAAACATTTCTGATTATTATCAATGTTAAAAACCATTTGTGCTGCTTCATATTTTTGTGGAAACTGTGATATATTTCTTTCAGGATCTTTGATGAATAGAAAGTTCAAAAGAATAGCATTTATTTGAAATATAAATATTTTGTAACTTTATAAATGTCTTTACTGTCATCTTTAAGGAAATTAATGCTTCCTTTCTGAATAAAAGTATTAATTTCTTTAAAACAAAAAAAATCTTACTGACTACGTAGTGTATCTTACATTGTTCATACATACGTACGAAGAAAGAGAACACAGAGTGCGGAGTGATGAAAATAATTTATCATTGCTTTGATATAGAAAAATGTAGTTTCTTGTATATATTACATTATGATTAAAGAATAGAGTTTGATATTGCTTTGATTACAGTAAAGTGACCTTAGTATGTATGCGTGTCTGCAGAAGCATGTAAGTCCGAGCCAGATTCCGGTCCGTGCTTCGGAATGTTGCAGCGCTTCCATTACAACTCGTCTATCATGACCTGTCAGATGTTCACCTATGGAGGCTGTATGGGGAATCAGAACAACTTTGTGACCGAAAAGGAGTGTCTGCAGAGCTGTCGCACTGAGGGTGTGTGTGTGTGTGTGTGTGTGTGTGTGTGTGTGTGTGTGTGTGTGTGTGTGTGTGTGTGTGTGTGTGTGTGTGTGTGTGTGAGAGAGACTGGTATTTTTGTGTGTGTGGTCCAAATGCCCAGCTTAGTGACCCAGCACACAATTCAGCTGTCTTGGTGTGGTCCTAATATATACACTGTATTTTGTCCATCTAGCTGCCTGTAGACTGCCCATTGATGCTGGTCCTTGTAAAGCATTCATAGACCTGTGGGCCTTCGATTCTTCTGCGGGAAAGTGTGTGTCCTTAAAATATGGAGGCTGCAAGGGCAATGGCAACAAATTCTACAGCCAGAAGGAGTGTGAGGAGTACTGCGGAGTTATGTTGAGAAATGGTAGGACACACACATTACACTGGAGGACAACAACCACTCTTTTTTCATTAAAGGCACAATATGCAAGATTTCTTTACTATCATATCCAAAAACCACTAGAACAGTGTTATATATTTTGTTGACTTGTGTACTTACATTATTCGAGATGTTTCCAAGAATGTTTAAATCCAGAGAAATACCCGATTTTAACCAGGACATGGACCGTTTCCGTGCGTTGCCTATCAATGACATTGTACCTGCGTTACCCTCGATTTCCAGTTTTATTTTGTAGAAACCATGGAAACACCAAAGACGCTTTAATATATTATATGTTTTATTAGACAAGGGAACAATTGTTTGGATACATTTATTGACCGAAAACAAATTATTTTTATATAGCTCAACACGTTTAGTCTTATTTGCTTGATTTTCCGCAACTGCATTTTTTCACCACGTCTCATAAGCAATCGCTTCAGCGTTCAGCACTCGGTCCTGCTCTGCTTCATACTATAGTAACGTTAATAATCTCATCCATGAACATGATTTCTACCCGAGTCCCATCCCGATTCTTTTCCACCGACTGTGAGGTGAAGAAGACAACTCCCTAGATTCGTGGTCAATCTCAGCGTCTTCAAGCTACGCCTTTGTTTTGAATAGGCGACCTCTAGCGGCGAAAAATTACATATTGTACCTTTAATATAATTTCTATTATAACTAAAACTGTAAGGACAGGCCCATATTGTGATGCTTGTCATTTTGTTGTTATTGATTTGCAGGAGATGACGAGTTTCTCACAGTGAACTGAGAATAGTGTGAATAAGAAAGGAGCATTACTTTGTTTAAAACAGAAAAGTGCAACATGGATCAGTTTCCAACAGGCATTTACTTCAATAACACAATAAATAGAAACCTGTTCAATTTTCTGGTTGTGAATTTTTTAAGGTACTGAGCTTCTGTTTGGGTATTTTTTTATATATTTTTTTTAATGATTGGGATGTGCTCTCTTTTCTTCTTACTGGATAATTTCTTACAATTGCCCCTGGTTTCCCCTACTGACAGTGGCCAGGAGAGGTCAGTGTTGTCTACTGAAGGACATCTTCTTACCAGCTCTAGTTTTTGGAGTTGTGTGAAACTGCCTGCTGATCTGATTTCACTGCTGATCTGATTTCACTGCTGATCTGTGACCAGTTTTATAGGTCTTGTAATAATACTGAAGCATTACGTCCAGGCATATGAATCTGATCCTGTATACGGGCAGTTTGGTAGTTTGGTGTAATGGTAGTTTGAGTATAGCCCCCAGCAGCCCTGCCAGGCTTCCTGCCCGCTGTTTCTCAGAATTCACGGCTGGTGATGTTGCTGTGAGAATGCTGGGAATATCCGGAGAGGAAAAAGGAACTGACGGCTTTCAGTGACCTTCCGGCCAGGGCCACATCACCTGCACACACACACCCTCACACAGAAACAAATGCACTGAAGCCATAGACAAGCATGTACAGTGGCTCCAAAAACTATTTGGACACTTAATACATGCCTAAAATGTCTGGATTTCATTGCATTGGTTACAAAATATCAAACCAAGTCTGTGCTCAAATGTTGCTGGAGCTTTTCTCAGAACTTCACTTTCCTGAACCATTTTTGCTGGCTTTTTAGTGGCTGTGTGAAGTCAGTTCATGCTAGTTTTCAAAGTAACCACCAACCATGTAGTTCCACTAACCACGATCCACTAACGTTTGACAACTACAAAAGTGTCCATAGTATTAATACAATGAAAGATGTGTACTCAAGATCTTGTACACAAGATGTGGACTCATACAAACACAAACAACCTTATTTACCAACACATGCTGATGCAGCAAACACAAACCCACAAAGCTACAGCACACTATTTTCAATGTTTTTTTTCACAAATGCATTTTCAGTTTTACACAATCGCACATACAGTGCAATATCTGAACTTCACATTCACACTCACTTATCAAACGCCACAGATGTTTGCACAAAACAATTTAAGCGGCTGCCCCTGTCTTGACTACCGTTTTATTTCAAACCCACATCCACCTACTGTGTATAAATGATTATTAGTGGTTTATTTTTAGACATGCTACTTGCGATTTGTACTTGTTGGGGTTGGGGATTTTGAAAAATTATGTGTATCTCATCCTGCACTTTTTGTGCAGTGGACATGAATGACACCTCAAATTGTGTTTTTATTTTTACCACCCTGAACACCATAGCAACTGCATAGCAACGCCCTGGAAACCATCCAGAAGTCAGCTCAAGTCAACTTTATTTATATAGCACTTTAAGCGGCGGTGATAAACAGGAAACTAATGAATCAATGATGCAACCAGAGTTCAAGTCTGCTGTAAAGAAGCTCTACAAAGAAAATAGTGTCATTGTTTAGCTGAGGTCAGTTTAGGCAACTGCATAGCAACGCCCTGGAAACCATCCAGTATACTTTAGCAACTCCACAGTATTAATACAATGAAACAGGGTGTGTATAGTAACACCATGGAAACCATCCAGAACACATTAGCAACTGCATAGCAACACCATGGAAACCACCTAGATTACTTTAGCAACTGCATAGCAACACCCTGCAAACCATTCAGAACACCTTAGCAACTGTTTAGCAACACCCTGAAAACCATCCAGAACACTTAAGCAACTCCACAGTATTAATATAATCAAACTGCACAATATGTGTATAGTAACCCCCTGGAAACCACCCAGAACGCTTTAGGAACTCCACAGCATTAATATGATAAAAGATGTGTATAGTAACACCCTGGAAACCATTCAGAACACCTTAGCAACTGCGTAGCAACACCCTGGAAACCACCAAGAACACCTTAGCGACTCCACAGAATTAATATAATCAAACTGCAGAAGATGTGTATAGTAACACCCCGGAAACCATCCAGAACACTTTAGCAATTGCATAGGAACACCAGCATCATGATGGAGAGTTTTACAAAGGCAAGCACTACTCTCCCTTTCCTCAAAAAATGTATAAAACTACTTTATATCTTATATCTCATTGGTAAATCAATCTGGCACAGCTGAAAGGTGTTAAACATAATTGAGCCTTCTTACTATATACATGTTGAGTCATGAAGTCAGATGAGTCTACCAGCTGTAGAGTTCCAGCAAACCTTTGATGTGCATGTTTCCCACAGTGTTGCAGTGGTCAGGGTAAATGAAGGATACATAAGGTATCTTGTGTGTCTTTGTTGTGTGTATGCGTGAGACTGGGGCAAGTTTGTGGTGCTTCTTTGCTGTGGGAAGACTGCTGATGTGTAAATATGAAAAGAGTGTGTGAGCGTCTGCATGTGTACATGTGTCATGTCTGTTGGCAACTCTGAAAAACTGTTTCAGACCGCTGAACAGGATCAAAGCCAGTCAGCTTAGACAGAAGGGTTCACTTCTCCTTCGAGATACACACATGGTCACACACATATACATTTTCACACACATATTCAATCACACCCAGACTTTCCCACAGAGGGCCAAGTTGAGTGCGCAGCTATGCGGAATTGCATAGCACACACACACACACCTTTTAAAGGTATGGTTCACAGAAAAATTTAAAATTCTCTCATCATATATTCAACCTCATGTCATTCTAAACCTGTGTGACTTTTTTTCTTCTTCTGTGGAATGTCTCTGTTTTTCATTGAAAGCTAATGGGGTCCAATGAGTTTCGTTGTATGGACAAATACTATTTTAAAATATCATCTTTTCTGTTTGACAGAAAAAATAAAGTCATGGAGGGTTGTAATGACATGAGGTTGAGTAAATGTTCTGTGTGAACTATCCCTTTGTCCTCCTTCCAGTTCCCATCCATTAAAATTCCATGGAAAAAGTCTTTAGAAAGTCATGCGGGTTTGGAACAAAATAAGGGTGATTAGATGATGAAAGAATTTCATTTTGGTTTGAACTAATTCTTTAAACCAGTTTTACTATGTCAATACACGCATCGCCACAAGCACTCATTGCCGAAAAACATAAACCACACAGATTGTGATTGACCAGAGATGAATTGCACCTCTCTTTCCCATAGCAATTAAACACAAATTCAAGCAAAAAAAGAAAACATGGACCGGGTGCTTGGATTTCTTTCTCCATCTCTTTACAGGCTTTGAGCTCGACTGTGACCACAGCAAGAGCAAAAGCGCTGATTGGTCATTGAGTGTCCACTCAAGCACATTTGTCAGCTTGGTTGTGTACATAATGAAGCCCTCAGCAGGTTAGAATTAACTTTGTCAAACACTTCCCTTGCATATGATCAAAGCTATGCCCTCTTCCTGTGTAGATTTGACCTTCCTTTCATGTCTGACTGCTTCTTTTATTAAACATAATAACTTAGCAATGAATTGGCAATATCAGACTTGTTCATTTTATTTCACATTTTAGAAGTAAACGAAAAATGTCAGGTAGACGGAGAAGTTTTTAAAGGTTAAAGGTGTTTTTTTTCTGTTAAAAAACCTGTAAATAATTGTACCTTTAGGGCTACAACAGCTTGTGCCCTTAAAAGGACAACTTGATACCTTATCTACCTCTAAAAGGTGCATGTTAGTAACCTAGAGTAAAGAATTTACTTTAAAAGGTACTTCTATAAACCTTTTAGGGATAAATAAGGTACACAGATGCCCCTTTAAGGGTGCTGCCCCAGTGAAAAGCTGCTGTACCCTTTAAGGTAATTTTTTTCTAAGAGTATGCCAAATGAATCTGTTTTGGCAACTATAAACAAGTCATCTGTGCAGTACATTGAATTATTTGTAGTTGATCTAAAAGAGAAATCCGATCATCGATGCAAATATTTTACTCTAATTCTTTTAGCCACTGCAATGCCCCTTGCATGTGGTGCATCATGAATTGTATTTTGACATATTTTGGAAAGTAAAATCATGTAAAATTGAACTTTTCAATTCATTTTGTTTCTGATGAGCTAAAGGTGGAAAAACACAAACAACAACAAACGATCCTAGGACATATACTTGACCACATCAGGAACACTTTAGCAACTCCACAGCATTAATATACTCAAACTGCACAATATGTTTATAGTAACACCCTGGAAACCATCTAGAACACTTCAGCAACTGCATAGCAACGCCCTGGAAACCAACCAGAACACTTTAGCAACTCCACAGCATTATTATATACACAAACTGCACAAGATGTGTATAGTAACACCCTTGAAACCACCCAGAACACTTAAGCAACTCCACAGCATTAATATAATCATACGGCACAAGATGTGTATAGTAACACCCTGGAAACAATCCAGAACACCTTTGTAACTGCATAGCAACACTCTGGAAACCAACCAGAACACTTAAGCAACTCCACAGCATTATTATATAATCAAACTGCACAAGATGTGTACAGTAGCACCCTGGAAACCATCCAGAACACTTAAACAACTGCAGAGCAACACCCTGGAAACCAACCAGAACACTTTAGCAACTCCACAGCAATGCCCTGGAAACCATCCAGAACACTTAAACAACTGCAGAGCAACACCCTGGAAACCATCCAGAACACTTAAACAACTGCAGAGCAACACCCTGGAAATCACCCAGAACACTTTAGCAACTGCATAGCAACGCCCTGGAAACCAACCAGAACACTTTAGCAACTCCACAGCATTATTATATACTCAAACTGCACAAGATGTGTATAGTAACACCCTTGAAACCACCCAGAACACTTTAGCAACTCCACAGCATTAATATAATCATACGGCACAAGATGTGTATAGTAGCACCCTGGAAACAATCCAGAACACTTTAGCAACTGCATAGCAACACCCTGGAAACCACAAAGAACACTTTAGCAACTCTACAGCATTAATATAATCAAACTGCACAAGATGTATAGTAACACCCTGGAAACCACCCATAACACTGTAGCAACTGCATAGCAACACTGTGTAGACCACTCAGAACCCCTTAGCATCATGATGGGAGAATTTTACAAGCACCACTCACTTTTTCCTCAGAAAATGTATATTTTGGAAAGTAAAATCATGCAAATTTGAGCTTGCAAGCATCTGTGAAGATCAATCAAAAGTGTAAGATGGACCTTAAATAAGTAAGAAAACCTGGTAGGGGTTTCTAATGTTTTTACCCCTCTCTGTCCCCATTCAGTCTTCCCTCGTTGATCCCAACCCCCACTCCTCTCTCCCACCCAGACATCTCTCTCCCTCTCTCTCGCTCTGTCTTGGGCTGTATGGGGCAGCAGAGAGAAGGGGAGATGACAATGGAGAGAAAAGAGGGTTGCAGTTTGGGGGTCTACTGAATAGTCCCATTCAGCCTGCCCAGTCAAACAGAAACGCATCTCCCCACTCACTTACAACCCATAGTTTCACTGCAAACAACCAGGGCTTTATTCCCCACAATCACTTGCCAGCGCACACACTCACGCTTGTGTAGCCCAAAAGGAGTAACGGCATGGCCAGACATACGTACGTACACGCACTCACCCGCAATCAATAGGAGGAGCACTGGGGTGACATACATAGCGAATACTCAGCTACAATGTGGAGCAGAAGTGGAACTGGTGAGCAAGATCTAAAGTGCTCTCCTGCATTCTAGTGCTGTGTCGACATGTACATGGTCACATGGAATAATCACAGAATCAATAGAAGACATGTGAGTGTTGACGTGGCGGTCAAGAGGTTTGTGGCAAGCCGTTGTTTTCAAATGCAGAGGACATTTCCAAACCTGAAAAACTTGCACAGTTCTCAGCAACAAAATAAGTTTTTAAGGCAGGAAAAAGCTTTTGCTGATGGAATTATACTTTTAGCCATGCTTAAAGATGCTTAAAGCTGGCATGAAATGGAAACTCATTTTCTAAATGGATTTTATTGATATTACTGTGAACGATTCATCCACGCATATGTTTCTTCCTGACCTTTTTGACCTTGTAATTTTTTATTAAAATGTCATAACTTGATCTTCCTGTGAAATTACAGTCTTCTCTCTGGTGACATATATCAGATACTGTATTCTCCAATCATTTAATCTGCTTAAACCCCGCCCCTTTTCTTATAATTGAATGCAATAGCATTAAGATCTGCCTTTATCCAATCAACAAACGATGGATAGAACAATGTCCTGCCCTACTTTTTTTCTTTTTTTTTTCGATAATCGTTTCACTTGGATATATGTCACAATACGGAAGAAAATATTAGTTGCTACTTGAATTTTATATTTAATTTTTTTATTGGTATTTAGCAAGACAACACATAATGAAACATTCACTTAAAAGTAAGAAATTACAGATTGTCTCAATTTAAACCCTTCCAGAACCCTCCCACCCACAATAAAAAAATTAAAAAAAAAAAAAAAAAGTAAAAATAATAATAATAATAATAGTAACAATCACAACCAAATAACTGAAAATAAACGAAATAAAATAAACATTCATCTCTCTAGTATTAGTGTTTCCTCTTTCCAGTAACAGTCAATTATTGTGTAATACCATTAGTGTCAGGAGAACACAGTAAACCTTTTATGTATTTTAAGACAGGTTCCCAGGTCTTCTGAAAAGTTTTAAGGGATCCTGAAAGCAGAAATCTTAACTTCTCAAGGTTTATACAATTAAAAACTTCTTGGATCCACCTGTCATGTGATGGGGGAGTCACATGTTTCCATTTGAGCAGAATGGATCGTCTAGCTAATACAGAAGTAAAGGCAATAACCTGGCGAGATGCGATAGACAAGTCAGGTCTCGAAGGAATGCCAAAAAGGGCAGTCAAGGGGTTAGGGTCCAACTCTATGTTAAGAGCATTATTAAGTGTATCAAAAACATTGGACCAAAAGTTTGTCAACCGAGGACAGCTCCAGAACATATGAAGATGATTAGCAGGAGCCTGCTTGCAACGATGACATGCATCACTCATGTCTGGGAAAAATTTTGCCAATCTGGCATTAGTCAAATGAGCTCGGTGGAGCACCTTGCATTGCAATAGACCATGTCTGGCACATATGGATGAGCAATGAACTAATCTTAGAATTTCGTCCCATTGATCATCGGTAATAGAAACACCCAGGTCATTCTCCCACAACTCTCTCAGAGAAACAGTAGGGTCTACATTAAGTGTACTTATTAAGTCGTAAATAACTGAAATTAGATGTTTCTGGCCTGCACCTAACGTGAGAAAATGATCAAGAGGGCATTCAGGCGGACGGTTGGGAAAGTGGGGAAACAGCTTCTGAACAAAGTGTCTAATCTGAAAGAAACGAAACAAATGACTATTGGGCAGATTGTACTTAGCGGACAAAGACGGAAAGGATGCAAACATCCCCTCTTCATACAAATCGCTCAGCTCGACAAGTCCGTTAACTGACCAGATTCAAAAGCAGGGTCAGAGCAAGATGGGGAGAAAAGATGATTATTTAAGATAGGTGTGTGAATAGAAGTTCTGTGTAAACCAAAATGTTTCCTAAACTGGACCCAAATTTTGATAGTGTTAGTGACAATTGGATTATTTGATATTTTACTAATAGCTAGGGGAAGTTGAAAACAAATAGCAGAATACAAAGTGCCTTTCGTTGAAGCAATCTCTGAATGGACCCAAGGAGCATTTATCAGTGTGGACAGAATTGTTCCAATAAAGAATCTTATTAATATTACAAGCCCAGTAATATTGTTGAAAGTTGGGAAGTGCAAGTCCTCCTTTAGACTTGGGGAGCTGAAGAACTGATTTAGTTGCTACTTGAATCTTGACTTTAAGGATACATTTGGGGATGTTTTATGAAATCCATAAGATATAGTATTTATTTTTGCACTTATCAGTTGATTCACAGCGTGCTTTTTGAAAATCTAGATTTTTGCTAATTTTATCATTCGCCAGATGAAAATTGTAATTTGTATTGCTTAGAAAAGTAAAAGATTGCTCTCTTTGCAAAAGACACTGCAGGATCGAAAAAATCTTTAAAAATTTGTTTCTGATGAGCTAAAAGTAAAACAAAATAGGACATAGGACAAATACTTGGGGTATACCTATCACCATCCATTAATAATGCATAATATGGGTGGTGGATTTTTCCTAATTTTATCGTTCACCATGTGAAAATTGTAATTCAGCTTGCTTAGAAAAGTAAAAGCACAGCTCTTCTGAACAAGCTGAACAATTTGAGGAATCATGTCTGTAGCACAAACAGCGTGAAACGTTTCTACAGTGTCGTTATTGCACTAGTTTTAGTTCATCCATACTTTTCATGGGACAGATTAGTTCACCTTTAGTGAAATCTGATTTTCGGAAATCTGATGTTTTCCACACAACGATGAACCCAGACATGGACGATAGTCGCATCAGAGCGTCCAGCTGGGTGAGGTCAGTGCCCTCTGGTTACAGAGTCCTGAACATGTGTAGAGAGGAGAAAGTCTGACCCCAGTGCTCGCACCCTACTCCTTAACCTCAGCTCTATGTGTGTGTGTGCGCAGGGGAGCGCCCTGCCCTTGAAGCCTGTTGCACGAATGCGTCGCTGACCAGACATGCCCTCCTAAACACACACTCACACACCCACACCCTCCCTCTTTATGGTCTGTTCAGGAATGAGGCAAACAGCAGTGAATGAGACGCACAATAGCAGAACAAAAGGTGCAGGCAGCAGGAGGGTACAGCGATGTGACAGGGTGAGGGCTGTGTGTACGTATGCATGTGCGCGTGAGTGTTAATGCGAGTATGCTCCATATGGGCGCTCCCTCGCGCAAAAAGGCAGATGTCACATGAGTGGCCCCGCCCTGCAGGCCATTGGGTCACGCCGCTCGGGGACACGTCTAAATAGCTGAGCAGGAGCGAGGATGGGGCCTCTCCCCAGCTGCCTGCTCCATATACACATAACCATATTCGTGCACCCTCTCCCATGCACTAAAGCGCCGTGTTCCCCTCCTGCTTTGTTAGTGCTCTTTTTTATTTTTGTTTACATCTCCATGCTGATTTCTGCTCGATTGTCCTCTCTCTATCATGCTTACCATGCACACACTTTTCTCTCTCGTGGTATGAACATTACACTACATGTTTGTTGTGAAGTAGGGAAGTTTAAAATGGTTTATTGTCATTCCAATGATATACAGTAAAACAGCAACATGCTCTGTAGTACAAAGAAAAATGCTGTTTGACCAGTGCAGCCTTGCAAATTATACAGACACGATAAAGAAATCACTGTAAACAATTCAAGCACACACACACACAATACATCATGGCATAATTTTTGAATAACTTTCGATTCACTATAAGTTTATGTACGTGCCAATTTCCAACAAAACACAGACATTTGATGCAGTTTCACTCACCGCCTGCGGTTTCGACTCATGACCGGGAACAAACAAACACACTTGGAGAACTCCATTGCTGCACCAGAAAAACAAACTGCATCCACTGTTTCCTTAACGCTGGGTTATTTGGGAAGCTGAACAAGGTAATCTTTCCCTCACAACCAAATAAACATTTCTTTAGTGACATTGATGATTTTGTGGTCTAAAAACAAAAGGACAGCGCTGCCGATGGCTTCAGTAACCCGAACGAAACTTCTTAATGGCCATGCTCTCGCTCGCACATGCGCTCATCCATACAAGCAATTCCACCCTTTATGACATCATACAGGGCCATATTCGGAAAAAGATGTTCCGAAATGTATTCGAATCCTGAAGGAGTGCATTCGGCACAGAAATACTCTGTCATACGTCCATATCGCTTTTTGAAATTGTGGCCATGTTTAGCATGAGCATCCAACTCTTTAACAGTGTAAATAAGTCAGAAAGCATGAAATAGCATTAGATCACCCTTTTAACTCTTTTTACATAAAAAATAAGAATGCAAAAGTAGTATAAAGTGACATTTCACTAGGTTGATGTGTTAAATGAGACGACTTTTGAAACGAGTTTTCATTTTGGCATAATTGGCACTGTGTTTGCACACACACTTGGGTATTTTACATCTGAAAAAAAAAAATGTTAAGGTTTAAAACAAAGATCAGTGTTCACCTAATATAAGCAGTGTTTGGCTTGTTGTTTTCTCCATAAAGTCACTTATAAATATGGATATTTGGGATTATTTCAGAATACAGTCACAGTATTTTGACTTGTTAGTGCTTGACCATATAGCACATTACATTTTAGCTGCGTCATTGTTATTTAGCAAGATGATGTTTCTTACGGTTGCTGGTCATTATTGTAGGTTTGTTTTGTCAGACTAGTTTAAATCTTTTAATAGGAAGATCTTGTTTCATAAAGTTTACGGCATATTCACAGATTTTCGTCTGTCTGCAACATTCTGAAATGTTTCATGGATGAAAGTAACTGTAAATGAGCGTATGCCTAATTAAAGTCATAGATAAGGATCAGTAGTGGATAATTGACTGCAGTTTCTAGCCAGAATGATATTCAGGCCTTTGATCGGGAAATCCTATTTTATCAACTACAGCAACAGGAGAGATGGTATAGGTGTGAGCCGACACACACACTGTGTTAAGGATAAAGTTTGCTTGAAGAAGGGCAGGAATATTGTTAAACTTCTCACATGCCTTTTTCGTTATTTTGATATTTTTCAGCTCTAGTTTGTTATGATGATACAGAGTTGTCCCTATGATTCCCTGTCATTTCCCCATCTCTCTATTCCTGGGGTTCATTAGCATAGCAGCTGCTGAGTGCAGTGTGTGTGAGGTGGAGACGGCTGGTGTGTGTGTGTGTGAGTATTGGAGGGGGTAAGTGTACGGGGGATCTAATCAATGGTGGTCCGTCTGGGAGCTGAATAGCGATGAAGCAGAATCCAGCAGGCTGGACAAAAAAAAGAGGAGAGCATAGAATAGAACGAGCGAATGAATGTGCTTGTCACTGTGTGCTTGAAAAAGCCCAGAGCGGAGCGAAAGAATGAAAGAGAGTTCAAACAGGAGAGGAGGGTAAGGAAGGACAGGCCTTGCCACCTGTCTCATTCTCTCTATATTTCTCCTTGTGGTTTTCAATATGAGAGAACTGTTTTACATATTTAACAACATGCATTAGTGGGTTTCTCATGTTAAACAAAAGTGAGCCGTTTTCCTTTGCTTGTTCAAGATCACTTTTTGAAATCTAGATTTCTGCTTAAATCACCTGTTAGTCAGTCTAGTGCATATACATCTTTTTTTAAATGACAAAAGCAGTGAAAATCAGTCAGTGAAAAAAAATAATAATAATAAATTTAATTGCAAATTTAATGAAGCAAAAAAAGAGAAAAATATGTCTGCACAATTGATAATATATTAATGTTTATACATTTTAATTTATAACCTAATTGTTTAATATTATAATTTATATCAAAATGATTAATCAAGAGCTAATTATTTCAAATAAAGTTACGTAAATTTGATGCTCCAAAACTGATTTCAATGTTGGTCTGAATAAAACCATTACATCTTTAACACTATAGCTCATTCCCACCAGCAGATGAGTGCATTTATAGGATTAGACTGTGTTTTGAAAGGAACTTTTCCTTGTAATAGTTGTGGTCATGACTAAGCCATTGCAACAATCATTCATCTTCATTCCCTTCTGGATATAATGTTCCTCTTCTTCTGAGAATTCGCAACTATTTTGCCACCACAAACATGTTTTTCTCTGCATGTGTGTACTTGCACCAGGGCAAGCGAAGTTGTGGGGCCTTTGTGGAATTGCATACGAAAGTATGTGAAAGTACTGACATGAATCTGTCCGTGCAAAGAGGTCATTTTGATCTCAGGAGCACTTGCGGTGGATTTCCAGAACTCTGAAGGTACAGGAAAACAAAACATTCCTGTGCACCTAATTACAAACAAAAGAGGAAAAACCTCCAACTCAAAGCCTCCACTTCACATTCTCCGCACTAGAAGAGGAGCATGTTTCCTTCTCGCTCTCAAGTACATTCACAAAATTCTTTTTCACATTGTTGGGTTTACACGTCCCTCCCTCTCTAGCTAGCGGTGGGGGAAGGCTAGTGCGCAGTGCGACGGGACTCTGTTAAAATCATTTCCAAATTCCTGCAATGATGTGTGTCGGGACTGAGGCACATGAAGAATCTATTAGGGGGCCTCTCTATTGCACTCTGGGACGGTGGCCAACTCAGCCGCCGGACAATGGAAATCCAGCTCAACAATAACATCCTGCCCGGGGAATGGAGGGGAGCATGGAGGGGGGTGGAAACAGAGAAGGATGCCATTGAGGTCACAGTCTTCTAGTGAGGGTTGTCTTCAAAGCATGCAGTAAACTAGGTTTACCTGCAGAAAACACCAAGCAGTTTCCTTGTGTTCTGCTGCAGTTCGGATTACCGTTGCAACAAAGCAGCCCCAGGGTGATGTCAGATAAAGTTTTGGGCTTTTTTGTGAATTTTTGAAATGCAGAAGCTGGACATTCCACACTTTGCACTAACAAATCAGAACAGAAACAGAAATCATGAACGCATTAAATGCAGAATACATTACTTAATTTCTTTGGAATTTCTTTTCGCATGAAAATGAACAATCAAAGTGCTTGATATGTGTTTTCAAGTTTGTAAAAGTATGAAGAAACATGAGACTCCCAAAGAACAGAAGGGCAGAGAGCTGCTCCATGCCCAGAGTAACATAAAACCCACGCAAACACACAGGGAGGGGATCTGTCTTTAAAACAAAATTACCCACAACCCCCTGCACTCTTTTATCCAGCATATGAAAGGACTAGGCCAAATGAATGACAAAAAGGAGAGAATGGAGACTGGGGTCAGGTTGGCTCAGAGAGGAGGCCCAAACCAGCCCAATTCTTCCTTAAAGATAGAAAGAAACTCTCACAGCCACACATTGAGGAAGTTTTAATTATTTCTTTACTGGCTTGAACACACACACATAAAAACAAAAAAAAACAAATACAGCACTCATATTCTCACCACACATGAATCACAGTGTTACAAATGCTCAAAAAATGACAAACAAAACAGACACACAAACAAATAAAAGAAAGAAAGAAAAGATAAAGTCAACACAAAAGCACATTCGCATCACTCATAAAACTTTTGTTCGCTGGAGACACAAGATGAAAAATAACTTGGTCCACGTAAAAGAAAAAATACAACAGCACTTTTACTCATTCATATACACCTATCCAGTCATTTAACCCCCATGCCATAAATGTTATGACAAATGGTGGGGTAAAACAACTATACATCGTGCAATTTATTTTTGTTACAATGATCTTACCATCACAAGTATTAATCCCCTTTATTAACATCAGGAGGAGAGCACTTCAAATAAGAAAGTGCTCTGAGATATCAGCGTCTATATATCCACATATATACCATATATGTATACACATACACCCGATCACAGAGATACAAACATCTTTGCAAACGTAATGTTATACAACGTAACACACAAAAAGAGACAATATAACCTGGAGCTTTTTCTTTATACAATAGTATTTTGTTGTGTTCCTTTTTTCTATTTAGAAAAAATAAAATGTCGACCTGAAGTCAACGAATTAACAACAGTCATCAGTGCAATATTTTCAACAAGAGTAAAAATATCAAGTTTAAGACAAGCGATGCATATTTGTTCTGCTTATACCAATCGAATAGATGATCGTGAGAATCACATCTGTTGTATCTCCAGGTGTATGAGGAGTTCCTGGTTTGTAACCAGGTTGAGCGACAGGGGCTGGAAACATCAGCAACACCACTGAACTGTGGCATGCACAATCACACATGCTCACGCAACTGCATGGGGCTTCTCGCAAAAAAATAATAAAAAAAATGGATCTAACTGATATTTGTCCTCATTCACTCACCGTTGGCCATTGTGTCAAAAAAGAAAAAAACGTACATAAAAGCAGCATTGAAACAAACATCAGGTGCCATGACTCTTAAAGGCGGCAGGCAGTCTTCTGAATGAATCTGTCGATGTTTCCTGCAACAGGAGTCATAGTCTTCTCAATGTTCATATAGTCCTGCTCAGTAGTAACTATTGGTAAGCCTCAGCTCCTGCAGTTACCCGACCAGGCACTAGGGGGCGTAAAAGGCTCCACATTTATGTGCAACAAAACTCCCTGCATTTAATAGTCATGCAACGCATTTCACTTTTTGTAACTAAAATGGAAACAAAAAAATGACAATGCAAAATTAAGCAAATAAAACCTACATATACAATGTCTTAACCATGCTTGAAAGGAAAAAATGTTTTGAATAACCAATGGATCTTAATTTTGGTTTAAGGAGATAAATTGTCCCGAGTGAAGATTATAAAAAAACGAGAATGGCAATAAGAAAACATCAAGTAAAATGACCCAAACAGGGTCTACTGATTCTGTTGAGCACTAGCGGGTAACTGAGAAGTGTTAAGGAGAAGGCTTGAGGAAGAGAGCATATGATATTGTCGAATACTTTCAAGTCGAGGTAGCTGATGCAGAGAACCAAAATAAAAGTAGAAGGGGACACATTTCCCGGGGAAGAAAAAAAAAATTGTACACGTGGGGGGGCCGTGGAGCGGAATCTCCACGCGGGACAGTTTAGCCTGTAACGAGTCCGAAGCAGCTTTAGGTCACCCTACATACTTTTACACTTAGGCTATAGTCTTAAAAATAACCACAACATAATTTAAATGCATCATCTCAATGTACCTTCATAAATAAAAAGACAAACCCAGCCTGTATTCACAGTGATGACCAGGGTGTTAATTCAAAATACTGAAAGATTATAAAATGTGTCCCAAAGGCGACTTTCCTGACGTTTTGATACAAAAAAAAAGCGAAAGCAGCGGTTTTTAGTAACACGTTAACCATAGGCATGGGTCGCACTGGCCTGGAAGCTGTGTGGAAGCTAGTGAAGGCAGAGCACGATAGACTACTTGTACAGAGAAACACAGTAAAGCTATGTGTACAGTACTTAAGAATTGTTATTTCGAGGACATATTTCAGCACTGGTCACCAATGCCACACGATCTGATTGATGAAACGACTTACGGTTTGTATTAAAAGACAGTGTTCAGCCAAAACAGAGGATGGTCTTCGTTCTGGAGTTCACCTCTTTCAACTATTCCAGCATTCAGCCACAGCATCAAGTGCCATCTCGATTTCTCCAGGTGGACAGGTCAACAGGTCAAGCCCTGGTAAAGCCACACAGTCCAGATCTGATGACTTAAACATTCAATAAAAAGCTATAGTACCAACGCACATCCCAAACAGTTTCTCGTCGCCAGATCTGACCATATACTCACGGGAAAGAAAAAGGCTACAGCCCTCATTTGGTTTTAAGGTACAAGGGAACTTCGCCGCCGTCTGTCAAGCTTGGCAGATCAATGCTAGAATTTAACGAGCCCGGTCTTTCCGCGTGTTTCTACCGGATCACCGCGCGCCGGAGGAGTACTTGGCCTTGGTGATGAGGTATAACACGATGTCTTGGTGTCCTCCAAAAGCGGCGATGTGCAACGCGCTCCATCCCTCTCGGTTCGCCAGGCGAATATCGGCTCCGAATTTCACCAGCAGTTTCACGAGCTCCAAATTCCCGTCGATGACCGACTGATGCAGCGCCGTCTGTCCCTCGGGACCAAAGGAGTTGACGTTAAACTCGCAGTTGGTCATGTTCTGCAGCAGTGAATGGAGCTCTTTCGTGTTGCCTTTCTTCACCGCCTCCTGGAAGACTCTTTGTGGCGCCGAGCACGTCGATATATCCGCCTGGCTCATGATGCTTTAAACCGCCTCTTGTCGCCTTTACCGTCTCTAGTGCTTATTCACGGCTTTACTGGACTTAAACCAGTTTAGGCGCGTGAGACTAGCGTATATCCCAAAAA
Organism: Gobiocypris rarus; assembly: GCA_023029165.1. Taxonomy (NCBI): domain Eukaryota; kingdom Metazoa; phylum Chordata; class Actinopteri; order Cypriniformes; family Gobionidae; genus Gobiocypris; species Gobiocypris rarus. Next base: position 14,211,761 of record CM040922.1, read on the forward strand.
GGACAAGTAAACGACACACTTGGTGTGTAAATGCAGTCACTGACTATGGTATATATCCAAAGACCTAGCGAGAAAGTTCAATGTTCCACAAGGTGTAAGTCTCCGTGTGTATGTGTGTGTGTCTCTCTCTCTCTCTGTAGCAGCACCAGGTTATGGTAGAATAGAGTTATTTAGTGTGAGAAAGGAGGCGTGTGAACGGCGGTATCTCCGGTTAAGCGCATCGAGGGCCGTTAGGTTTTAGAGACGTCTGAGGTAATTTACCTCAGGAAATGCGTCTCTCGCGTCCCGCTGTGGTTTATTTGGCAAGGGTGACTGAAATAAACACAGAAACTGTTAAAGGACTATTCCACGGTATCGGGTAGTTACACCCTAAAACTGAACAAGTAAAGATGTACTTGCCTCTTTACGTTTGGACGGGTGAAGTGACTCAAAAAACTGCCCGCTTGCCCGCTACTGTTTGTCCGTCGCGCGGTCCCGGTAATTCTCTGCCCAGAACTGCGTTGCCAGGGGGGTATTTTAGACGAACTGCTTTGCATAACAAAACCTCTCTATAGAATCAAGTATTGTGGAATGGGAGGGGTTGTGCGATGCCGATTGGCTGAGGGGTTGGCTTGGGGGAGTGGCCACGCGTTGAAACGGAGAAATGGGCGTGTCTCGATGTCCAAACATCCCACAGTAATAAAACGACGGCGTTATTATGTGTTAATATGCACACATTCAAGAGAGATAATATTTAAACTGATATAAACAACCACTTGAAATATGAGCATAAGACAGCAAGGCTTGGGTTGGGCTTTTCATTTAGGCTACAAACCGACAATATTTGTGTTACATCTATTTTGCCAAAAGCAAACCGTAAGCAATATGGGATGATATCTCGAAGTATTAAATGCAGTTCCCACTATAGAAGACAATATTCACATGTTATTATAAAACAAAAAGAGAGACCCACTTTGCATGTTCTAAACATTTTCTCTGAAAAGCAGAGAAAAAAAACATATTTAAGCAACACCAATAAAGCAGAAGTCATTGTCAATTTGTTGACAGGCAGGAATAGGAAAAATCCGATTTGGCATTTCTTTTCTTTTTTTTTAAACTGCAATTTAGATCAAATCGGATTTTTCCTATTCCTACCTGTCACCAAATTGACAATGACTTCTGCTTTATTGGTGTTGCTTAAATGTAACACGAAACACCTTTCTCTGAACCATTAGACTTCTCAAGCAACATTTCCAGCTGTTTAAAGTCAATAACAAGGTCTGTGCGACTTCCTGTGCGCGTCCACAGAGGTGTGCCTCGCGCTCGGTGTACAAATTCCCGGCGCGAAGCATGCGCCCTAAAGTCAAACCTGAAAATTCAGCCCACTCTGCGCATGCGCGAGGCAGGAAACTGAGTGACACGCATAGCAGCTGTACCGTGGGAACCGGACGACTGCAATTTCTGCGCAGAGCATTCGCCTTTCCTCACACGCCGCATTTTGGCGTGGAAAGCCACACACACGCACTATACTGTGCAACCGTTTGCTCCATTTGTACAGAAGCTTCAAACATTTGATCTGCCAAACTGTTGTTTCTCACTTATAACCGCTTCGTGCGGTACTATAACCTGCACGTAGGCTAGAGTGCCGTTCGCACAGTAACTACGTGCCGTTCCCACAGTAAAGTGACTTTTTTTTCATATCGCATAAGACTGTTAAAAATAATTTGACACAGGGGTGAATTCAGGTTTGGGACACTTTCCCATTTATCTCAATGGCAAAAAGGGTCTCAATCAACCTGAATTAACCCATAAATTGACAAAGTTCCTTAAATATTAAACAAAAAATACCAAATTTACGCTTGTTATATTATGGTCATGACTTCATTTCCACAGTTCCTTATTACTGCAGTTTTAACATATGTTAGGCAGTAAAAGCGAAATGGGAGCGTATCATAATATGTTACAATAAAACATATCTTTGCAAGACTAGTTTGTTTAACCTCTGTAAAAAAAAAAAGGACCCATTATATTAGGTGGCCTTAACTAGCCTACTATGTACTAACATTTAAATTTAAAATTTAATATAAGGCACTTATTGTGTACATATGTTTTTACATTGTTAAAAAAATTATGTAGCCTACATGTAATTACATCTCTATCCTTAAACTTATACCCATACCACCACACCTCTCCCTATTTTACCCGTATCCCACCTCAATATTAGCACAAGTGGTTTGCAATACAATATGAACACAATAATTACATAGCACTTATTTTTTGATGTAAGTACATAGTAGTTAAGGCCACCTAATATAAAGTGGGACCAAATAAAGTACTCAGAATTACTTTATTCACTTAAGATGATCACTTGCTATCAAATGAAATACAAGACTGGTAAAAATCTGACAAATCAATATGTTGCTTGAGGGTGCAACTAATGTGAAAATGTGTTTTACAAAAGTACAATATTAAATTAACTTCAACCAAAGCTAAAAGAAGTTGAAGTTCAGACTAAATGTTTGATTTCCCCAATATAATGTGTGTAAAATTAAAACGTGATAAAATCTGAATGTGTCCAAGTATTACTCTATACATTGCAAATTCATTCATTTGAAATGTATGCATCATAAAGTCGGCAGTAGGAATATGCATGTTCAGGCTTTAAATTCAACACTCTGCTTGGTTTATGGTTGCATTTCAGTGTTTTTCAAGCCAACTCCCAGTTATCCAAAAATTAAAAACTATGGGTAAAGTTTCACCTACACTTACGAAGAGTTCACTAATCCTTGGTTATGTGTCAGATATCAAGTTCTCACGTTAACATTATTTTTGTACATGAAACTCAAAACTCAAAAATAAACCGTGCGGAACCAGACTTCACACATATAAACACTGGTTTAACATGTGGAAGTAATAACTTGTCCACATTATTAATTATTTGTAGTATTTTATCCTAACACGTCTTTCCCCCTCCATCATATATCCTTTTTTTAATATCTTGTGTGTGAATACTGAATTTCAGGCATTCTGTTCTGAGACGTACCAGATTAGTATGCTCACAAATTATATTTCAACTGGCTAAATCATAAAGCTTCGGGAAATGTTCTTTCCCAAGCTAAACTTTCCCATGATTTAAAAGAATGAAGCGATGTGCACTTGTGTGGTATTTGACCATGTGTGAAACAGAAGTGTTCTTTAAGACCTGCCAGGGTAGGGCTAAAATATCTCAGCACATCTGTTGGCTAATCAGTAAGATGTGTCCGTGTGCTGGCCTTTTGGAAAATATTTGCTGAGAAAACTGAGGGCCTCTCCCAGTGGCCAGTTATCTCTGGACCCGGGAATTTGCACAATTTCTGCTACTTAGATTTTCCTAAAGTGGCCCCAAAAAGCTTTGACAGTCGAGGCATGCTGAAAATGCATGAAATTCACTGCTATTAATAAAAATATAAACTAAGTGGAATTTGGGAAAAGCCAATGCAATCTGAATTTTGTGTTTTGTGGAGGTGTAAACAAACCAGGTTTAATCTGAAAGGCATTCGGAGATTTAGATGCCGCAGAGATTGACAGCTTTTATGGCACATTAATCTTTCGTAAGACATCTGTTTGATAAGGCATCTGTAATTAATGTTCTATTTATTAAAACCAAGTAAATCTCATCAAATTAGTGTTAAGCATTGTTTAATGTTATTCTAAACTAATAACTAAAGGCAGAATCAATTTAAACAATATATATTTTATTTGTGAACTGATGTGTAGCTGTTATTTTTAAGTCGACTTATTTTCAGAACATCAGTCATCATGCTTGGTAATCACATGGTGATACACTGAAAAAAAACCAGTCATGTTTTCAGGCCATTTCAAGTTTGATTTTGACGTGACAGCAGTGATATCTAAGGGGCTGAGCTGTTTGCTTTTCATTAGGGTTGCTTTTAATTAGGGATTGTGCTTAAACACAATCATTTTGTTCATTCAGACTGATTCACAAACGCAGAACGTGCACAGAAACAAGAGGAGGGATTTATCGCACGAACCAATCATATTCAATCATAATGATCATATCCAATCATAGTGCAATGGAAGCATGTGACTTTCCCCCATTCATTCTTAATTACCCCCCACTAAACCCACCAAAGCATTAGGGGGTCTGTTAAAAGTCAATGGGCTCAGGGGAGGCAAAAGCGACACGGACTTCCACTGTAACTTCACCTGCTGGTGTCACTTTTTTCAATGTCACATTTTGTAATATTTGCGTTGTTTTATTTTTGTAATATGGATTATTTTCTCATCCTGTTTTTTTTTTGAGGAGGCACTGCCTCCCTTGTCTCCTCCGAGAAAACACCCCTGTGATGAACTACACCTACTCTAAAGGATGCTTGTATGAACTTGAGGAAAAACTGACTTCACACCTACTAAAAATCACCAAGTATAGAGAAAAAAACTCTACACTAATTTCAAAGAAACTGCAAGTAACATTGAATTGAACATGAAATTTTGAAGTAGAAAGACTAAAAATATAAAACCTGAATAGACCCATCTTGGAAACAATTTTTTTTACAGTGCAACATTTGAGAACTGATGATGAAAATCTGTCTGAATACTTTTAGGGTCACTCTAGGGTCAATGAACTTTTTGCAAATACAACTTAGGAAAAGCCCAACAAAGTTTTTTTATCCAACACATATAAATCAAACCTGAAGGGGAATTTTAAGTAACCCAAGTTGATGAAGTCGATATCAAAGCAACAAGCTATAATGAGGCGCTAATCGAGCCTGCGCTGAGAATAGCCTGCGAGCCATTTGCTCAATGTCAGATGTACAGTACTTAACAGGAAGTGTGTCATTCCACCTGGGCCTGTGCCACCGGGTCACATTTATCAGAAATCTAACCCAGTGAGAGCGAGCGAGACAGCAAAAAAACTCCTCCCAGTGTCAACGGGTGCAAAGATGCCTTATTAAAGATTAATACGCGTCATAAAAGCTGGAAAGTCGATCTCTGTGGCATTTAAATCTCTGAATGCCTTTCAGATTAACCCTCATTTGTTCAAATCTAAAAAAACAAAACAAAACAACATTCAGATTCACATGCAGTTCCTTGCAAGATAAAGGGAAAATGAGCAATGAATGCAATTTAAACATCCTACTGAGACAGTACTTTTTTTTTGCATGAACACATGGTATTGAACCATAGTAGGCCTAACTACAAAATTAACCATGGTTTTACTGCAGTAGCATGGTTTAACTATGATTTTACTACAAAATTCACAGTAATTACAAGATTAACCATGATTTTACCTCAATAACAATGGTTTAACTGAATTTTGTAGTAAAACCACATAACCACAAAATAACCCGATTTTTCTACAGAATTTGCATGAACCACTGTAAGTAAAATATTATTACAATGACCATGGTTTAACTATGAATTTTGTACACTCAAAAAAAATGAATTAGTTGCACTCAAATCATACTTGTTAACATTACTTAAAAAACTCATGTAATTAAATTAACTTAAGTTTACTGAGTTGTTTCTACTAAAAATTAGTGTTTGTTCGGTCAACTTAACATTGCTGAGTGAAACGAACAAACTGGCCGGTGGATCTGTAGTTCCCAGCATGCTTTGCAAGGGACTGCATTAGGAGAGTAAATTTAGGGATTAAAGTGTTCTTTTATGTTTTTCAGTAAAAGGAAATATGTTGTTAGTGTATGTTAGTGTTTAAGGTTCAGTTATGTTGGAGATTTAGAGGAGTTTCTGTAATTATGGTTGCCATTATGCAGAAGAGTGGTGCCTGCGTTTAGCCTGTGGGCACTCATTTAATCACATTTATCGGATGGACGTCCTGCCCTCAATTAAGTTATTTTTTATATTTGTTTTTAAACATTCACTTGTAGAAGAAGTAGTTAATTTAATAAGGTAAATTAAATCGGTAAATGTGTTCACCTTAAATAATAAACTTTTATAAATGTAACATAACATTATTAAGTAAACTACACACATAAATATTCAACGCTATCTCACGACCAATTCGTACATATTTTACGAGGTGACTATTTCGTACAAATTTGTACGACCTCACTCATCTGAATTAAATGCGTTTTGCCTAAACCCCAGTGATGGGTAGGTTAGGGGCGGGGTTGAGGTAGGTCATTCATATGAATTCATACGAATTTGCCAACTCATCAAATATGTACGATTTAGTAAAAATCGTATGAATTAAATCGAGTGAGGTCGCATAAATTGCATTTAATTAGCCACCTCGTAAAATATGTACGAATTGCAGTGAGATCGGGTTGAAATATTACGTAACAGTGACAAATTCAAATGGTTTGTATTACTTAAAGAAATTTTGTCAGCTTTACTTGACACTATTTTGTTCATATAACTAAATTGTTATTTGTAAAACTTACTCAATATAGTTGTGTGGAACCACTTGATGCTTCTTTTTTAAAGTAAATTCAACAAATTAATTTGAGTGTAGTAAAACCATAATAATTATAAACACACCATAGCTTTATTCAATAATTATTTATAATAATTTTAGCAATAAAACCATATAACGAAATAACTATGAATTTTATTGTGATTAATAAGATTAATCATGATTTTACAATAACCATGGTTTTACTATGAATTTTGTAGTGAAACCATAGTAACTACAAAATTAATCATGGTTTTACCGTAGCATGGTTTAACTGTGATTCTAGCAGTACAACCATATAACTACCTAAATAACCATGGCTTAATTATATGGATTTTGTAGTAAACCCATAGTAACTACAAGATTAATCATGATTTTACTACAATAACAATGGTTTAACTATGAATTTTGTAGAAAAACCATAGCACATATAAATTAACCATGGTTTTACTACGGTACTAGCATAGTTTAACTGTGATTTTAGCAGTAAAAACACATAACTACCGAAATAACCATGGCTTAACTATTTTTTTGTAGTAAAACAATTTTTTTAGTCAAATCATAGGAACTACAAGATTAACCATGATTTTACTACAATGGTTTAACTGTGCTTTTAGTAGCAAAATCACAGAAACAACAAAATAACCCGACTTTCTACAGAATTTGCAGTTAAACCAAATCAAATATTACCATGATTTTACTACAACAACCATGGTTTTACTATGAATTTTGTAGTAAAACCATAGTGACTACAAAATTAACCATGGTTTTACTACAGTACTAGCATGGCTTAACTATGAATTTAGTAGTAAAACCATAGTGACAACAAAAATAATCTGGTTTTAATACAGAATTTGTAGTAAAATGAGTAACTGCAAAATTAACTATGATTTTGTAGAAAAACTATAATAAACCCCAAACTAAATATTTTTTTTACTATAGTATGTGTGCTGACTCGCTTATACTGTGAGGGTAATAATTAAGCATGATTTTATAAAGAAATCGTTTTGTTTCCAAAATTAAAAACGTGGCTTTTATTGTCACTCTTCACCAACTACCAGCCAAGTCAGTACAGTACAGCACACTATGAATGGAGGCACGAAGGGGGAGCTGTTCAAAGATCAGCCAGCCGGCCCCTGCGCGAGGTTTTTGGCGCCTGAGCCAGACAGTGGAAGGGAGGGGGAAGAGAGCAGGCAGAGGCCCGAGTCACCGGCCGGGGAATCTGTAGGGTTAGCATGACGTCTCAATAGAGGGAGGGCCTTCAGAGTCCAATTCAGCCCCAGTACCACGTGCTCAAGGAGCGTGGGAAAGAGGCGAGCTTTTCTTCCCAGCAAAGAAAGAGCCAGTATCGAATAACAGAACTGCAGAAGAGCCGGGGCGGCCTGAACAGGGCTAGGTAGAGCTCCTACTGCAAGCAGACAAGATTATCTCCAGCTAATGCAAACACGCAACGCTACGGTTACAGTCAACACTTTGATGCTTATATTCAGGGAGCACACATTTAAAAGAGGACACAGATGTAGGCAGCTTTGTTTGAGTGTGACTTTATTGAACTTGGAATGGCAGCGTGAAGGACTGACTGTATGCGGCCCATCCTGTTATGAACTTGCAAATCGTCCTCAAAAACTTGGAAGGAAAACAGCGTCTGGCATGATTTCAGCAGCGCTGTCTTTGGGGAACACAGGCATATTATTTTGTAGTTTTGACAGATTTACAAATGGAGATATGACTTAAAGACTAAACACAAACAATGTCAAGCAAACATACTTTTTGGGGGGTTTTCAGAGATAACTGCAGGAGAGATAACGTAACGCGCAAAACAAGGAAAAAAAAGTCTGAACAAGAGTTGAAATGTCATTATGAAGGGAAACATAAATCCTGTTTTTATTCACAAGTTGTGATGAATCTTTTCATAAAGTATTATTAAAACCATTAACGCTTATATTTGATGAACTTAGGAGGTTTGTAAACTATTTATGGCATTATGTTTATTACTATATTGTGTAAAACAAATGAGCACATCATCATTTAAGAGTTAAATTTGTGCAGAACATAAAACGAAACCTTCCAACGTTTAATTGATGCTTTTTGTTATCATCACGTAGTGTAGCAAATAAAAATACCTTCGTAAAAAGAATTTTAAAAAATCTGGGCTTTGAACAAACAAACAGCGAAGCAGCAGCAAGAGTTCATAACACCTGGAATCGATCTTATGCTTTTGTTGCCAGGTCTTCACTGACGTGCAGGACCTCTTGGAACTGCGACAGTACCCGGTCGTAGTGGGTCCCCTCCCAGAACACCTTTCCACAGCCTGTGCAGATGAAGTAAACTGGAATCCGGGGAAGGAGACCTGGGGGCACTGTCTCCAGCTGAACTTCGGCCCCGCTGGGGAATTTGAAGGTCTGGGGGTCCAGGGCAGTGCGTGGGGCCCAGCGGCAATGAGGGGTGAACTCGGGGCCCTCTGGGGGCCTCCAGCTATTGTAATCATCTTGAGTTTCATCCTGCGGTTCGCAGTCATCCCGCTTAGATACGATGTCCTGGAGAAGACCTTTGAAGAGAAAGAAAAAACAGAGCTCAAAGCATTCTATCCTCTTCACATGTTAGGGGAAAACACTGTTCAAATTAAATGCTAACTCACTGGAAATTAAATAAACTGTATTAAAGGAATAGTTCACCCAAAAATGCCAGACCTCAAGCCATCCTAGGTGTATATGACATTCTTCTTTCAGACGAATATAATCGGCGTTCCATTAAAAAATGTCCTGGCTCTTCCCAGCTTTATAATGGCATTGAATGGCAGCCCACAATGTGAAGCCCAAAAAAGTGCATCCATCCATTATAAAAGTAATCCATACAGCTCCGGGGTGGTTAATAAAGCCCTTCTGAAGTGAATCGATGGGTTTGTGTAAGAAAAAAAATCTCCATATTTAAAACTTTATAAAGTAACATATCTAGCTTCCGGCTTCCGTATTCAACTTACGTAGGAAGTGTAACGTTACGTCCGACGTCATCATTGCGCCAGTTACGCTTTTTTCGTAAATTGAATACGGAAAGCGTTCCGGTGGATGCAAGATATTTTAATTTATAAAGTGTTAAATATGGATATTTACTGCAAAATATGGATATTTACCTTTCAAAAGGCCTTTATTAACCCCTCGGAGCCGTGTGGATAACTTTTATAATGGATCGATGCACTTTTTTTGGGTTCCAAATTGTGAGCTGCCATTCACTGCCATTATAAAGCTTGGAACAGCCAGGACATTTTTTTATATAACTCCAATTGTGTAGGTCTGAAAGAAGAATGTCATATACACCTTGGATTGCTTGAGGGTGAGTAAATAATGGGGCTATTTTCATTTGTGGGTGAACTATCCCTTTAATTCTGTAAATACATTTTAAAACGTACATTCAAATATATATATAAATATATATATATATATATATATATATATATATATATATATATATATATATATATATATATATATATATATATATATATATATATATATATATATATATATATATATATATATATATATATATATATATATATATATATTATACTGATATGGGCAACAAATGGACAAGTGCTAACCTCTCTCTTTCATCATGCGGGTCATATCCTCTCTGGACAGCTTAAAGTACTCATTACAGTTGCAAGCCTAGAAACAGGTGACAGAAAAAACACTTTAATCTGTAATAAAACATTATGACGCCATGTAAATAAATCCACCAACAAGATGTTAAATTGAGCGTTAGATAATAAAAAGGTATGTTTTGTATCTAGCGTTTATACAGTTTCATTCTATTTTATTATTATTTTCCACATTTTAGAACAGTGAGGTCATTTTAAAAGCATTTTAGTATTTAAGGAGTGTAATCCAAGTTTTCCATTCAAAATATATAAAATAACAAATAAATAAATAAAATGTTGGCTTTGTACACCACCATCATTTAGTATAAGGTCAGTAAGCTATTTTAAAAGAAGTCTCTCTGCAGTTGTGCTGCTTCATATTTCTGTGGACACTGATATACACGTTTTCAGGATTCTTTGATGAATAGAACATTCAAAAGAACAGCACTTATTTGAAATAAAAAATCCTACTGACCACAAACTGCTTAACAGTGTATATATACACATTGGTAGATGGTAGGTTGTGAACTAGACTCAGATATATTTTTAAAAAGTCTGCCAAATGCCAAACTCTCTCACACGCACACGCACACGCACACGCACACACTCGGCTCCAGTGACGCAGGCTAGGTGTGAGGTTATAAGTTTGCGTCGCCTCTCTTGATTTTACACCTCAGTGTGGCTTCTGTCTCACCCTCAGCGAGGAACCGATTCCCACCCTTTCAAACAACACATGGGCGCTAAAAGCCTCGTCACTAAACGCCATCTCCACCTTCGCAACACCACCCAGACTGAGACATGCTAAATGGGCCACCTTAACAGGACAGTGACAATTCAGTCAGTGAACTCATGGGACTGGAATTCTGTTCACAGAAGTGAAATGAATCTGAAATTTAAAGACTTGTCAGTTTAAAGGAATAGTGTAAAGTTTGAACACTTTGTCATTATTTTAAATGTTTGTCCAAATACACTGGGGTTATTATTTCTGTGGAACACAAAAGGAGAAATTATTATCAGCCTTTTCTTTTATACAATATCAGTTCATAGTAAATGGCTGTCAAGCTCTATCTAGGATCAAAAAACCACCATAAAAGTGACCCATGCGACTCGTATGCCATATTTCCATAAGTCGTCAGGAGACATATGATAGTTTTATGTGAGGAACAGACCCAAATCCAAGTTTACAACTTGAACATAAGACTTTTACCATGAACATAACATAAGATTTCTCCTTTTGAACATGGAATACGGATTTGGAACAAATGTTAATTATGTAAATGTACACTAGCGGCCAAAAGCTTGGAATAATTACAATGTTTTTGAAATAAGTCTTTTATCCATTTATTTAACCAAAAATTCAGTAAAAACAGTAATATTGCAAAATATTACAAATAAAATAACTTTTCTGTTACGATATATATTTTAAAAATGTAATTTATTCTTGTAATCAAAGCGGAATTTTCCACATTATTACTCCAGTCATTTCAGTGTCACATGATCCTTCAGAAATCATTCTAATCTGCTGATTTGATAAACATTTCAAGAAACATTTATTATTAATAAGGTTCAAAAGTTTCCGCTGCTTCTATTTTGTGGAAATCGTGATGCACTACCATTCAAAAGTTTGGGGTAATTCATATTTATTTCATATACATATAACTTTTAACTATTTCAAACAAATGCTGTTCTTTAGAACTTTCTATTCATCAAAGAATCCTGAAAAAAATGTATCATGGTTTCCGCAAAAATATTAAAATAACCATGGTAATACTACAAAAATAAACCGGTATTCAACACTGATAATAACAAGACATTTTTTTTAACAATTTAGCACTAATACTAATTAATAATTATTCAAATCATTATATCAGAATTCCTGAAGGATCATGTGACTGAAGTGATGATGCTGAAAATTCAAAAAATGTATGCTGAAATATCTAATGAAAATGTAATATTTTAAAATAGAAAAAAGTTATTTGAAATTGTAATATTTTACAATATTACTGTTTTTACTGTATTTCTGATCAAATAAATGCAGGCTTAATGAGCAGCAGAGACTTCAAAAATAAAAAAATCTTTATTCCAAATTTTTGACTAGTAGAGTAAATGATATCAGTTCATAAAATCCGTCTGAAAACATTCAGTTTTCAGGATTCAGTTTTACTACTGGTGGATCCATTCAGACTTCAGTTTGAGGTATATATGATTTCACACACAAGGTGCTGTGAAAAAGCAAGCTGTGTGTGTGTGTGTGTGTGTGTGTGTGTGTGTGTGTGTGTGTGTGTGTGTGCAACCGGCACAGGTGCCCTTTGCAACCCCTGGCTGCTCACTCTCACGCTCTCTCCATTCCACCTTGAGTGATCTCTTCCCACACACCGCAGTGGCTGAGCGGCGAAAAACATACCGGCAACTATTTACCCAGCTCCTGAGTTTCCCATGCAAAAGCAAGTCAAAACCTGCTCCGCCAACTCTTCATACTCATGCCTGCACCGTCGCGCTCTTTCTCCATCTGTGTTTGCCTCCAAAACCACATGCGCGAGTTTTGCCTCATACATAAACAAGCGAGGAGGAAAAAGCGAGGCGTGACTAGACCAAACCCTATGGCAAATATTTCAGTGCCATATGTGTAGGAGCCAGGTCTCCAGGTCTCAAGCTATGGTTGTATGCATGATTATCAGTCACTTGTGCATTCCAATTACAACATTGTGTCTCTGGGTGGTTCGTTGGTCCGGACCAAAAAAAAAAACAAAACAAAAAAAACATTTTGTCCTGGTCCGCTTAGCATTCACATTGGTATTTTAACACTAAACCTAAAGGCATTGGTATACATTCACAACCTAATTGGTCAGCTTTTACTACGTATATTTCGCAACAGAACTTACCAAACATCCAAAACAATGCTGTGTTCTGGGATAAAGTGTTCGCTGTATGTTCGTAGCCTACATATGATGGTATTTTGACATAAAATGTGTAATGGGGTCAAAACAGCGGCAGGAATCCCATCACACACACAAACAAAGATCTGCAGCAAGGAGACGCGGTTCTGATCCCTGTACCGAACTGTGATGGGCAACATCGCAACTATGATGAGAAAAAACAGGCATGCTTGAGCATTCTGTCCTTTTTAGGGTCACACTATGTGACATCCCGTCCCGTTTTTGGTTCTTTAACATTTCTTTGGTCCGTGTTGTGTTCATATATCAGTCGAATCGCACCAGAGTTCATTCAAAAGCAGACCAAGACCCAGCTTCTCAGCAGTCTCGGTCTGCTTGTTTAGTGCGCACCAGGGTTCAGATGGCAGGGTTCAGATTTATTCAAATGAACCGCACTAACAGAGCAATCGCACCAGAGTTCGCTTTAATCGAACCAACATGCCAAGTGTGAACGCATCCTCAATCACGCGTCAGGTCGGACATTTCAAGTCCTGAAGATTTGTATCCTCCTCCATATTATACAGGTGCATTGCAGAAGCGAAGCAGATGCGGAGTGGAGTTTCGAACATATTAGATTTTACTGTGAGCAAGCCAGTGACACTCGTCATTTGTCTCTGATTAGGACAAAAACTCAGATAAAGAGATTCTATCACACCTAGTTAAGACATGCTTTGGAAACTTTGGTGTAATCAACGGCCGAGCTCCGTTTGTGGTATGGAAATAAATGATACTTGATACTTATATGACTTGTTGAGAAGAGATTAAAGCCGTGTTCACACTGCCTGAGACTTTGTCGCTGCATGTCGCCAGTGGCTGGTGGTGAGGTCACTAGTGGGCGTTCCCACTACTGGTGTCTAGTAACGTTTTTCAATGACATTCATGCATGTTATCCCATGTTGCAGACAACAAATCGGTTGCAGACAACAAATCGGTTTTCTTGCCACTACAGACAAACATTTTGCAAGGAAAAGACTAAATGTAAATGGAATAAGTACATAAAATGCTTAATAAAAAAAGTTGAAAGCCACTGCAGCTATTTATCTGTGGTGAAAGCACGACGAGAAATACCATAAAAATGTATTTTAGAAGGGACCGGAGCCATACTTAAGGACCAAAATATCACTTGCAAATGGGCCTTTTTGAGTTGGACCAGTAAGCAACAACCTAAAAACCCCTAAAAACCCCAGAACACAATTCACTTAGCTATGCGCTAAAAAGGGCTAAAAATCATTCAGAACAGCACAGCAAGTTCTGGCAACTACATACAGCATCCGATCATTTGACAGTGAGTTTTGTTGTTTTCCTTCATATTTTTTTTCTCCAGAAAATGTAGTTAGTAGTGAGGTTAGTCAAGTTGTGTTGTTGTGTCAAAGGTGAAGACTGCACAAGGGTTGACAGGTCACTGTTCGTACAGCACAAAAGCACAGTGTTGAGTATGTGTTCCAGACGTCACCTCTATACGAGGCCAACATGAGCCTCCGACAAGCTAAAAACATTTCCAATTAGTGAGACGTGCTCGAGAAAAGGCAGAGACGAGAGATAGAGCTCCCATAGACGAGAGGTGGGGGAGGGGAGTGGAGGGAAAATATTCATTTCGACACCGTTCCCCCTCTCTCTCTCTCACTGCCGCTCCCATGGGAAAATCCTGGACTGCACACAGGCGGCGGGTTTGTGCTGTGGCTGGGTCACATGACAGGGTGTCTGACCAATGAGAGGAGACTGCTATGATTCAAACTGATGCAAAGGCAGGTAAGCGTGGGAACAGGAGTGCGGTTCAGATTCCTGTCCTGTCGGCACAGCAAACCTCAGTGTTTGACACATTGGTTGCAAGCTTGGGCAGCAAATGACAAGATCACTACCGTCTTGAGAAATGTAGATAGCATTTTGTGGGAAAATAAATTGGGGTTGTCATCAGGCTATTTTTTTCTAACAGAGTATGCAGATATAAATCACTCCAATTTTGTTATAGATTATTTTATTTAAAAAAAATATATATTATAATATTAAATAAAATAAAAGAATATATTTATTTTATTTTATTTAATATTATAATAGTCTACATAAATAAAAAAATGTGTGTGTGTGTGGTGTATGTATATATATATATATATATATATATATATATATATATATGTGTGTGTGTGTGTGTGTGGACTGGTAATCCCTACGGTATGGGGACAAAATGTCCCCACAAAGATGGCAATATCCGAATCCTTGTCCTTGTATATATTTTTGGCATGTGTGTATATATAGTATACACACACACACACACACACACACACACACACACACACACACACACACATGTCACACACACACACACACACACACACACACACACACACACACACACACACACACACACACACACACACACACACACACACACACACACACACACACACACACACACACACACACACACACACACACACACACACACACCTTTTCATTATATTTACCAATGCTAAGAAACTATACAAATAAATACTACTGACCTAATACTAGAAGAAAAAAAACCCAAAGTAAAACAACAATAAAATAAATAAATGATAATCAGGACAGAGTATAATATAATAAATATAATATAATTAATATCATATTTAATTAATATAATAAATCATTTTAATACATATTTTTATTTAAAATGTGTTACTCTTTTTTAATTTTATATAAATATTTTTTTGCAAAAAACAACTATATATACAGTAACTATATATTCATACCAAATGTTTTATGTTTTTTTTTAATAAAAGGGATTTAGTGACATTCAGTTCTTTTTTTAGGAAAGAAAAATTATTGGGCTCTGCAATTTGTATGGATCACACATATATCTATTACAGAATTTATGTTTTAAGGCAGCATCAAAATGCACAGGAAATACAAACAATGGATTCAGTAACTCAATGACAAAACGCTAAAACATTAACTCTGACAGTCATGAACAGCTTTACTTTAATTTGCTTGCTTTTTGTTACCACCTTGTGTAGCAAACTACATTATCAAAATGGTAGCTACACTACTCTACTTTAAATTATGAATGAAAATATGAGCAGCTTGTGTCTTGGGAAGTAGTTTCCTCAATACTGGAGGAAGGTCTCTTGGATGTAATAAGACACGAGACTGCTCGTTTACTTGAGGCATTAGTAGAAAGCTCATCAGGGCTGACCTCTCTTTCTCCCGTGACCCTGCCTAGAGGTGTTTTAGATTAGTGTTGTTGTCAGTGCTAATGGTCCGTTCATTGCCCAGAGAACTGAACCTGACCAGAGTCCAGACAGTTGGAGAGGATGCAGTCGACAAGGAAACTGTTCTGACACTTCTCTCTTTTTCTAATAACATACATGTGTTCAGAAAACTCTCCCCTGTTGGTCTTGGAACAACTCATACCCAGAAAAGTTTCTTGGCAGCTCTGGCATGGGGGGTTGGTTTGAGACTGGAGCTCGGCAGAGAACCACGGGAGTTGGGGAATAATGGCCAGTGAGGAGACTCTTTGTGTGGGCTTTAGCTGCAGGGCTCAGGGGGGCACTGGGGGGGTTTTGTGTGGTAGCTTGGCCTCTGTGAAGCTAGCCTTTCCACCCACCCTATTGATACTTGCCCCTCTCTCAGAGCTGAGCTCTTTAGCACTGCCCAAATAGGGGGATAATAGCCCCACTACGAGCCCTGAAACCAAGAATGGTTCATAGCTCTTTCTTTTTCTCTCTTCTCAGGCGGTCAGATCAATGACTCTTACATACTTCCAGCAGTAAATACCCTTGAGGATGTCACTGGGGAGTTTGGAGTTTTTCCTCAACTAGATGTAAATAAATGATAGTTAGGACTGGGTGGAATATATTGTCTATATTTTGCTTGTGATTTTTTGAGTGATTTTAATTTTAAAAGGTGCAAAAAAATGTGTTATGCTGGTTGAAAGTCTCCTCATATCCTGATAGCAATCACGGTGTAAAGTGGTCTAAATGCATTTTTATAAATGTATATCATCTGTTGAAGGCATAGGACCATAAAATGTTAGTTCAATCATTGCTTTTGGTCCGAATGAAATGTTAACGCGCTCCCTGTCAGTCAAAGTGTGTTTGAACGAGGCATGGCTTTGGACGGCGATTTGCAGGGAGGGTGCTTTCCGTATGCTTTCCGATCCGTATGCTTTCAATAGCAGGTTAAAGTTAGCATTTCCCAGATCACCCATTGCACCTTTAATTTAATTTTTCTATTTGGCCATCAGGTTTAATGAAGTGCCAGTTCGAGTCTGCTCCATATGTTATAACTTGTGAAATGTTGGAAAAGATGGACATTTAAATTCATTTCTATCAATCAGTTCTTTTACAGCATCAATTCAGTAAATTGCTTTAAATCCAGATTAAATAGAAAAAAGAAAAAAAAAATTCACGAAACACCCTGCACTGCATCCTCCATGCTTCGATATTAGGGATACACTGATATTAAATTCTGGCCAACTCAGATAATCCCCCCCCAAAAATTCATGTTATGGCCGATACTAAACTAATTTGCTCTAACCTAATATAACATTTTTAAATGCTACAAGTGATTTTAGGCATCATATAATATTCAGTATGAAAAAATGATATTAATTATATTTTATGTATCTAATTACTGATTAAATATAATTATTGGGATATAAGATCCAAAAATGACATTTGATAAATCTCTAATATTGGTGATAATTGATAAGGTACCAATCCCAAACCGACAAATCTACATGTAAAATAGGTCAATATAGCTTTCTAATTAGAGTGAATTGGTTGTATTAATGAAATTAATTTAAATTAAATTAAAATGAAATAAAATTGATTAAATATTATTGGTGTTAAGTTCAATGTATTAAAAACAGTGTATGTATGGATGGATGTATGTATGTACGTATGTATGTATATATGTATATATATACACATGTACAGTATTGTTCAAAATAATAGCAGTACAAAGTGACTAACCAGAATAATCAAGGTTTTTAGTATATTTTTTATTGCTACGTGGCAAACAAGTTACCAGTAGGTTCAGTAGATTCTCAGAAAACAAACAAGACCCAGCATTCATGATATGCACGCTCTTAAGGCTGTGCAATTGGGGTATTAGTTGAAAGGGGTGTGTTCAAAAAAATAGCAGTGTCTACCTTTGACTGTACAAACTCAAAACTATTTTGTACAAACTTTTTTTTTTCTGGGATTTAGCAATCCTGTGAATCACTAAACTAATATTTAGTTGTATGACCACAGTTTTTTAAAACTGCTTGACATCTGTGTGGCATGGAGTCAACCAACTTGTGGCACCTCTCAGCTGTTATTCCACTCCATGATTCTTTAACAACATTCCACAATTCATTCACATTTCTTGGTTTTGCTTCAGAAACAGCATTTTTGATATCACCCCACAAGTTCTCAATTGGATTAAGGTCTGGAGATTGGGCTGGCCACTCCATAACATTAATTTTGTTGGTTTGGAACCAAGACTTTGCCCGTTTACTAGTGTGTTTTGGGTCATTGACTTGTTGAAACAACCATTTCAAGGGCATGTCCTCTTCAGCATAGGGCAACATGACCTCTTCAAGTATTTTAACATATGCAAACTGATCCATGATCCCTGGTATGCGATAAATAGGCCCAACACCATAGTAGGAGAAACATGCCCATATCATGATGCTTGCACCTCCATGCTTCACTGTCTTCACTGTGTACTGTGGCTTGAATTCAGAGTTTGAGGGTCGTCTCACAAACTGCCTGTGGCCCTTGGACCCAAAAGAACAATTTTACTCTCATCAGTCCACAAAATGTTCCTCCATTTCTCTTTAGGCCAGTTGATGTGTTCTTTGGCAAACTGTAACCTCTTCTGCACATGCCTTTTTTAACAGAGGGACTTTGGGGGATTCTTGAAAATAGATTAGCTTCACACAGACGTCTTCTAACTGTCACAGTACTTACAGGTAACTCCAGACTGTCTTTGATCATCCTGGAGGTGATCATTGGCTGAGCCTTTGCCATTCTGGTTATTCTTCTATCCATTTTGATGGTTGTCTTCCGTTTTCTTCCACGTCTCTCTGGTTTTGCTCTCCATTTTAAGGCATTGGAGATCATTTTAGCTGAACAGCCTATCATTTTTGCACCTCTTTATAGGTTTTCCCTCTCCAATCAACTTTTTAATCAAAGTACGCTGTACAATGTCTTGAACGACCCATTTTCCTCAGCTTTCAAATGCATGTTCAACAAGTGTTGGCTTCATCCTTAAATAGGGGCCACCTGATTCACACCTGTTTCTTCGCAAAATTGATGACCTCAGTGATTGAATGCCACACTGCTATTTTTTTGAACACACCCCTTTCAACTAATTCAACTAATTGCCCAATTGCACAGCCTTAAGAGCGTGCATATCATGAATGCTGGGTCTCATTTGTTTTCTGAGAATCTACTGAACCTACTGGTAACTTGTTTGCCACGTAGCAATAAAAAAATATATTATATATAGATTATTCTGGTTAGTCACATTGTACTGCTATTATTTTGAACAATACTGTACGTATATATGTATATATATATACACATGTATATATGTGTATATATACACACACACACACACACACATACATCCATCCATACATATAGGGAAAGAGAAAGCAAGAAGGGCAAGAGAAACTGTGGCCAAGGTTGTCGTGTCGCAAAGTCTTCCCACCACACCCACAGTAACTCGCTGCGGTATTTGTCCCGTCCTGTCTCCCGGTGTCTTGTCATGGGAGCGCCACCACATTGTTGTGCAAGCCTACTGCTGCGTTTCACACCTCTCTTTCTTCCCTTGCTTGCTCTCTTTAACCGACACACTTAAGCATGTTTGGAATGCTATTGTGAAGTCTTCATGATTCATCCCCAACTGTAAATATTGACTATGGCAGCCCTTAAGGGGGGGGACGAGCCTGAGAAAGTTGTGGGATGACTGGTGCCCGGCCCACTCCACTGGGCACCACAGAGTTCAGACCCAGCAGGCTGACAAAGACCACAGGGTGGGTCAAAACCCAGTTTTGAAAATCCGGCCTTGCCAGGAAGTATCTTTCCCATTGCCTCTCGCACTTAGAACACATAATTATCAGAAATCTCTACCTACTTTTGTTGACCTAACATAGATTTACCAACTGTCGACCATGTGCAAAAAAAAGTCTATATTGTTTACATAACTCGTATACCATAAGACACAAAGATGCAGACAGTATCAAACTCTGGAAAACAGTTTAGCAAACATGAAAGGCTCATTGTGCCGTGAAATAAGAGTGCAAATGAGGACCAATGAGCTTGATTTTCTGACTTAGATAATCGTGCACGCACACACACAGCATGTGGGAGATAAAGTGAAATGAAAGGGCGTGAGGGGAGAGAGGTCAAGTGCTAATGATGCTGGATAAGACATGAGAGCCTGAGAGGAGAAAGGCAACTTCAAAGCAACCCTTCTCCGAGGAAAGGACAAAAACGAAAAGCTTTGAGATGGCAGCAGGGGTGGACAAAAAGAAGTGTGAGAGAGAAACAAGAACAAGGGTGTAGACAGGAAACGGGACAACATGGTGAACAAAAGCCTGGGGGGAAAGACACAGAGGGGAGGGGGAGATGAAGTGGAAACGCTGAGGTAGAGGAGGGCTTGAGGTTGGGTTTGGGGTTCATCTCGGGTGTGAAAGCGATGAGGTGAAGCCTAAAAAGGCCTGAGAGAGTTCCTGTGTCACAGACCCCATCGGCAGCCCTCGCCACCCCTCCCTTCTCTCGCGTTCTGGTCGGTCCTGCTAAATTCCCCAGGGCCAGAGGCTGTCCCTTTTCAGTCTCCTGTGACACAGTCATTATGAGTGTGGGAACTGAATCTGTCCCTCTCACAGTGCCCCTGCAAGTCTGTTGCTCCGCCCCACCTCAGTCCACCATCACCCCCACCGACTCCAGCTCCGCTTGCCCCCTGATATGGCTGAGAGCCGGACCCCAGTAACCCCACTAGCTTCCCCGGCCCCCCTCCATGTAACAGAGCTGCTATCTCTCAGTGCAGAGCTGTCTTTCCCGGTCTCTGTCAAACACCCCCACCCCCCATCCCAATCATTCACCATCCTTGACGCTATCTCCTCGCCGATAACCATGGGAACCACTCTGTGGGAACCGGCTGGACCGGCCTGGCTCACCAAAATAGACAGCGAAGAAAAGACTGAGGAAAAAAATGGTGAGAAAGAAAATGAGAAATACCTCCCAGAGGGAGGGTTTAAACAGACAGAGACAGGTACGCAACCTGACCAATCAGGATCTGGCAGGGGAAGGTAAGGGGGGCGCGGGAAAGTTTTCCTTCAGCAGCCGAGTTTGTCTCTTTGATTTCAGTCTCTTTGGCCCACTGCTTTTACACGGAGGCTTTGGGGCCATCGGTGTCCCCTCTCTTTGTAATGGAGATCTTAAAAGATACTCAAAAGAGAGCAGAAATCTAGAGATCAAACGTGGCAAGCTATTGAGAAGAAAGTCCGATAAGAGCCTGGGCAGGTGAACATATCCCAGAATGCTTTGGCTTGCCAACAAACCGGCTAATATTGCAAGTACAGATTATATCACTGGGGAATCCCTTTTATCCATTAAAAGGTGAAGCGGATGAGGTTAACCTCGGCACCTCCTCCTTTTCCTCATGCGCAAGCATCACGGATGCACTAGTGTAGTTCCTGTGAGAAAACAGAGTTTCCTCGGTTACTGGAAGACAGAGAGGGAAAGAGAAAAGGGCGAGTGTGCATCTTTTCTTGTCTGAATTTGGCTATTTTTCCATTCCAATTTTATTTGACGTCGTTCAGTGGTCTAGGCTCTCCCAGCCCTTTCCCAAGCCAGAGAGGCTGACCCCAGTGTCCGTATACCTCGACTGTCCCACGGGGGGGCTGCTCTTCGACCCTTCCCACCCCTAACTGCCCAGTAGTCCCAAAGCAAACAGACTTCCACCCCTTGATAACATCAGCCGGATCAGACATAGAGGAAGCACTGCCAGGCTCTGTTGACCCCCATTCCCAAGCCCGACTCGGAGCGGGGTGCAAGAAACAAGCGCAGTGTGTCCGTATACAAGTAAATTATAAAACTGATTAAATGTCTTATGTTTAGCAGTACGTTTAGTACTTTCACTCACTAACCCCACACAGACACACTACGGGTCGCCAGTCCTTCCCTCATTAACACACATAGAAACAAACACTCAGTAACAGTGGGGTTCCTGAGCTGTTATAGCTCACAAGCTGAAGTGACAGGGTTCACTGGGGGGCCCATTTCAGAGAGGCATCTACACTGTGCAAGTGCAAAGACCAGCCATGCAAAAAGAATCCATCAAGTCCAACAACATTTCCATTGATGCTAGGCAAACCACTTTTAGCTACAACGTATAGAACACCCTATGTCCTTCGGTCCATGAGCACTAGTTAGAAGCACATCCATCAAATTCTTGTTTAGTGCATGTATGATTTAATGTGGGAGGCATAACAAAAGGCCCATTTTTGAGTAAACTATTGTTTCGAAGACAAATGACAAATGTATTGGGGAAAGTGAACTTGGCCAAAGTACTCGTAAGTTTTTAGTGGATGTAGGACATCAGTTCTCACAGGTGTTGAAGTTGAAGTTCACACAGGTGCCTTAAGCAAGGTAACCACAAATATTTAAAAAGTAACAAATGTTGTGTTGTATGTTTTGCTTGAAAATGTATATTTTTCTTCAAAATAAATGGCAATTACTATAATGTAATTCCAAATGTTTTCCGTAGAACACAAAATTTCTGTTGTTAAAGCTAATCTCTTACATATAGGATCGGGGGCTAAATAAACACATTTTTGCTTAAAAAGTGTGATTTGTTTCATCTTTGTTCAAAGGGGTCATATGATGGTTCTAAAAAGCACGATTTGTGTGTTTGGTTTACTTGCAATGCGTTTACGTGGCTTTAGGTTAAAAAAATGCGTAGATTTTTACAAAGCTCATCTGAAAAGCACAGTGTGCTCTGATTGGCTAGTGATCCAGTGCATTGTGATTGGCCCAAATACCTTTAGCATGTGACGGAAATGTCACAGTCTTTATGTATTTGGAACATCAGCTTCCAAATAGGGCTGGGCGATATGGCTAAAAACTGTATCACGATATAAGTGTTTCATATCGGTTGATATCGATAATTATTGATTATTAGTTATATTACATTTAAACGTTTTTTATTTTAAACTTAACCTTCCTCTGATTATAATCCCCTCAGTTACAAAGGTAGACATGTCAACACAATCATGGAAAAAACTTAATTATTTTAAAATGATTAAAACAAACATAAGTCTAAAATCACAATGAACACTTAATTATCTCTTAACATTAAGGTGCAGTGCCTCCATTATTTCTTTGTAATGTTCTGTCATAAGGCACTGATGCAGTGTAACGTTACCTCTCCGTTTCAAAGAATAGCACAACGGGTCAGCGAGCGCGTCGAGTAGAAACACCTTCTCAAACGGACGAGGTGCGCGCGCAGTCAATGGAAGTATGATGAGCCAGACGAAAGTATAAACAAGGGCTAAGGTGGTAAAACAAGTTTGTGGTATTACCAGTCTTGGTGTGGACGACGGTCTTGCATAATTTGCAGACGACATTGGTCTGCCTATGTCAGACTTATAAAATCCAAAAAACTGCCATACTGGCGAGCTAACGTGTTTTCCATACTCGCTCGCTGCGGCACACATTTTTGGGTTGATCTCCAAACTTGATACTGTTACATGATTGGCTGTAAGCGTGTCACTCCCTACGTTGCTAGGTTACTAGAGAGTGAGTGCCTTGTTTCATTCAAACTTGCTTTGCAACCTCTGGTTTCTTCTGACGAAGAAAAAAAAACAATTATTGAACGTTTTATCGGATGCATTTTTTTATTGATAAAGATTACGTGTCTATCGCGATACATACCGTTATCGTTTTATTGCCCAGCCCTACTTCCAAAGCAAAGCAATATTGACATTTGATAATGTCGGTCCTACCACACCAATTTGAACCTGAATCTGATGAAGCAGATGACAAAGCTGATCGATCAACGTTGCCAGCGCGACTGGACCAGAAAGTATCAGATTGGTAAGTCTGCATTTGTTATCGTAGAAATGACGAAGATGTAGAAAAGGCCTGTATTCTCCAACAGTCCTCTAAAAAATGTGCAGCATACAGTCGAATAGTTGGGTTGTACTGTTCTAGAACAGAGTTGAAAGGTCAAGGAAAACAAGAAAATCTCATAAATGACACCTTTAAAATAAATGTCTTTTGGTTTTATATTTTGCCATCTAATTCTATTAAGTGTGACACTTTTTGTGACACTTTTTACACTGTAAACCATTATGCTCAAAATCATTTGTTTAATTTAAGTTTACCCTATACTCAAACCAATCAAATGAACTTTAATGAGTATTTAGAACTTTCTTTTTCTTCTGAGTTCACAGAACTGACACTTTTGAAAGAACTTGTTTTATTTAATTTGGACAAACTTAAACTGAAACTGGGCTGGGATTTCTATTTTCCAGCATGCCATGCCATTACACCCGAAAGGGAGAGCAAATGCTACAATTTCTTTTATGTGTTTTTTTTGAGGAGTTACCAACAAGGTGACAAGTGGAGCATGAGTTTAGTTTGAGAACAGGAATATGTAAAATGTTCTATATTGCTATACTTTTCAGATATTGCTATGCTATGGTACTGCCATCAACGCATTTTGTTACTAATTAGGACGTTAGCATTTACTGAATTAGCTAGTTAAAGCTAGTCAAGTTTCCATTACTAAACATATTGAAGTTGATATTACATGATAATTGAAAGTTTAAATGTATGAATTCGCTATTTAGCTTACTCAAATATTTCAGGTTAAGAGCAATTAAAATGTTTAAGTACAAAATAAATGTAACAGTTCTGCTTACTCAAACTTTGAAATTTTTATGTACTTAACTGATTACCTAAAATGTTTTGACTTTTGCCAATTTATTCGGATTTACAGTGTATGTGATTTTGAGGCTGTGCTTTACAAAATTATTTTGTTGCTAAGGTAAAGTTACAGAAAAGGCTATTTGTTCAATGTAAGAGAACCGGTGAGATAAACACGGCGTAATCTAGATGACAAACTAAGCCCCATTTAGCTGCTCAGCCAAAGCAAAATAAGTTAACATTAAAATTGGCAACGGCAGACCATTCTGCAGAGCTACAGGGAACCCTGCACGTAGCCCTGCACTTTAGAGGCATGCCGTGTAGGTTCATGAAAGACGAATGGAGATAAAAATGGGCTTGAATGATAGCTTGCGGAAAAACATAACTCTCTACAGTCTGTGAAAACATGGATACTTGTAGATAAATTCTAGGGATGGAAAAGCTGACAGATATACACACATGGTGACACAGTCAGTCTCCCTTTCACAGTAAATCATGGACACACATGATGCCTTCCTCCTACACGCACACATACTCACTCACTCCATTCTTAAGAATGATCGCATTGAGCAACCCTCCTTAAGTACAGCTCATAAACATGCCCATCAAAGCACACTTTCACACATCTGACTATTAGGGGGTGGCAGGAGACAGGAAAAGAAGTGAGAAGAGAGAACTGTCTGTGATTCATTTGAAACACTCAACGTAGGAAGCAACTCAGTGGCACAAATAAAGACTCAACGAGCATTTGTGAGAAGGGGTTAAGAAATTAACACAACTTAAGTTAAAATGGCACAATATGTACAATTTTTAGATGAAAATATCCAAAAAACACTAAAACAATGTTATATATTTTGTTGACTTGTGTACTTACATTATCCCACATGTTTCTAACAAAGTTTAAATCTAGAAAAATCAGCCATTTTAACCAGTGTAATGGCCTGTATCATAACCGATTGTTTATATGAACTTTGTCAAATACATACAAGGTTTATAAGTTTAAGCGCAATAAGATTTAAAGGGGTACTTCAGCGCTGGGAAGATGAATCTGTAATTAAACTCAGTCATTAAGGTAGTAGAAATGTGAAATTATTTTTGAATTTGGTGCCTTCTACACTGAGAAAACACAGAAAATGTATTTTTGTCTCATGGGGATGAAAGACAACAATTCGCAGAAAGCACTTTTCGCTGCCCGAGGCTGCTCTAGGCACGGCTTACTGGTTTACTGGCCCACCGCGGTCATTTTCATAAAATCAGTTCCGTTAGAGACGCCACAATTAAAAACTGAACGTGTTTGTTCAATATATTATGAGTGAGTCGATTGAGTATCACGGCCGTCACGGCACAAACGCAGCAGGAGTCGGATTACATTCATCACATGAGCTGAGCTGAGGTAATTGCGGGATTCGCGGCCGCATTCACAGCACATGAACAGTCTGGCGCATTTTCAGTTCATGTCTTTGGAAGTTTAACTTTCATAGGAATTCTTTTGAAAAGTTGAAACACTCACTTTGCTCTCCACCGCTCCGTTTACATGAATCTCCGCAGCTCCCCAAACCGAGTGCTGTGACTGCGATGTTGAAAACATGTGGAAATAGCGCCCACTGCTGGCTGTAGTCTTTAGCATCTGGACAAAAACTCCTCCGATGACGCAAAATGACGATATTTGCGTCATCTGAGGAATTTTTTTCCAGAAATAAAATACATAATTCTCTCATCTCAGAGTCATATGAGGGGGGAAAGTACGATAATTTGAATATACTCCTGGGTTTCTACTGATACAAAGCTTAATGCTAATCGCTGAAGTAACCCTTTAATACTCACGGGACACACCATCTGACAGCCAGCTTCCTGTGTGCGTGCGCTCAGAAAAACATATATCAGAAGTTTAGACTAATATGGCTTTAAAACTCATGGAAATAATAACTTTCAGGATGACGAAGAACTGCCATGGCATGTGAGTGTGACTGCGATAGAGATAACCAAACAGATGTTTTGTTCGTTTTTGGCAGAGTATCATTTGCATTTAAAGATATATGCATGAAAACAGCATGTCTTTGCTTCCACTCGAAAAATTATATAATAAAATATATGTGGGATATTTTGAGCAGAAACTTCAAAAAGACACATTCTGGGGACACCTGAGACTTAAATTATTAAAAAAAAAGAGGCTTAATTATAGTAAATTTAGGCATACTCATTCATTTTTATAATCATAACTTCTAAAGAGAAATAGCACAGATGTTGGACATGTATGAAACTTTTCATGTGTTCACGCAAGCTATCAAAAGAAGTTTACTTAAAGGCTATGCATTTAGCTGCATGCATGCATACAAGTATACATCAGGTTTAAGAGGGAAGATTATTAGTAAACAACGGCTACAATTTCAGTCTTTTTGTCACAAAAAATATACTGTGCAACTTCAGAAGACATGGAATATTGCACACAAGTTGTGTGGACTACTTTTATGCTTGCTTCTCAATGTATGGAAAAGAGCAGCTTCAAGACAATTCAAAATGTTCCCATTTGCATTCCAGGGAAACGGCATACAAGTTTGAAAGTAAATATCGATCATTTTGATTTGTGGCAAAATAATACTACTGCTTTTTGGCCAGTAAATTACAGGAGGACCGTAAAGCGTGCTCTCACTTTTATCTCCCGGTCTGTATCTTTTACAACACACAGCACTGTTTTATACTGCTATTGATTAAGCTGATTCTTGCTTAGAGAATGTCAAACTGCCATATTCAGGAAAACCAGTGTTGGATATTCAGAGCATCAAATAACCATGACAAGGCGGCAGCACAAATTTCAGAACATTTAGAGAATTCCTGAAGGGTAATTACACAAACGCACACACACACACTGACTATGTTTGTGTCTGAGCTTCTTTTCCGACACACATATTTGTGTGCTGTATGGAAGTGATATATGGTTCTGTCTTTCCGTGAGGTGAAAGAGTGCGGCCCCTCCTCTCTGAACAACATAAGCAGCCCTGTCTGCCCGGGGCCAGTTCTCATGACATCATCGCTGCACAGGAATGCTCTCAAGCAGAAAGCAGCGAGAGGAAGAGCTCATTTCATCTCTCGCTCTCTCTTTCCCTCTCTCATTCCATTCCTATCTCTTTCTGAAAAGGTCCGTCAATCATTTACCCTCCCTTTCCCTTACTTGGGAAGAATTCTCCCTCTTCTTCCTTTGTGTGCGTGTCTTATGTTCACTGTATCTTTCTCTTTTGTGTTTTTTTCTCACAGACATTCATCAGCTCTCATTTGCTAAAGAAAGCTCCGCGTTTATTACTGTTCATAATTACAGTTACTGATTTTAACAAGCCCCTAAGAGTTATGCATAACTCGACCCATGGCATTTGTGGGCATGAATGATACCTCAATTCATGCAGCTTGTTGGGGAGAGGTATGCAATTACTTTTCTAACTGATCAGACTAAAGATTTTTCACAGTGGACAATAAAAAAGGGGGTTCTGGTAGTGGAGGGAACATTTGGCGTGACAGAACATGCTCTCACATGACGACCGAATGCACAGTTCATTTACTGGCAAGCTATGATATTTTGTGGTTTTACTGGTGTGTTAACCACCAGTAAAATTGTGTATATTGAAAAGGGTGTGGTGTGTATATTGAAAAGGGTTATTTTCAATATAAGTCTACAGACAGTAGTCTATGGCTAAATCAGAGACTTAAAAAGCTCATTCGTTTAAAGGGATAGTTCACCCAAAAATGTAAACGTTATCATTTATTCACCCTCAAGTTGTTCCAAACCCGTATGTGTTTCTATTTTCTGTTGAACACAAATGAAGATATTTTGAAGAAAGTTGGTAACCAGACAGTTGATGATAGCCATTGACTTCCATATTAGGAAAAAAAATATATGAAAGTCAATAGCTATGTATCCATCCAAAGATTTGGATGTGAATTTTATTGCAAATTTTGAATAAATCGCATAAAACATTTGTGAATAAACTAAAGCACCATTTCCATCCAGTGAGTCAAAGAGAACAAAACCACTTCCTGGTAAACTGGTGGTAAATATCACTAAGATAGGCGGAAGCTGCTGCAGTAAAATCCACTGTATGTAATTATAGTATTGAGCATGTAAGTTATGATGCACATTTTTTAGATTCCATCTAGCGTTTTTTTATGCGTTATTCCAAAATGTGAATAAAAATAGGTGGATGGAAACATAGCTAATGGCAACTGCCTGGTTACCAACATTATTCAAATATCCTTCATACAAGTTTGGAATGACCTGAGAGTAAATAAATGATGACAACTTTCATTTTTGGGTGAACTGTCCCTTTAAGCTAGTATTTTTGTTGAAGTACTTCCATGAACTCTTCTGTGGAAAGATGTTATTTGAGTTGTTAAGTTGTAAAGTTGTTACTTTTGTAGTTAGATGAACTTCTGGTTGTGTGTGGTTAGGTGGTTAGAGTTTGATCTGTTCAAACAGTGCTTTACCAGGCATTCCCACATTTTTTCGAGCAGATACAACAAGTTGAGCAGAGATAATGAAGCGTAAGTCATCTGTTACAGTAGGATACAGGAGTTGTGTACGAACGCCAACTAGTTACCAATTATAGTAGAGTGACTGGGTGACTTATAGCAATTCAGTTTGAGAACCCCTTTATGGATGTTATGCTACGTCCCTCCTACAGTGTTCTCCTTCCTGGAATCCTCTTATGGATACCAAGCAAAAGTTACTTGTTTACTTTTGTAGCTGGTCATGACATGAGCTGAAAGGAACACAAATGAAGATCTTTTAGATGAAATCTGAGCAATTTCTGGCCATCCATTGAAAGCTAGGCAACTACTTCTTTGGCACTTCAAAAAGTTCATAAAGAGATCGTAAAACTAATCCATATGAATTGAGCGGTTTTGTGGTTATTTTCTGAAAAGACTCAATCGCTTTTATATGATGAACAGATTTAATTTAGACTTTTATTCACATTTAAACATTGATCAGCAAACATAAACAGAAGCTCAACCAAACCTGCTTAACATAGAATGAACCTCATTGGTTCTTGTGGAAGCTCAAACGTGCTGCTTTACACAAGAATGAACCTCATTGGTTCTTGCAGAGGGTCAAACGTGCTGCGTAACACGAGGATGAACCTCATTGGTTCTTGCAGAAGCTCAAACGTACTGCGTAACACGAGGATGAACCTCATTGGTTCTTGCAGAAGCTCAAACGTGCTGCGTAACACGAGGATGAACCTCATTGGTTCTTGCAGAAGCTCAAACGTGCTGCGTAACACATGAGAATGAACCTCATTGGTTCTTGCAGAAGCTCAAACGTGCTGCGTAACACATGAGAATGAACCTCATTGGTTCTTGCAGAAGCTCAAACGTGCTGCGTAACACATGAGAATGAACCTCATTGGTTCTTGCAGCGAGAATGAACATCAATGGTCCTTGCACGTCAAACGAACATGCTTGAGCTTCCGTTTACCATAACTGATGTGTGAGTTGATGAATGTTTATATGTGAATAAAAGCCTAAAATACCGCATCACAGCGGTAGTCGCTTAGCTGTCAATGGAGGGACAGAAACCTCTGGGATTACATCAAAAAGATCTTAATTTGTGTTCCGAAGGTGAATGAAAGTCTTCCGGGTTTGGAACGGCATGATGATGAGTAACTAATGACAGAACTTTAATTTTTGCGTGAACTATCCCTTTAAAGTCACGATGGAAAGGAAATGGCGACAGATCACTTCTTACATATTGTGACGTGAAACAGATTATCGGAAAATTATTGGTTATCTATTGGTTGTTGATTGGTATAAGAAACAGATTTATACGTCACCAGTTATGACATTTTGATTTAAAAAAAGTCACTAAAACTTAAAAATACATGGAGTAATCAATCACAACAAGAACAATTACATGCGTTTCAAAAATAGATAAAGGTAAATTTACATGTAAATTTAAATTACAAGGTAAATTAATGTTGATTTTAAGAACACAATGCTTGTGGTGGGACACCTCATAACATTGCACTAGCTAACTGTCTAAATGTGTCTGGTTTTAGTGCAGGTAATTTATACACATTACGGAAAGAGTCAAAATAATCATCTGTGCTAACGGGGAACATACCACAGATGTTGTCCTTAAACATTCAATTGAAAATAACCCAGATTTTTTCTTTAACACCCTGCAACATGGACAGAGGCAGCTGTGTGTGTGTGTGTGTGTGTGTGGGCATGTTTTTGTGAAATATCAGGACACAAATGTGTATAATGACATGGGTATGACATAGGTATTACAAAAAGAGGGTGAAATATGAGGACGTTCCCCATGTCCTCACTTTTCAAAATGCTTATAAATCACACAGGATGAGTTTTTTTTCACAGAAAGTAAACTGCGCAGTCTCCTGTGATGGGTAGGTTTAGGGGCAGGGGCAGTGTAGGGGGATAGAAAATACGGTTTGTACAGTATAAAACATGCATTACGCATATGGAATGTCCCCACATTTCACAAAAACAAACATGTGTGTGTGTGTGTGTGTGTGTGTTTGCACCGCAAGATCCGTGGAAAATACGGAAATTACGCACCATTTAAAGGTATATTTAGGAAAAGTCCAAGTAAGGGTCTCTCACTGTCTTTCTCTCTGCAGTAGCAGGAAGCAGCTTGGCTCTGACACAATGGCTCACATCAAACAGCAAGGCTCTGCATTGCGTTACCGACACACACATACACCCCAATGCCAGTCGGGCCAATCAAAACACAGCGCACAGAAAGCACAAACAGATCTCGGCAAACAGGACATTCCAGCTGCCGGGTGCTACAGATTCCTCACCGCAGCTAATCGCAGACCCAGAGAGTGAGAGCAACCGGGGTTGCCAACAGGAAATCAGCTCCTATAATACATCTCGAATACCAGCACACACACACACAGGACACAGTCGCATACCCTGACCCTGTCCGCACAGATCGACCCCTTGCACCGGACACACAGACAGACGTGCAAGTTTGCAACTCTTTCCGGAAAATGACACATCCGGGGTGTGAAAGTGGGAAGAGGTTAGCTAAACCACAATGTTCTGCAACTGTTTACTGGTGGAAAAGGTGTAAGATAATCTTGACAAGAAACACTGAGCTAATTTCCACTGACTAACAAAAAACATCACACGCACGCAAGTCCTGACCTTGTCTCAGCATCAGATAGAACGCCCTCAGACTGCTCACAGCAAGTGTAATGATGGTAACTGAACAAAACTGGCAAGAGTTTGCTGAAATTGCCAGCTCCAATCTTAATTGGATGGCTTTACGCAGCTAACACATGGATCGGGTCTAGCTTGCACTTTAGAGAAAGAACTAGTTATTAGTTACTACTTATTAGTTCTAGTGGCATTAAATCTGTTTTTTTGAGGCACTTAGTAGCAGTCAACTAGATCAGTGTTTGGGAAAATATTGAGTGTGATATTATGAAGAGAACATGAGGTAAACTGATATTCAAATGAATTCATATAAATTAATTCTATATATTAACCAACTATAATATTAATAAAATAATATAATTAATAATAATAATTAATATTAAAGTATAAGAATAAATTAATTAAATAAATGTTTCATATGATCACTGTACAAAAAATAAAAGTGAATAATTGTAATATTCTGTGGAAAACATTTACTTTATATTTTATTTTTCTACCGACTATTATTAGCAGGTCATGATTTCCAACCCAGCCTTTCGAAAGCAGATTAAATAATAATAATAATAATATTAATAATAAAACACTAATCATAATTACTCACCCTCAAGTCATTCCAAACCCGTAAGACCTTTGTTCATCTTCAGAACACAAATTAAGATATTTTTGATTAAATCAAGGCCCAGAACTGTTAACTATTTGTTAAAATAGTCCATATGACTCCAGTGGCTCAACCTTAATTTTATGAAGCAACGAGAATTATTTTTTGTGCACAAAAAACAAACAAAATTTACCACTTTATTCAACAATTTCTTCTTGTCTGTGTCATTATCCTACGCTGTTTGTGTTGTTAATACAGTGCAGGGCTCCGAGTTCTACGGCAGAACGCCGGCTCACCATTGGCTAGCTCCGGCATCAGCATCACACGCATGCGTTCGTGGTGCTCACGTGAACAGCTTCGGCCAGTGGTAAGCTGATTTCAGATAAACCCTTCCCCTAAGTTGCATGTAAAACAAACTGTACAAACTGTAGAGCTTATTACGACCCAGATCACCCACTTAAACAAACATATAAAGTAACCAAACATGTCTGTTTAAGTGGGCTTAAGCTACAAAATGGTCCAGACCTTTTGCCGATAGTTGAAAATGTAACTACATAGGAGTAGCCAGGATCTCCTGTGCCTTTTAAAAGATGTGCTTTACGTGACCTTTCCCCCCCTCCTCGTCTTTCAGTCTCTCCAACAAGCACAGATTCAATTATCCTCACATTGACTTTCTCACTCACACTTTCCCACACACACACACACACCCTGTGGTCCGTACTCTGCTCCGGTGCAGACAGCTTGTCAGTCAGTATGTCAGATTGGCCCCAGAAACAGGAGTCATTCGCTTATACACACACACACAGTGCGAATCGCAGTGGGAAATATTTGGGATGGTTTCCCTCGGAATGTCTTGGCATGTTTGAGGAATGTCTCCCTGCTCTCGTCTCCTCTCTCTTCCCTTTCCTTCTTGCCCTACAGACAGGGGTCAGGGTAGAGCGGGAAGTCAACAGCGAGGACACATGCCTGTTTTTTAACTTATTGACCTAGATTGGGTTTTTCTTCCATTAAAATGAAAACAAAACAATATTTGCAACCCATTTTACTTTTGTAGTGGTCCATAGTTCCACATAAAAGCAGGGTTTAACTTACTGGATGGTGAAAAGTGTCTCTATGATAGTTGGTTGGAGGGGTGGGATTTCTCAGAAGTGGAAAAAGTTCTGATTTTATATTACAAAGACAAACTTCTTTTTTTTGCCTTTAGAATAATGTGCGTCCCAGGTCCAAAAACCTGGTTGCGTAATACATGCAAACAGCTTTATGAAAGTAAATAAAACTCTTCATTTGGGCTTTAAATTGCCCTATAATGGTTTTTCGAATATTCCCTTTCATGCAGCGTAAAATATATGTTTGCGAATGTAACCATTTTGCAAAGTTGTAAAGTTGAAAGTGCATGATAAATAAAGTTATTCTCTCCCAAAATCGACTCTGAGGCGCCTATACGAGTTAAGTGTTTCGAATCTCAGTGTGAGCCCGTTCTATGTCACTATAAAAAAAAAGTTTGCATAATGGCAGCATATGTTGTATGTTGTCCACCCGCGAACAACTTGACCCACCCACAAACGACTTCATTTTACTCAACATGGGATTCACAAAACGCTTGCTCTTGAAAGATGAGTCAGTACCCAGTTTATTTCCAATAGCTCGCTCCTGAGAATCACAACCTGTAAGAATGAATAATTATTGATGTATATCAATGTACATTGTATGTATTTGTACCGGGTGTTCAAAATATGTAGTTTTGTGTTTTATATTGTGTAGTTTCTGGCTAATCGGCTAACTCATATTATTACTGTCTTACTGAAATACTTCTGCTAACCATCTGTGGGCCACTATTACCTAAAACTGTGTCTATTAATGCAGATTGTCTGCCATTCTTACTACTCTGAGTAATTTTGAATAAAAGGATTGAGTAAGATTTGTTTTACAAACGTTTGTTACATCCGTCATTCACTTTAGTGCTGGGCTAACATATGTGCTGTTATTGATAAAGTCCCCACATGTACATCGAAATAAATTAGAAATATACACATTGAGTAATTTGAGAAGTCACTGTTTTACAAAATTTACCTGCCATTTTAAGTGAGGTAAAGTAAATTTTGTGGCTTGACTTGTTCTCTGGCGAAACACAAAAGGAGACATTTTGAACAATGTTTACGCTGCTCTTTCCATACAGTGAAATTGGATGGGGACCAGGAGATGTCGAGCTCCAAAAAGGACAAAATGCGAAAACTAAGGCCACATCCACATGAAGCTAGAGCTTTCCCGATTTCCCGATCCAAACTTTTTTTCCCTTGTCTCAAGAAATATCTCCGTACAAACGAAACCACTGAAACCAACTCAAAACAATGTAGTAAAAATGCCAGACCAGTACGTAGCGCTGTAAATCTGCCACAGAGATGCACTAAAAACAGAGAAGAGGACTCTGAGCATGTGCGAGACGTGGGGTGATGATCGTTTTGCAACATAAATGGATTGGCTGTACACGCGAAGATGCAAGATTGTCGCTTCCAGATTTATCCACTCTGGGACTCGGTTTAAAATCTGTCTGGACAAAACGCAGATACGATACAAAATATTTGTATGTATCCAGCTCCATGTTTACTGGGCCTAATAGTATTATAAAGTTGTCTATTTGACTCTGCGCTTTAATTTAAGTCTCCTGAAGCCATACGATAGTATGGCTTAAATCTCATCAATCAGTTCATTCTTTTTTTATAATCATTAAAGTCATTACTGACTCAAAATCTTGCACCACAGCCCCATTCACTTTTATTGTATGGAGCTTTGAATGGTTTGGAATGGCATATATGAAGACAGAATTTTTATTTGTGGGTGAACGATCCCTTTAAGACATTAAATAGGGGCAGTTTTGGTTTTGTGTGACTTAAACTAAATCAAGTGATTCTTATGGTTTAGACTGCAAATAACAATGGTATCAAATGTGCCAAGAGAAAAGAGGAACTGAAATATGATCAATCAGCCAAGAGTGTTTTTCACACTTGCTCTTCTGCAGCAGAACCTCAAAGTTGTCCTGTCTTCTCACATCCTTCCCTTTTTCTCAGCTTTCTGTAGATCAAAGAGGCAGAAATCCTTCTTTCAAACACCCTCTCGCTCTTTCTCTTCCTCTCTCTCATTCCATCTTCTCACGTCGTTTCGGTTCCTGTTCACCCCCCACAGCCGGGGCCCCCCAAAACCTCCCCTCCACGGTATCGTGGGAACTCCTGTGTGAATGCCATGGCAGCGTCTGCGATATGAAGAACCTGCTAGTATCACATCTAAAAAAAGGGTCGGGAGTCATCTGATGCTGCTGTACGAAGATCAGCGAGTAAACGTAGTCGGTCTCAGTGGTTTGGATGCCACATCTGCGGAGAGTTTCCCAGAGAAATGGCAGGGATGAAGTATTGGCCCAGCGAATTCAAATCAATGTGACAGTTATGGAATGGTATGAGAGGGAATGATACTAGTAACATGGTAATGTGTGAGGATTTGTACTGTATTACTGGATACCAGACAGAGGAGTGGCACGAGATATGAAGAACATGGTGTTGGTTTCAAGGAATCATATGACCAAAATAAGTGGTTCTTGCTGATGCAAGCATTACTACTACTCACACTCAATGGTAAGGATCTGAACAAAGAAGACTTGTCAAGTAGAGATTCTATTACTTTCGAATTTTTGCCTAGCAGATATATAAATCTATAATAAAAAATCATTTTATTATAGATTTATAATTAAAGGAGTAACTCGGACCCCATTGAGGGACCAGAAAATCATAAAGACTAAAGGGGTGTGCTCTATTGGCTATTTCCAGTAAGCAACTACCCTGAATACCATGGCAATATTAGTGGTGGGTGCTGAGTCACGCTACAATGAGAGATCGTAACAAAAGGCTGTCCTTGAGTACACAAGCCTGAGAGATACCTTTCACTGTTCTCTCTTGGTTAGGGCTTTCAGAGCTCTGGAATGAAAACCTGAGCTGCTTTTCAAGCTGCTTTTTCAGTTTTACATTTACTATACAATCTAGGACTGCTAATGCCATTCCATTCCTATAGCTCTTCCGGTCCGATTTTAGGTGAAAAGTCGGATCTATTGGAGCCGTCCCATAAATTGCTTAGGTGCACCTAAAGAACAACACAGACAGAGTACAATTTCACAGTAAAACAAGCAGCTGTGAAAAATATTAGTGATCTGGCAAAACACCGGTGTTTTGCCAGATGAGAAGTTATCATCTTTATATCTCTTTTAATTCCTTTAAGAACCGATTTAGTTTTCCTTGTTTTTAATTATTTTCTGTAAAGCACTTTGAATTACCATAATGTATGAAATGTGCTATATAAATAAACTTGCCTTGCCTAATGAAAAGCTTATGCCTAAATTTTGTATGTATTTATTTATATGGGAGCGCACTTGCACCATGATAAATAGATGGATGGTCTCTTTAAAATGTAATTTATTCATGTGATGCAATGCTGAATTTTCAGCATCATTACTCCAGTCTTCAGTGTCACATGATCCTTTCCCCGCCATTGATGGCAATTTCCAGCTTTTAATGTTTTCACTGTTACATGGTAGGGGGCGCTATTACACCTTCTAAAAAGAGTACAGAATCCCCTGATCAAAACACATGCGAAGAAATGCAGAAACAAGTGATATCATATGTAAGCAGATGCGTATGTAAAAAAAATGC